>WOVY01014312.1:0-371899 GCA_013436015.1 Rhipicephalus annulatus
CACACACTGGTGGAATTATACCAAAAAGACGAGGAGACAAGCCACTCCTTCATTTTAAATATATACAGCCCTCCAAGAGATACAGCTGCGGATCTACCTTACATCTTTCGGAAAGCAAACAAATCTGGCGAAGGATGCAAAGCTGCTCGTACTAGGCGATTTTACGCAAAAACATCCCGAATGGGGATACCCGAAATCCAAACCCCAAGGGTCGCCGATTATGGAGCATCATACACGACCTAGGTTCAGTAT
Source organism: Rhipicephalus annulatus (assembly GCA_013436015.1). NCBI lineage: Eukaryota > Metazoa > Arthropoda > Arachnida > Ixodida > Ixodidae > Rhipicephalus > Rhipicephalus annulatus. The sequence continues at coordinate 253 of WOVY01014312.1, forward strand.
CCTCAATGATCCGGAGCAATCGACGCGAATCGGGAACAGCGTATGTCGAGATACTACCCCAGACCTCTCCCTTTGCAAAAACACGGAGGGTGCCCGTTGGCAAAACACAGGTCACACCGTAGGAAGTGACCATTTCATTCTAGCGGTAACCATTGAGTTAACCACAAGCAATGTAAAAAAACGAGCCACAGCTCGCATTACAGATTGGGATAAATTCCGCCAACTGCGCAAAGAAACGGCACCCGATTCGGTATTGGGACTTGAACGAATGGATACTTTCTTTGAGTCGAGATGTGGACGCTACAACATACCAAGCAGACGTAACTCCGGAACAGCCATCAACAGATTCACGCCTTCTACATATGTGGGAGGCGCATGAAAGCCTCATGCGTAGGTGGCGGCGCCAACGTCACCAACACAAGGCTCCGCCGCCGCATCTCGAGGCTCGAACGTGAATTAGAAGCCCACACCGCTGTGCTAACACGCCAACAGTGGGGCCAACTTTGCGGCAGCCTCAATGGCCAGATGGGCTGCAAGAAAACGTGGCATCTTCTGCGACACCTGCTGGACCCTGGTAGCTCCAAGTCGGCCGCACGCAAACAGCTCGCGCGAATTGTCCATCAATACCCGGGCACCAACGAAGAGCTGCTGGAGGAGCTCATCACCCGCTACAATCAACACATCTCAGAAACAGAACAGCACAGAGCAGTTGCCTGAATACACTGGAACAGCCAACGAACAGTTGGACGCCGACATTTCGGAAAGTGAGGTTTGCATAGCGCTACATAAACTGCGTACAACATCGGCACCCGGTCCTGACGGGGTGACAAATAAGACGCTGCGCAACCTCGATCCAAAGTCGGTAGGGGCCATTACTGAATATATGAATGAGTGCTGGAGGTCCGGCCATTTGCCATCAGAATGGAAACACGCAAGGGTCGCGTTTATACCGAAACCGGGCAAGAAACTCGACCTGGAGAATCTTCGTCCAATCTCGTTGACCTCCTGCCTGGGCAAACTAATGGAGCATGTTGTCCTCTGTCGCTTGCAAAATTTCGCGGAAGAGCCACCGCCTACTTCCCCCCACAATGCTGGGCTTCAGGGCCCATCTATCCACTCAGGATGCGCTCATCCAGTTGCATCACGATCTCCTACGACCTGAGAGTGGCACTAGTACCAAGGCTTTGCTCGGTCTGGACCTTCACAAAGCATTTGACAACGTGAAGCATAGTGCCATTTTAGGCAGTCTGTCCGAACTACGATCCGGGGAACGCATATTTAACTACGTCCGTGCTTTCTTATCTAATCGAACGGTTGAACTCTCAGTGGGTGACCTTCGTTCTAAGCTCATCACACTCGGTGATCGCGGCACCCCGCAGGGAGCTGTTTTGTCCCCTTTCCTTTTCAACCTCGCTATGAGGTCACTACCTCCCAAACTTGACACGATACCCGGCCTGCGATACACCCTCTACGCAGATGACATCACGCTCTGGACGACGGTGGGATCCGATGGTCAAATCGAGGAGACTCTTCAAAGAGCAACCGACGTAGTCGTTCAGCACGTGTCAGAAGCGGGTTTGGAGTGTTCCCAGAGCAAATCGGAGCTACTATTACTGCGACCTCCAGATCGCCGCAAAATTAAGACTCCACTTCCTAGTATTAACGTGTATGTCAATGACACGCCAATTAAGCAGGTGGCCCACATGAGAGTACTCGGACTCATTGTGCAAACAAACCACCACAACAACATTACGCTAGACCGTCTCACCGTAACCGTGAACCAGACGGCCCATCTTATATCTCGAGTGAGCGCTCGCAATCGAGGCATGAAGGAGAAAGAACTGCTACAGATAATTCAAGCCTTCGTTTTGTCGCGCTTCACGTACGCCCTTCCTTATTTGCACCTCCTTCAATCTGAGCGAGCCCAACTAAATCGGCTCATACGCAAAGCGTATAAGGTGGCATTGGGTCTCCCCCGAAACACATCGACAGAGCACCTCCTCAGTCTTGGGCTGCATAACACCTTAGAAGAACTTCTTGAAGCGCATCTTACGGCGCAAATTCACCGATTACAGGGAAGCAGGACGGGGCGTTGGATCCTTGCTAAAATTGACCATGTGGTATCTCCTACGGGTAACGATCCGGCTGTCATCCCCCCCAACATCAGAAAGAAATTCCTCATAAAACCACTGCCAAAGAACATGTTGGCCAGCCATCACGACGGTAGAAGGAAAGCGAGGGCCAAATTCTTGCAAAAAACTTACGCGTCCAACCCAACCGTTGCGTACGTTGACGCCGCCAATACCGAGAGTTTACTAAAGCATATGCAATAAGCGTAATCACTCTCCCCCGGCAACAACGCCAATTCACCTCAAATTAAAGCGGCTGCTTCTGTCCGTGTGCTTAATACGACAGAAGCTGAGGAAGCGGCGATAGCGCTAGCAGCAGCATCCGGATTCACCACTATACTCAGTGACTCAAAGGCTGCTATATCCAACTTCGCACGTGGGCATTGTGGCCCCCACAACTCTGCGTTTACTCTTGCCCAGTCTCCTTACAGATGCTGAGGAAGACGCACTATCCTCCATTGCGCTGGTATGGGTGCCGGCTCACGCGGGGAACCCAGGGAACGAGGCGGCCCACCTATATGCTCGAGGATTCGTCAGCCGAGCGGTGGTACCCGCCTCTGATTTGGAAAACCCTGGTGAAGCCTTGACATCCTACCATGACATCACACAATATTACCGTCTTTCGAGGCAGACAAAACCACCCCCGCACCATAAGCTAACTAAGCGCCAGGAGGTTATCTGGCGCCGCTTGCAAACACATTCATTTCCGTGCCCATACATTTATGCACGTATATACCCCGACTCGATTGATCCGCATTGCTCGCATTGTGGCTCAATAGCCACACTTAATCACATTCTCTGGGCCTGCAGGGAAGATCCCCCCTCTCTCGATCTCCTAGCCGCTCCCTCGCCAGAGGGGTGGGAGGCAGTTCTGACCTCCACCAGCCTGGCCGTTCAGCTCCAGGCCGTACAAAGGGCAGAGGAGGTGGCCACCAAGCTCAGCCTGGCGGGTCACCTACCTCCTTAAGTCTGACGACAATAAAGTTGTGTTCTCTCTCTGTAACTTGTCTCATGTACGTTGTAGGATGTAATATTGGGAAGTGTATTTTGTGATGTATGTGATGTAGCATGTAAGTCGTAGAACGTAGTATAGTGGTGTATTCCTTTTGTATCGGCTATGCCTTTTTTTACGCATGACATGACGGTTGTTATGTCAGTTTTCTACCCCACCCCTGTAACAGCCCAATCGGCCAACAGTACCTGGAATTAAAAAAATAAAATGTCGTGTGTTATAAAATACAGCGGGTTTATTTACGAACAGGGACAGTGGAACTCGTAGATGATGATGATGATAGTGATGATGATGATGATGACCTCTCATGGATGGCGCTCACCCACAAAGGGGGATAGAGACGCTCTCAAAAGAAGGCCGCAATGATTCTTGTCTTCCTCACTCACCTGCGCTGCGCCTCTCGATCGAATCCGCAATCTTCGTTGTCGTCGCTATCTCGCAGCCAGACGCAGCTATGCACGGCATTACCCTCCCGCCAGAGTGAGCGTCGTCCCGGTGCTCACCAGGTAGAGATGCGGCTTGCGGGTGTTTACATCACTCAGAGTGGTAAAGTTTCATGCAGACCACGTGCATTGTCTCAGGCAGATGCTGGCGACGTTTCGAACAGGAGAAGGCATCGGGCACGACTTCGCACGTCACCGACGGCCAAAACCTTGTAGGGTCCAAAGTATCGGCGTATAGGAGCTTCCCCGAGAAGCCTCGCCATCGAACGGAAATCCAGATCCAGACTCTATCGCTTGGTTCATAAGCGACGAATCGATGGCGAAGGTTGCACCATTGGTTGTCAAGTTGCTGCTGATTGATTATTCTGACGCGGGCAAGCTGCCTTGCTGCCTTGGTGCGCTCAGTGAAGTCTGAAGCGTCTGTTTCTGATTCATTGCAATCATAAGGCAGCACGGCGTGAAGCATTGCAGTACCTTCTCTGTCATGAATTCGTGTGAACGGCGTCATTTTCATTCTTTCCTGGTGTGCCGTATTATACGCGAATGTGATATACGGCAAGATTTGGTCCCGATTCTCGTTTTTCACGTCGACGTACATGCAAAGCATGTCAGCGATCATCTTGTTCAGTCGTTCTGTAAGCCCTTTCGTTTGTGGGTGGTAAGCTGCCGTTTTCCTATACGCTGTGCCACTTAGCCTGAGAACAGTGCGCAAAAGCTCGGCTGTAAACGTGGTACCTTTATCTGTTATGACGGCAGCTGGAGCCCCATGTCTCAGGACATTGTTCTGAATGAAGAACTGGGCCGCTTCAGCTGCAGTGCCACTCGCAATCGCCTTGGTCTCCACGTATCGGGTGAGGTAGTCTGTCGCCACTATAACCCATTTGCTGCCGATGTCCGATGTTAGGAATGGGCCAAGCAGATTCATTCTGATTCAGAAAACGGAGTTTCTGGCACTAGCACTGAATGTAATAGCCCAGTGGGTTTGAGAGGCGGTACCTTGCGCTGCTGACAGTCAGTGCATGTTCGGGCGTAATGTTTCATCTCTGCTGTGATTTTTGGCTAGTAATATTTTTTTGACGCGTGTCGGTGTTCTTGTGACACCGAGGAGGCCCACACTGGCTTTGTCATGGCAGGCTTGTAAACTTGTACCGCGGAGAGCTTCAGGAACTACCAGCAGATAGCTTCTATTTGATGATGAAAACTCTTTTTTAAAGAATTCCGTCCCGTAAACAGAATAGCGATAAGTTCTTCGAAAACACTCTTGGTGCATTAGCGACTCGTCCGTTCGAGAATTCTATAAGCGAGTTGAGCTCCCACTAATCTTGTTGTTGCCGAGAAATCATAGCCGCATCAGCAACTCCTGGAACACTTGTGAATTCATCATCCTCTGTAGCCGTTGATCCAATCAGTGACCTTGACTGTCGGCGTCTAAGTGTTTCTTTCCGAACTTGTGAACTACGGCCATGTTAACTCTTGGAGCCGTAAACTCCATCGTGCCAAACGTCCAGATGGGTCTTTCATGTTGGTCAACCAACAAAGAGTGATGTGTCACCTATGCTGCGATTCTTGGCTAGTAATATTTTCGTTCTTCGTGTAACTTCGCAACTGCCCAAACGACAGCCAGACACTCCTTCTCCGTTCTTGAGTAGTTGGACTCGGCACGTGTCAACGTTCTGCTAGCGTAGGCAACTACTCCCTCCACACCATCTTGGCACTGGACAAGAACAGCACCTAGGCCCACATCATCAGTATCTTAATGGATGGCTGTTGATGAATCCTCGTCGAAGTGAGCGAGGACGAGTGAAGTTTGCAGACGGTGCCCCAGCTCATTGAACGAAACTTCTTGCTCTTCCTCTCATACAAACGCAACGTCTTCCCTTGTAAGGTGGTTGGGTGAATAGGCGCGATGTGTGCAAAGCCTGCTATAAATGCTGGTACTAGGCTCAGAGACCAAGAAAACGTCTGACGGCTTTCTTATCATCAGGAGTGTCGAACTCTGCGATGGTTTCAGTTTTATCTGGGTTAGGCCTCACACCTTCGCGCCTGACCACGTGTCCCAGGAGCTGCAGTTCTTCGAAGTCGAAGTGGCATTTTTCCGGTTTTGATGTGAGTTCAGCGGTCTGTATATGGCTTAAAGGACCGACAGTACCAGCTTTTGATGTTCTTCAAACGTGGCCGAAAAAACAATCACGTCGTCGAGGAACACCAGGCATGCTTTCCATTTCAGGCCGGACAGAATGGTACCCATTTGTATATTACGCCGGCCGAAAGTGACGACTTTGAATTCATAAAGCCCGTCTGGCGTCACGACCACAAGCGGTCTTTTCTCAGTGGCGCTCATCTACTTCTGTTTGCCAGTATCAAATTTTAAGGTCCATTGACGAGAAGCAGCGAGTATGCTGTAGCCTGTCTTTTAACAGTCATCGATCCGTGGTAATGAATAAACGTCTTTTTTCGTAACCTGGTTAAGCTTACGATAATCGACAAAGAAACACAAGCTGCCATCTTTCTTTTTCACGTGTACCACTAGTGATGCACAAGGACACTTTGATGGTTGAATTACATCATCCTCTAGCATATTCTTGACTTGCTGCTGGATTACCTGACGTTCTTTCTGAGCGACGCGATATGAGTTCTGTGGGATCAGTCTTGGTATGTCTGCCGCGATGATGCATTGCTTAGTCCCACGCATTTGACCCCCTCGTGATATCTATGAGAAGGAGTCTTTGAGCTGGTTGAGCAGCTCCATAAGACGGCATCTTTTAGTCGGTGTTTGAATCGGACCGATATCGACTGGTGGTGTATGCGGAGCTTATAGGGCTGTGGCCTCCTTTTGCATAAGACAGTCTTGAGAGTAGTCGAGCTCCTCGAGGTATACCACAGCCGTCCTGTAATTAGTGTATGGCATTGGGTACCTAAAAAATAAACAAAATGATATTTAGGTACCTGTAGGGAAGATTTTTGCAATTTTAGGAAATGTAATGTCATAGTCCATTTTAATGGTTTGAATACATCTTAGTACCAATACTTCACGAAGCTTTACTTGTAATGTTTCTAAAAGCTTCTGTACGACGATGACTTGTGGGCAGCTTAATCTAGACCATTGTTGTTTAAAAAAGGAAGTCGGTGCATTATTGAAAACGTACTGTGACCTCCTATGTGGAGATGCATATATTTTTATTAAGGTACGAACTGATAGTATTTGGAACCTTGCAAGAAGAGAAGGCAGGCCTGCTTCCGCATATAAAGTATAATGTGACAAATTGGTGGAGCTCAAAATGTAGTCGTAACGCTTCGCGTTATAGAAGTACCAAGAGTCAAATATAATAGATGGTTCCTCCAGAAACAAAGACGCTGCCAAAGTCAAATGTCGACCTAATATACATACAATATATCGTGACAAGCACATCGCGACGTAAAGAACATCGTTTACTGTTGTGTCTATGAAGCATCCCAACCACCCGTGCTCCTTTAGTTACGATATTTGCTACATGCGGACTTCAATTTAGGTTTTCGGTATAAATAACTTATGAATACCTAATCCATTTCATCTGCGGAATAACGTCCTGTCTGTAAAGTACAAAAATATGCACTAGAACACTCAGCGGAAAAAATATGATTGTACTTTTCTTGGTGTATATTGAAAGATTAAAGTCGTCCAACCACGTGTTCAGAGCAGTCATATAAAAGTGTAGCACCTCATATAGTGCATGTATACCTGCAGCTGTAGCAAAAATTGTGAGGTCGTCATCACATACATACGTACGTGCGTATATATGTACATCATGTTTTACTGCAATAATGCAGAATAAAACAAGAAATAATAATGGTGACAATACCGAATATCGTGCTGGAATTAGGCTGAATAAAACAATCAATAATAATGGTGACAAGACCGAACCTTGGGGGAGACCTCTAGTTTGTTTATACTTTGAAGAAGGCACGGCAGATTGAAAGCTATTAAACTCTCTATCTTTTAAAAAGAAGTAAACTCATGCAGCCAAGTAATTTGGTAAACCCACGTGCGTTAGCGAATTTATTACATTAACGTTGCCATTCCGTTTTGCCGCACCAAATTCTTTTCAGCAGCCTTCTTACCGAAAACAGGCGCCGATTGGAACCACCTTCCCTCTTCCGTTGTAACAATAACAGACCCTTTGTTATTCAAGACTGCAATTTCTCAGCAATGTTTGTAACTATACGCAGTTTCCATTATCTATCTTTGTCTCTTATGTGCTTGAATTCTTACTCATACATCTTTAGTTGACTTATGTTGCCTTCCTGATTTGCGCATCTGACACTTGTTTCTTTATTTTGTCTTTTTTATTGTGTGTTATAAAATGTTGTACCCACCCCCTCTGTAATGCCCTACGGGCCTTGAGGGTATTCTAATAAATAAATAAATAAATAAATAAATAAACGTGTTCTACACTGTCATAAGCTTTAGAAATAACCACATGTAGTTACTAAGGGGGCAACATGTTTCTAGAACTAGCTAGTTGTATGCTGCTTTCCAAATCAACATGGGCCCACCAAATGGAGCAGCCGCGCCTGAATCCAAGTTGGCATGGGCTTAAAATCATGTGTTCATTCAACCAGTTAACCACTGCAACTGCCCGCTACCAGCGACTGCCGCGTGCCACGAGCGCACCCGCGACCATCATCATCCTCTTCTCTCTGATGTCGGTGATATCGCGGCCGCCGCTTCCTTACGGAAAATGCATGTGTTCTTCACTATTGAGGAATTTCTCAATCAGTCTTAAAGAAATTCTAGCCAACTTAACAATGCTTAAAACTTATCATCAATAATATTTCGTATTTAAATTCGCCATATTAGTTAGCACTAGCTTTCATTAGTTGTATACTAAGAAAAATACTGCGAAAATTCATTTCCTACTCAGCTGATCCTCTGTATCTTGTATGAATTATCAGAGAAGAAGAATAAGATGAAAAAGAAGCGGTACGTCGTGGCACTGAAGAGCATTGTGGCGTGGGCGAAAAGCGTTCAAGAGCGTTATCCGTCGTCACCCCGAACATCTCCACCACGCCAAGCGGCAGCTCACTGTTGGGACGCACCTTCGTGGCAGGCCGCGACGGCACCATGACCCACGACGACCTGGAGCGCGAGTTCGGCAAGTACGGACAGCACAAGAAAGTGCGGATGGCGCCAAAATCCCCGGGCTTCGTCTTCGTCGAGTTCGAAAACGTGTCGTACGTAGACGAAGCGATGCGCGAGATGAACGGTGCTATCGTCAATGGCGTGCTGCTTCAGGTCGAGCGAGCTCGACAAAAGTCGAGGTGGGCGTGCGGTGTCGCCGTCAACGGTGGCGCGTTCGGACCCTTCCTACCACGATCGCGCCGTGATGGCTGCGACGTGGCCGTGACAGGATCGTACCAGCAGACTGGCCTCGAACGCAGAATGGTTCGTCGCGCCCCAGAGTTGATGGTCGCGTTTAGTCCTCAAGAAACTGTGCCGCTGATACCGCGCCCAGTGCCCCAGGATACGGCTACGACTACGCGTCGACGGCAGTGATGGCCGTCCAATACGCCGCACCACCAGCCTACGCACCGGCTCTGCCGGCGGCTGCGTTCTGGAAGTCGCTCTATGGGACCACATACGCGGCACCAGCATCGGGATTCGCGGAACGAGCACCGGGGTACACGGCACCTAAACGAAGCAATGTCTCGATAAATAAAAGACGATATGTCCTCTGTACAGGGTAAAGCACTAGACGTCAAGCCGAGCCATTTACAGTAAACACAAGCTCGTGGACTTCTCTTCTTTGTCCTGTATTCTGTCTCGAAATAGCACATACCTACTGGGGTATAGAGCTCAAGCTCTTTCAATGGCCGCGGTAATATTGTTAGCGTCATTTTTTAACGTTTCAATCAACAACGCAGTAACCTTCCCCTCCATGCTTGGCATAACATTGATTTGCGAAGCGCGTGACATCTGCCGAATTTTATTTACTCAACACACACACTCAAAAAATCTCAAGCCCTCCGCGAAACGCGCAGCGCAGTCGCAGAGATAGCTGGAAGAGCGGCCTTTCAGAGCCTTTGTTAAGCACTTCTTGAATGACTTATACAAGCACACTTGCAGAGTACCCACCATGCCGTAAGTCATGATATATGTTTTGTGTAGTAGGGAGGCATTCACTATTCCCCCTTTACTCATTCTTCGGAGAAGCGTGGTACCCGCTATATCATGTCGGGGGTTATAAAATACAGAGGGTTTATTTAGGAATACGGACAGTGGAACTCATGAAGACGTGCCCAAAAGAAGGCCGCTAAGATTGTCGTCTTCCTCACTCACCCGCGCTGCGCCTCTCGAGCAAATCCGCGATCTTCGTTGTCGTCGCTATCTCGAAGCCAGACACAGCTATGCACGGCGTTACCCTCCTGCCAGAGATAGCGTTGTCTCGGTGCTCACCAGGTAGAAATGCGGCTAGCGGGTGTTTACATAACTGAGAGTGGTAAAGTTTAATGCAGACCACGTGCATTGTCTCAGGCAGATGCTGGCGACGTTTCGAACAGGAGACGGCGTCGGGTCCGACTTCGCACGTCACGTCGCTAAGACGACCAAAACCTTGTAGGGTCCAAAGTATCGGGGTAGATGCTTCTCCGAGAAGCCTCGCCGTCGTGCGGAAAACCAAACCCAGACTCTATCGCCTGATTCATAAGCGACGAATCGTTGGTGAAGGTTTTACCATTGGGCGTCAAGTTGCTGCTGGTTGATTATTCTGACGCGGGCAAGCTGTCTTGCTTCCTCGGTGTGCTCAGTGAAGTCTTAGGCGTCTGTCTCTAAATCATTGAAATGATAATTGGTTGGTTGGATGGTTCCTCAACACCTTGGCGCAACCCACCTAGGGGGATAGGCCATGAATGTCACGGTGCCTTGCTTTTTAAATTAATTCACTTCCTGAAAGAGAGGGTTGGATTTATAAGGTAATATAGGTAATAATAAAAAGGTGTTAAATTTCTTAAAAAACCTTGAAAAGAAAACTTATAAACATACAAGAAAGAAAAAAATATAAATAAAACAACTAAAGAGACTTATTTTTGGCATTCCATTGTTTTAGATTCTCGTAAGAAATTTGTAACAGCGGTAAAAACGCTCCTGTGGCTGAATCCAAATGCGACTGCGCCAAATGAAAGAATCACCGGAAGTGTCAAGTTAAAGCCCAACTTTCGTAGGGGTTCTTCTAGTAGATTTTCCCTTTGAGTTTGTGTTTTCGGCATGACAAAAAGAAGTGCTCCGAAAATTCCCTCTCATTACAATAAAGGCACAAAGGCGACTGTGCGAGACCCGACCTGTGAAGGTAAAAGTTAAATGAGGGGACTCGACAACGCAGCCTGGTAATCACTATTTCTTCCTTTCTTGATGAACACCACTTGTTCTTCCAAGGGAACTTTAGCTGTGGGAAGTCTGGTACAAACAAAGGAGATTTTTCAAAGTTATTGGCCATTGTGCGTTTTTCAAAGCGTGCAGCTGTGATATATTTCGAAGTAGGCAAACTAGGTAAAACAGAGCTATCAATGGAAGATACAGCTAGTGCACATGCATGCTCATTCAGAGCTAAACCTCTATGGTCTGGTACCCAAACTAGTAGGACGAGTCGCACATGTGTGGGAATGAGCGAGTAGAAAGAATCTAAAATACGCGAAAAAGTTGGTGAGCTTAAGGCACTACAGACCGAGAGACAGTCTGTTAGAACAATCAACGCTGATAGGTCTTGCGGCACTTTACGCAATGCAAAGACTATTGCCAGTAGTTCAGCTTGGTAAATACGTGTAAAGTCGGGTAAACAAATTGAGAAAGCCCAATCTGGAGAGTATGATACGATTCCTACGCCAGCTTTTTCTTCATAAACCGAAGCGTCAGCCGCTATTACAATGGATGTTTCTAGATTGGCGAAATGATCTTCCAAAATGACATTTATATACTGATATGGTAATTTTTTGCATTCTTGGGATATATATCGCCATATTCAATCCTAATTGCATCTACACTGTTGAGCACAAGTGTTTCCCAAAGGTTAACTCTTAAGGGCTCCAAAAGTTTTTCAGTAATTATCACTTGAGAACACCTTAATTTAGGCCATTGGTGGTTGAAGAATGAGGTCTGCTGGTTAATGAACACATACAGTGCCCTCCGCTGAGGTGATGCATAGATTTTAAGGAATGTACGTACTGTTAGAATATGAACTCTTTTGATAAAAGAAGGCAGGCGGGATTCTTCGTATAGAATATTGTTGGCAACATATTTGGGTAGCCCTAGGCAGAAGCGTAAAGTTTCGCGTTCTAGCAGAATAAGTGGTCGAAATTTCTCGGCCGGAGCGCCAGAAAACAAAACACAGCCGAATTCTAATATCAGTCAAATGTACATGCAATATATCATAACGAGCACGTCTCTACGCAAACCGGCACAATAAAAATGAGCCTGTGCAGCATCCCTAGGGCACGTGCTCCTTTAGCAGCCGTGTTTTTTATGTGGGGACTCCAGTTAAGTGTTTCGGTGTAGGTTTCCCCCAAGTACCTAACTGACTCGACCTGAGGTATGGCATCCTGTCGGTACATTAGTGAAATTCGCGCTGGGGCATTTTGTGCGAAAACTATGATTGTACTTTCGTTTGTATTGAGGCATAGGTTGATATCTTCCAGCCACGTTTCCTGACTATTTATGTATGTCTGCAAAATCAGGTACTGTGTGTGAATGTCTGCCAACGCAGCAAAAAATGCAATATCATCGGCATACACATAGACCGGTACATCTTGCTGTATGGGAATGGTACATAGTAGTGCAAGAAATAATAGGGCGATAGTACTGATCCTTGCGGTATACTTCTCGTTTGCCTGTATATTGAAGAGTTGACACCAGATTGCGAGCCGTAAAATTGTCTATCACCTAAGAAAGCATGGATCCAGGCCACAAAGTATTGAGGCAGTCCTAAATTCTGAAGTGAATCTAGCAGTTTAACATGTTCCACGCTATCATAGGCTTTTGTGATATCTAAGGTTCCCAAAGCGCAGTATTGTTTCTGATATCGAGCAAGCTCAATTCTGCTTTCGAGATCCACGTGCGCACACCAAATGGAGCAACCACGCCTGAATCCAATCTGAGATTTGCTCAGTGTCAGTTTTTCTGACATCCATCGATCTTTACGTCTATATAAAATTCTTTCAACAAGTTTTACTAGGTTCTATGTAAGTGAAATGGGCCTGATATTATCTAAGGTGAACCCAGCGCTTTGCTTTTTTAAATAATGGAATAACTTTTGTCATTCTCCAATCAGGTGGCATCAAAGAGCTTCTAAGTGAGTGATTAATAATTTCGAGTAGGCCAAGTGAGTATATTTTAAGTACTGATTTTATTACCAATGCCATCGTGCCATCAGCTCCAGGAGCCGAATGGGGTAGTGTTCTGACTACGTTTGCTAATTATGCAGGCGTAACCTCTTTAAAATGCTCAGCCCTTTGGGGGGACTGGGCTTGGTATGAGAGAAGTGTCGTAAAGCGACTTTCTAGGCCCTGAGCTATCTCTTCTAGAAGGGCCTTCAGTTCAACTGGTGATGACACTACAGATTCTATATTTCTTTGTACCGGAAGAACTTTCTTAGTTCTCGGAAAGCGAAAAAGTGCTACCGGCTTTGACAGGAACTCACATTCGTCATGGTTAAATTTGTCCTTCGCAATAGCGATGGTTCTCTTAAAAATAGCGGCCGCATACTTATAATCACTCCAGTTCCTGGGACACTGGTTGAAGATTAATTTTTTCCATGCAGTCTTTCTTAGTCTAAAGCCCCCGAACAGTCCGCATTCCACCAAGGGTAGGTAGACGATTTAGAGCTTTCAATGGTGAGTTTTGATTTATTTAACGACTCTTTTAAAATGTCGCTAATTCTGATGGCGTCTAGTTCTGCATCATTCGTTTGGTTAGATAAAGCACGTCGTAAGTATTTCTCGAAAGTATTAAAGTTTACATGTGTTACGGAAGATCTATTCTTGGAGGTTGTTGGAGATACCACCTCGAACAATATTGGCATATGTTCACTACTTGTTCCCGAACTAATCGCAGACCATGATAAGATGGAGAGGCTAGCGTTAGAAAAAGTTAGATCGAGTACCGAGGAGGACTGATTACACATAAAAGTAAGAGTTTGTGTGTTTATGCATATAAAGTTATTATTGTTCACCCAATCCCATAAACGTTTGCTATTCAGATCAGCTTTAAAACCCCAAGAAATATGATGAGAATGGAAGTCACCTACTAATACAATATCTTTTCGGCAATAGTGAACTGCAGTATCTAGGACTGAAGAATTTAGAACACCCGCAGGAAAATATGCATTAATAAATAAGAATGGGAGGGACCCAGGAATAGTAATGCTTATTGCTAAGATTTCGCTTTCTGAAGCCGATGACTGATAAATAATTTTAGCTCTATGGGCGATTTTAGATCAGATAAATATTGCCCAACCTCCACCCCGAGTTTGGCGGTCCAGACGAAATGTGCGGTAATTTTTAATCCTAAAATACTTATTTTCTGCAAGCCAAGTTTCTTGTAAAGCAACATTATCAGGGGAATAATTATCGCAAAGGGTAATTAAGTCTGTAGCTGCTGAAAAAATGGAGCGGCAATTCCACTGTAGTACTTTTGAATTCCCTATTTCGAAGAAATACCAGCAGCACTCACTACTTTCTCTAAGATGGTATCCTTTACAAAATCCTTTTTTGATGGATTTTCCTTCTGATTTCTCTTATTTCCTGATTTAGGACTGATTGAGAACCATTGTGCCTCAAGAGAAGCACGTCGATTCATATTTCTCGAGTCAGAGTCCATTTTTTCTAGTTGTCAGACATGAGAATCGGAGTCCAAGCTCCAATCTAGGTCCTGTACAAGAGGCATAATTATTCTATGGGCAGTGTTCGGCGTGTCTGGCTTTGACTTCGAAGGGCCTGGTTCCGATGGAATATCAATAACCTTAACTGGTGAAGGTAGAGAAGGTGGGATGGTAGGTTGGTTACCTCCCTGCAATATTTGATTCAACTGAGTGCTCACTATTTGTGCCAATGACTCCGTTAGGCTCACGAATAGAGATTCCATAGGTTTCGTCATGGCCTTTTCTACCATTGATGTCATCAAATCAGGCAACGACGACTCAAGCATATGGTTGGCCCAGTTGGCAACGGAGGCATAGCCACGTGAGCGCTCAAAAAGAATAGATCGGGCCTCACGTCGGGAGCATCGTTGTTGTTCGATGATCTCTAGAAGTTGCAACTCACATGTCCTTATGGGGTAACTTTCATCGTCAGCCGCGTGATTTCTTCTGCATAGGCAGCTTCTCATCTCTTGGGTTGAACATTTGTCGGGTTTATGTTGGTCAGAACATGTGCGACACCTCACATCCGATCTACATTCCTTGATGGTATGCCCATACCTGCAGAATTGTTTGCACTGCAGTGGACGAGGGGATAGCGCATCTACACGATAAATTAGTGGTCATGCCTTAATTTTGGTGGGTCGAGCCGTGTCGGCAAAAGTCACGATCACTGATTTTGTGGGGACCTTTTTGTTCTCAACGTTTCGCGAGCATCTAAATACAGAGACTGCTGCTGCGGCCGCAAACATTTCATGTATTTCGGGTGGTGTAAGGTTCAAGTCCACTCCTCGAACCAGTCCCTTCACAGAGGCAAACGGACAGGTACGAAACAGCTCACCGGATTTGAGGCAAACGTTGTGCATTTTAGAAGACCTGTGATGCAGGCCTGGTCCGGCGAGCAGCACAGGATGCCTCCACGCTCAAATTGACGCACCTCAGTAATCATTTGGTAATAATAGCAAATCTTCCGGAGATTTTCCTAAATTAATTTCGGGTTTTTTATGTGAATAGACTCGCCGTTGGTTGGAACCAGGGCCACAGGATCGCTCTTCAGACCACTGCGCCAAAATAGAATAATTGGCAACTTACTGTTAGGAAGGGAAGCCGACCAGGCAGAATATTCCTGGCCGGGAGAGGAAAGAGACATCAGGTTAATAGGCTTAACAGCACCGCCCGATCCGGCCAATCCCCCGCAGGAGGAAGCACGAGGGTGCCCTTGAAGTAGCAGCGGAGGTAGATCCCAAATTGAAACCGGACGCTGAGGCCCCAGGAAGCACCGCAGGAAGCAACATCCGATCGGCCAGGAGACGAAAAAGTGAATGATAAGGCAGCATGGCGTGAAGCATTGTAGAAACATCTTTGTCATCAATTAGTGTGAACGGCGTCATTTCTTTCTTTCCTGGCGTGCCGTTTTATACGCAAATGTGATGTACGGCGAGATTTGGTCGCAATTCTTGTGTTTCACGTCGAAGTACATGCAAAGCATGTCAGCGATTATCTTGTTGAGTCTTTCTGTAAGCCCATTTTTTTGTGAGTGGTATGCCGCGGTCTTCTTATACGCTGTGCCACTTAGCCTGCGCACAGTGCACAAAAGCTCGGCTGTAAACGTGGTACCTTTATCTGTTATGACTAAAGCTGGAGCCCCATGTCTCAGGGCAATATTCTTAATGAAGAACTGGGCCGCTTCAGCTGCAGTGCCACTCGCAATTGCCTTGGTCTCCGCGTATCAGGTGAGGTAGTCTGTCGCCACTATAACCCATTTGTTGCCGACGTTCGATGTTAGGAATGGGCCAAGCAGATCCATTCTGATTCAGAAAACGGAGTTTCTGGCACTAGCACTGAATGTTATAGCCGAGTGGGTTGGAGAGGCGGTACCTTGCGCTGCTGACAGTCAGTGCATGTTCGGGCGTAATGTTTCCCCTCTGCTGGGATTTTTGGCTAGTAATATTTTTCTTTGACGCGTGTCGGTGTTCTTGTGACAGCGAGGTGGCCCACAGTGGCTTCGTCTTGGCAGGCTTGTAAACTTTCATCCCAGAAAGTTCAGGAACTACCAGCAGATAGCTTCTATTTGTTGATGAAAACTCTTTCTGTAAACAATTCCGTCCCATAAATAGAATAACGATAAGTTCTTCCAAAACACTCTTGGTGAATTGGTGACTCGTCCGGTCAAGAAATCTACAAAAGGTTGAGCTCCCGCTCATTTTGTTGTTGCCGAGAAATCATAGCCGCATTAGCAACTCCTAAAACACCTGTGAATTCATCACCCTCTGTAGCCGGTGATTCAATCAGTGACCTTGACAAACAGTCTGCGTTTAAGTGTTCCTTTCCGAACTTGTGAACTACGGCCATGTCGAACTCTTGGAGCCGTAAACTCCATCGTGCTAAACGTCCAGATGGGTCTTTCATGTTAGTCAACCAACGAGGAGTGATGTGACATCTGTGCTGCGATTCTTGGCTAGTAATATTTTGTTCTTCGTGTAACTTCGCAACTGCCCAAACGACAGCCAGACACTCCTTCTCCGTTGTTGAGTAGATGGACTCGGCACGTTTCAACGTTCTGTTAGCGTAGGCAACTACTCCCTCCACACCATCTTGGCACTGGACAAGAACAGCACCTAGGCCCACATCGTCGGTATCTTTATGGATGGCTTTTGGTGCATCCTCGTCGAAGTGAGCGAGGACGAGTGAAGTTTGCAGACGCTGCCCCAGCTCGTTGAACGAAACTTCTTGCTCTTCCTCTCATACAAACGCAACGTCTTCCCTTGTAAGGCGGTTGGGTGAAGAGGCGATGTGTGCAAAGCCTGCTATATATGGCTGGTTGTAGGCTCAAAGACCCAGAAAACGTCTGACTGCTTTCTTATCAACAGGAGTGTCGAACTTTGCGACGGTTTTAGTTTTATCTGGGTCAGGCCTCACACCTTCGTGACTGACCACGTGTCCCAGGAGCTGGAGTTCTTCGAAATCGAAGTGGCGTTTTCCCGGTTTTAATGCTAGTCCAGCGGTCTGTATATGGCTTGAAGGACCGACAGTAGCAGCTTTAGATGTTCTTCAAACGTGGCCGAAAAAACAATCACGTCATCGAGGTACACCAGGCATGCTTTCCATTTCAGGTTTCTAAAAGCTTCTGTACGACGATGACTTGTGAGCACCTTAATCTAGACCACTGTTGTTTAAAAAAGGAAGTCGGTGCATTAATGAAAATGTACTGCGACCTCCTATATGGAGATGCATATAATTTTATTAAGATACGAACTGATAGTATTTGGAACCTTGCAACAATTAAAGGCAGGCCCGCTTCCGCATATAAATTAATATTGCGACAAATTTGTGGAACCCAAAACATAATCGTAACGCTTCGCGTAATAGAAGTACCAGGAGTCAAATTTTATAGGTGGGTCCTCCAGAAAGCAAGACGCTTCCAAACTCTAATATCGACCTAATATACATACAATATCGTGATGAGCACATCGCGACGTAAATAACATCGTTTACTGCTGTGTCTATGAAGCATCCCAACCAGCCGTGCTCCTTTAGTTACATTATTTGCTACATGCGGACTTCAATTTATAAATAACTTCTAAATACCTAATCAATTTCATCTGAGGAATAACGTCTTGTTTGTAAGGTACAACAATCTGCACTAGAATAATTAGCGGAAAAATGATGATTCTACTTTTTTTGATGTTTATTGAAAGATTATTGTCGTCCAACCACGTGTTCAGAGCATTGTATAAAATTGTAGCACCTAATATAGTGCATGTATAACGGCAGATGTAGCAAAAATTGTGAGGTCGTCATCGTATACATACGTACGTGCGTATATATGTACGTCATATTGTACTGGAATTGTGCAGAATAAAACAAGAAATAATAATGGTGACAACACCGAATATCGTACTGGAATCAGGCTGAATAAAACAATCAATATTAATGGGGACAAGACCGAACCTTGGGGAGACCTCTAGTTTGTTTATACTTTGAAGAAGACACGACCGATAGAAAGCAATTAAACTGTATCTTTTAAAAAGAAGTAAACTCATGCAGCCAAGTAATTTGTTAAACCCACGCGTGTTAGCGAGTTTATTTCTTTAACGTGTTCTACGCTGTGATAAGCTTTAGAAATAACTGCAGTTACTAAGGCAGCAACATGTTTCTAGAACGAGCTAGTTGTATCTTCTTTCCAAATCAGCATGGGCCCACCAAATGAAGCAGCTGCGCCTGAATCCAAGTTGGCATGGATTCAAAATCATGTGTTCATCAAACCAGTTAATCACTGCAACTGCCCGCTACCAGCGACTGATGATGATGATGATGATGATGATGGTGATGAGGAACCTTCGGCTTTGCTGGCACTCGCCCACAAAGGGGGATCGGCCAAGAACCGGGCGGCAGGATCATCAAGTGTGTTCAGTCAGGCATTCAGGTAGTCTCGTAGTCGTAAATAATAAAAATAGGCTAACAGGGTAATCTCTTTATTGCCCTTATGTACTCGCACACAGCAGAGAAAACCTCCCTGTGGCTATAAACTAATGTAATCCCCCCGAAAGATAAAATTAGTTCCACGTTTATTTTTAAACCTAGCTTATCAATTGGTTCGACCAGGTATTTTTTCCATTGATAAGCATAACGTTTAGAGGATAAAAAGAAATGATCTATTGATTCCGATTCCTTGTAAAAGGGACACAACGGAGATGCTGTTAGTCGAGCTTTATGTAGGTAGTAATTCAGATGCGGAATTCTGCATCATAATCTGGTGATTGTAGTTTCTAACTGCCGAGATACACACCACTGTTTGTTCCAGCAATATTTTAGATGTACGAAGTCTCTGACTTTATCCAATGATAATTTTTCTATCTCTTTGGGCAAACAAGCCTTTCTATATCTGAGTGCTGTTACTTAGGCAAAATCAGGTAAAATAGGTAAGATTGTAAAATAGGTAAATAGGTAAATTAGGTAATAGGTAAGATAGGTAAGAAGTAGGTAAGGTAAATAGGTAAAATAGGTAAATAATTCCACAGACACAAAGCAGTTATTCCACCATTATGTCTCCTCGCGAACTCTCTGAATTCTTAGAAAATATTGCTAAAGGCTTGCAAACCAGGTTTACGACAATTATGCCAAAGTACATGGTGAAATTAAGGGTGGATTGTGATTTCCAGGAGGTATCTTTAGCTGAATTGGTGGATGTGATGAAGAGCTTACCGCCCGCTGCTCCCGGACCTGATGGGGTGACCTCTACAATGATTAAAGTGTTATACGAAATATCGCCACATGAAATTCGTAGTATAGGTAATTATTCACTGAAAAATTCTTTGATTCCGGCCGATTGGAAGCTTTCCAAAATAATTCCGGTACTTAAGAAGCAGGGAATGGAGTTCACTCTTGATAGCATAAGGCCTATTTCATTGACATCTAACCTGTTCAAGCTTGTAGAGAGCGTCTTAAATGCCCGTATAATAAACTACATCAATGAACATACAATACTAAACCCAGACAAATTGGCTTCAGATTGGGATACTCCATTTGGTGTGCACATGTGAATTTGGAAAGTCGCATACAGCTGGCTCGGCATCGCCATGAATACTGTGCACTAGTCACTCTAGACTTAGCTAAAGCATACGACAAAGTTGAATATCCTATCCTAATCCAGCAGATGCAAGACCATCGCTTTCCAAAATACATAACAGCATGGATTACAGAGTTTGTGAAAGCAACAAACAGTGATCTGCACTCATTGTATCAGGCATTACAGAACTACATGCTAGAAGGATGGCTTGACGATATCCATATGTCATTGAACGTCAAAAAAAGCGCGCTTCTGCCATTCTCTCTTAAGGATCGTGTCAAAATTTCCCTGATGTATCGTATTGAGCTCATTCCCCAGGTCGATTTCCTGAAATACCTAGGCATCGTATATAATAGGGCGCTAAATTGGAAAAGCCATATAGACGAGGTTGGCTGTAAAGCGTCACGTGCCTTGGGGTGGTTACGCAAATTGGGAAACAGAAAAATAGGATTGCGTTAGAGTTCTTTGATAATGATTTACAAGATGTATGTACGGCCTATTATGGAATTCGGGTGTGTATTATTTCCAGGCAGCGCGGCGTACAAGATGAGACAATTAATATTATTAGAAAGAGAAGCTTTGCGCTTGTGTCTTGGACTGCCAAAATTTGCGGCAAATAATGTTCTGTATGTGAAAGCGCGCCTTCCACCTTTGTTAACTCGGTTTAGAATACTTACAGTTCAAACTTTCTTTAAAATATACAATTCGACTCTGCGACAAGCTTCATACGTTTTTATTCAAATACCAACCGCATTCTTTGGAACACAATGGTCTAGACTACACTCCCCTCAGATTAGGTTCGTCCAAGCATTGCTAGAGCCTCTCAATGTAAATATTTATCAGATTTGCATAACGAAGACACATAATTCAAAACTTGAAATTAAATTTTGATGATATTTTCTTCTCTAATGCAAAACAACTGCCCCTTAAATATTTAAATATTCGGTTAAAAGATTACTTGACTCATCTGTCCATAAACAACATTATTGCGACGGATGCATCCGTATTGAACGAAAAGGCTAGAATAGGCATCTTCTGTACTTCTCTCGACTGGTCTTTCTCAGTTAGATTACCAGATTACACGCCTATATTCATCGCTGAATTATTTGCTATAATTCTAGCGCTTCGTAAACTTCCTGGAAGCGAATCAGAAGCGGTCATACTTACCGATTCTCTCTCAGAATGCACTGCACTATCTACAGCAAAAAATTTGACATTATTGAGTGTAATTAGCAGTTTATTACCAGAAAACCTGAAAAAAATTCACTTGCTATGGATACCCGGCCACTCCGGGATTTATCCAAATGAGATGGCAGACTCGTTAGCCAAAGCATCTTTAAGCGGACCAGTGACTGCCGCGTGCGACGAGCGCACCCGCGACCATCATTATCCTCTTCTCTCTGATGTCGGTGTGCTCGCGGCCGCCGCTGCCTTATGGAAAATGCATGTGTTCTTCACTATTGCGGAATTTCTCAATCAGTCTAAAAGAAATTCTAGCCAACTTAACAATGCTTAAAACTTTTCATCACTAATATATCGTATTTAAATTCGCCATATTAGTTAGCTCTAGCTTTCATTAGTTATATACTAGGAAAAATACTGCGAATATTCACCTCTTACTTAGCCGATCCTCTGTATCTTGTATGAACTATCAGAGAAGAAGAAGAAGAAGAAAAAGAAGCGGTATGTCGTGGCGTTGAAGAGCACACTACCACTTATTATTTAGCTGATTCACTGCAATGATTCAACTTTCAGGAAAATTTCATATAACGATCCCACCTCAGATATTCAACAAATTCTATTTTTTCTCTCCCTCCCCTTTTTTTCTTTTTTTACATTGCGCCAAACTAATTTCACAGTCAAAACACAGTAATCATATTCCCCTAGTCTAGAATATCTAAAGGCATCGACTTGCATTAACCACCGGCTTCTTGGCCGATCCCCCTTAGTGGGTGAGGGCCACAAAAAAAGGAACAAGCAAGCAAGCAAGCAATCAAGCATCGTGGCGTGGGCGAAAAGCATTCAAGAGCGTTATCCGTCGTCACCCCGAACATCTCCACCACGCCAGGCGGCAGCTCACTATTGGGGCGCACCCTTCGTGGCAGGCCTCGACGGCACCATGACCCACGACAACCTGGAGCGTAAGTTCGGCAAGTACGGAAAGCACAAGGAAGTGCGGATGGCGCCAAAATCCCCGGGCTTCGTGTTCGTCGAGTTCGAAAACATGTCGTACATAGACGAAGCGATGCGTGAGATGAACGGTGCTATCGTCAATGGCGTGCTGCTTCGGGTCGAGCGAGCTCGACAAAAGTCGAGGTGGGCGTGCGGTGTCGCAGCCAACGGGGGCGCGGTCGGACCCTTCCTACCGCGATTGCGCCGTGATGGCTGCGACACGGCTGTGACAGGATCGTACCAGCAGGCTGGCCTCGAACGCAGAATGATTCGCCGCGCCCCAGAGTTGATGGTCGCATTAGGTCCTCAAGAAACTATGCCGCTGATGCCGCGCCCGGTGCCCCAGGATACGGCTACGACTACGTGTCGACGGCAGTGATGGCCAACCCATACGCCGCGCCACCAGCCTACACACTGGCTCTGCCGGCGGCTGCGTTCTTGAAGTCACTCTATGGGACAACATACGCGGCACCAGCATCGGGATTTGCGGAACAAGCACCGGGATACACGGCACCTCCACGAGGAAACGTCTCGATAAATAAAAGACAATATGTCATCTGTCCAGGGTAAAGCACTAGACGTCAAGCCGAGCCATTTACAATAAACACAAGCTCGTGGACTTCTCTTCTTCGTCCTGTATTCTGTCTCGAAATAGCACATACCCACAGGGGTATAGAGCTCAAGCTCTTTCAATGGCCGCGGCAATATTGTTAGCGTCATTTTTTAACGTTTCAATCAACAACACAGTAACCTTCCCCTCCATGCTTGGCATAACATTGATTTGCGAAGCGCGTGACATCTGCCGAATTTCATTTACTCAACACAAACAAAAAATCTCCAGCCCGGCGTGAAACGCGCAGCGCCGTCACAGAGAAAGCTGGAAGAGCAGCCTTTCAAAGCCTTTGTTAAGCACTTCTTGAATGACTTATACAAGCACACTTGCAGAGTACCCACCATGCCGTAAGTCATGATATGTGTTTTGTGTAGTAGGAAGCATTCACTATTCCCTCTTTACTCATTCTTCGGAGAAGCGTGGTACCCGCTATATCATATCGTGAGTTGTAAAATACAGAGGGTTTATTTAGGAACACGGACAGTGTTCGAAAGAAGGCCGCTCTTAAATAAGGCCGCAAAGTTTATCGTCTTCCTCACTCACCTGCGCTGCGCTTCTCGAGCGAATCCGCGATCTTCGTTGTTGTCGCTATCTCGCAGCCAGACGCAGCTATGCACGGCATTACCCTCCCGCCAGAGTGAGCGTCGTCCCGGTGCTCACCAGTAGAGATGCGGCTAGCGGGTGTTTACATCACTCAGAGTGGTAAAGTTTCATGCAGACCACGTGCATTGTCTCAGGCAGATGCTGGCGACGTTTCGAACAAGAGAAGGCGTCGGGCACGACTACGCACGTCACGCACGGCCAAAACCTTGTAGGGTCCAAAGTATCGGCGTAGGAGCTTCTCTGAGAAGCCTCGCCGTCATACGGAAAACCAAACCCAGACTATATCGCCTGTTTCATAAGCGATGAATCGATGGTGAAAGTTGTACCATTGGGCGTGAAGTCTGCTGGTTGATTATTCTGACGTGGGGAAGCTGCCTTGCTTCGTCGGTGCACTCAGTGAAGTCTTAGGCGTCTGTCTCTGAATCATTGCAATCATAAGGCAGCATGCCGTGAAGCATTGTAGTTACTTCTCCGTCATAAATGTAGTGTAAACGGCGTCATTTTCGTTCTTTCCTGGCACGCCGTATTATACGCGAATGTGATGTACGGCAAGATTTGGTCCCAATTCTTGTGTTTCATGTCGACATACATGCAAATCATGTCAGCGATTATCTTGTTCAGTCGTTCTGTAAGCCCATTCATTTGTGGGTGGTAAGCTGCCGTCTTCCTAAACGCTGTCCCACTTAGCGTGAGCACAGTGCACAAAACCTCGGCCATAAACTCGGTACATTTGTCTGTTATGACGACAGCTGGAGCCCCATGTCTCAGGACATCGTTCTGAATGAAGAACCGGGCCGCTTCAGCTGCAGTGCCACTCGCAATCGCCTTGGTCTCCACGTATCGGGTGAGGTAGTCTGTCGCCACTATAACCCAATGCCCCAATCTTAGGTTGCGCAGGAACAGCGCAACCTAAGAGTAGTTACCTTGTATATACATAAGCGAAAAAATCAAGGAATGAAAAGAGCGCTGACTTTCAACAAATATTTTTATCAGAGTGGTGTACATATACAGGCGAAAAATCAGAAAATTGGGCATGCGTAGAAAGCTGCAGGAACAACCACGGCGATACAATGGCAGAAAAACTGTTGTCTCTTGTTGAATAGGCTGAAAACGAATACATGTGTAACTTAAAATAGATCGAGATACGCAATCTCTTCTTGCAACAACGCAACCGATGGGCAACTTACACATTTACCGTCAAACTTGTTTATTTGATAAGCTTCAATTATCTCACGCGTAGCCTGCGAGTGTTGCTTGCTTAATACCTCGCAACACTCGACAACTGGCACGCTGCCGCAGTCTCGGCAGTGGATTCCGAGGTGTCTTTGAACTACGTTGTACACCTTCTTATCGCGCTCTCTTAAACGGCTATTACGGCACCTTCCGGTTTGCCTTATGTATAACATTCCGCACGAAAGCGAAATGAGATATACGACACCAATAACACATGGTACAAAGCTTGTTCTGTGTTTGACAGTGCATCTTCCTCTAATAGCAGCTGGATTATTCACCAGCTTACAAAGGTTTGCAAGCTTTTCTGGGGCGGAAAACACAACAGTGACACCAGCGCGTTTACCGATTTTTTTTCAGCCGATGCGACACGTTATGCAGATAAGGAGCTATCGATCGATATGTGGGGTTTAACGTCCCAAAACCACTATATGATTATGAGAGACACCG
Source organism: Rhipicephalus annulatus (assembly GCA_013436015.1). NCBI lineage: Eukaryota > Metazoa > Arthropoda > Arachnida > Ixodida > Ixodidae > Rhipicephalus > Rhipicephalus annulatus. The sequence continues at coordinate 25,354 of WOVY01014312.1, forward strand.
TAGTGGAGGGCTCCGGAAATTTCGACCACTTGGGGTTCTTTAACGTGCACCCAAATCTGAGCACACCGGCCTACAACAATCCCGCCTCCATCAGAAATGCAGCCGCCGCAGCCGGGACTTGAACCCGCGACCTGCGGGTCAGCAGCTGAGTAGCTTAGCCACTAGACCACCGCGGCGGGGCGCAGGTAAGGAACTGCAACACATTTCATGGGAACAGACGTGCTTTTAGGCTGAGGTCCCTTCCTTGATTTTTCATTTGCTTCAAACGTTTTTCCGCAACAGCAGAAATTAGGGCGCTCGAGTAACCAGCGCTTAAGAGGTGCTCTACCTCTGCTTTGCAATCGAGTGCGGGCATGGCCTATTGAGAGCGCTTACCAGGCAACATTTTATGATACCCCTTTTCACCAATTTTGAATGAGCTGAGTGGAAAGGTAAAAGAGGTTTACCACTTCTCAGTGAAAACAGCCAGCACAAATGATTATTTCTAAGACGGAGTGTTAGGCCTAAGAACCTAATCGAATTTCCAGACGGTAGCTCATGGGTAAGTTCAAGAGGATACAAGTGCTTTTTAAACAAATCTAGAAGACTAAGAACAACTTCCAAAACAGTATCCAAACATTCAATAAATACAATGAAATCATCAACAAACCTACAGCCCTTCACAACGAGAGACAAGTCGAGATCTTTTAGGGGCGATCCTTATGCGCGAGAAAGATGTCACTCAGGACTGGCGCCAAACAGGAACCTATGCAAACGCCGCTTTTTTAATTAAATGTTGCTCATTCCAAGACACCACTATTGACTTTAAATAAAATGAAAGGAATTCCAGAAAACCATGAACTGGCATACCTCACGCTGTCTGGAAGTTTATCGACCCAAACGAATCAGTGCATTCTTCTAAGCAGTGGAGCAGTGCGTTATGTGGAAGTGAATAATATAGGTCTCTCATGTCTACCGAGAAAGCCTTCAGTTTTTTGTCATCAGACCTGTAAAACTTAATAACCGCCTCAGAGTCTTTTACCAGGGAAGGATTGTCAATAGTTAAAAGATTCAGCTGTTCTCATAAAAACAAGTCGACCTGTTTTTTCCAGGTCCCAATTTCAGAAACTATTACCCGCAGTGGGTATTCAATCTTGTGCGTCTTAGCGGTAAAGAAGATGTCAAGACTTAGCTTCTTTGATTTGTCAATTGATTTTGCAACTTTAGGCCGATAGAGTGTAAAAGCCTTTTCGTTTTCAATTTAGCTTTTGCTATAGAAGAGTCGCTGGGTTAAAAAACAGAGTTTATAGTCATGGTGGCCGTGTCCTTAAACAAAACGAAAGGCAAAATAGTTAAGCCAGCTTCATTGTTAGATGGTAAAAAGCTAAAGACTGGGATTTCAAGAAAGATACAACATTTCTAGTGGGCACTGCACTGCTAGGTGGTTTATAGCGTGTTAAAACGTCCACACCATCAGAAACACACCTGTTCATCTCGCTGTCCGGGGTCCGTCGAGCAACTTGTCGTACGAGGGTCAGTAGCTCTTGTGGCGTTTTTCGAGGTTCAACAGCAAACTTTCGTCCAAGTCCCAAAACCTGAAGCTCTTCCTCAGGAAGTTCAACATAACTAACGATGTGTACCCAGTTCTTCGGCAACACTGGTTTCATTGAAGGAACAGCTCGTAGGCTAAGGAGTATGTGTTGCCACATAAATTCCGTCGTGCTGTCAGCCAAGGCAGATAGCTCGCGCCATTTCTTCTTGTAAGTAGAGGGTCTTTCTGAACGTTGTAGCTGCACATAGAGGCTCTCGCGGCAAAAGCAAGCCTAGAGCGAGCATTCTGAACGCAAAAGCTCGCAAATGCGAGCACCATGTGCAAGCGAAGGAGTGAAGCCAGCACAAAGGAACGCCACCTCTGCAGGAAAGACCTTGACACGGATGCTTTAGGCGAAGGACCTAGCTTCAGTTAATAGGTAGTTAGTTAGTTTGTAGGTAGTAGGCAGTTAGTTGGTGGGACATTGAGTTATGTCCTACTAACTTGCCCAAGTTTCCACGCTTCACACTATAACCCATTTGTTGCCGATATCCGATGTTAGGAATGGGCCAAGCAGATCTATTCTCAATTGAGAAAACGGAGTTTCTAGCACTGGCACAGGATGTAATATCCCAGTGGGTCTGACAGGCTGTACCTTGCGCTGCTTACAGTCAGTGCATGTTCGGGCGTAATGTTTCACCTCTGCTGTAATTTTTGGCTAGTAATATTTTTCTTTGACGCGTGTCGGTGTTCTTTTGAAACCGAGGTGGCCCACAGTGGCTTCGTCATGGCAGGCTTGTAAACTTTCGGCGCGGAGAACTTTAGGAACTACAAGCAGATAGTTTCTATTTGTTGATGAAAATTCTTTTTGTACAGAATTCCGTCCCGTAAATAAAAAAACGATAAGTTCTTCGAAAACACTCTTGGTGCATTGGCGGCTCGTCCGTTCAAAAATTCTATTAGCGAGTTGAGCTCCAGCTCATCTTGTTGTTGCCGAGAAAGGATAGCCGCATCAGCAAGTCCTAAAACAGATGTGAATTCATCACCCTCTGTAGCTGGTGATTCAATAAGTGACCTTGACAAATAGTCGGCGTCTAAGTGTTGCTTTCCGAAATTGTAAACTACGGCCATGTCGAACTCTTGAAGCCGTAAACTCTATCATGCTAAACGTCCAGATGGGTCTTTCATGTTGGCCAAATAACAAAGAGCGATGTGCCACCTCTGCTGCGATTCTTGGCTAGTAATATTTTTGTTCTTCGTGTAACTTCCCAACTGCCCAAACGACAGCCAGACACTCCTTCTCCGTTGTTGAGTAGTTGGACTCGGCACGTGTCAACGTTCTGCTAGCGTAGACAACTACTCCCTCTGCACCATCTTGGCACTGGACAAGAACAGCACTTAGGCCCACATCGTCGGTATCTTTATGGATGGCTGTTGGTGCATCCTCGTCGAAGTGAGCGAGGACGGTTGGAGTTTGTAGACGCTGCCCCAGCTCATTGAACGAAACTTCTTGCTCTTTCTCCCACACAAACGCAACGTCTTCCCTTGTCAGGCGGTTGAGTGGAGAGGTGATGTGTGCAAAGCCTGCTATATATGGCCGGTAGTAGGCGCAGAGACCCAGGAAACGCCTGCTTGCTTTCTTATCAACAGGACTTGCGGACTTTGCGAAGGTTTCAGTTTTATCTGGGTCAGGCCTCACACCTTCGCGACTGACCACGTGTCCCAGGAGCTGGAGTTCTTCGAAGTCGAAGTGGCAATTTTCCTGTTTTAGTGTGAGTCCAGCGGTCAGTATATGGCTTGAAGTACTGACAGTAGCAGCTTTAGGTGTTGTTAAAACGTGGCCGAAAAAACAATCACGTCGTCGAGGGACACCAGGCATGTTTGACATTTCAGGGGTGACAGAATGGTACCCATTAGTCTATAATACGTAGACCGAAAGCGACAATTTTGGATTCATAAAGCCCGTCTGGCGTCACGATCGAAGGCGGTCTTTTCTCGGTCGCGCTCATCTACTTCTATTTGCCCATATCAAATTTTGAGGTCCATTGACGAGAAGCATGGAGCATGCTGTCCCCTGTCCAAACAGTCATTGATCCTTGGTAACGAATAAAGGACTTTTTGCGTAACATGGTTCAGCTTACGATAATCAATGCAGAAGCGCAAGCTGCCATCTTTTTTATGACGAGTACCACTGGCGATGCTCAAGGACACTTTGATGGTTGAATAACATCATCCTATAGCATCTTCTTGACTTGCTGCTGGATTACCTGATGTTCTTTTTGAGCGACGCGATATAGGTTTTGTCGGATCAGTCTTGGTGTGTCGTCCGTAATGATGCGATGCTTAGTCAGAGGCGTTTGGCCCACTCGTATTTCGGTGAGAAGCAGTCCTTGAACTGGTTGAGCAGCTCCATAAGACGGCGTCTTTCAGTCGGTGTTAGACTCGGACCAATATCGACTGGTGGTGTATGCGGAGCTGATTGGGCTGTGGCTTTCCTTTGCATAAGACAGTCGTGAGAGTTGTCGAGCTCCTCGAGTTATACCACAGCCGTGCCTTTACCGATGTGCCGGCGCTCATACTTGAAGTAGGTCAGAAGCACGTCTGCGCACCCATCCACTATGCTGACGATGCCGTGAGCGATGGCAATGCCTTGTCGAAAAAGAAGGGCAGTGAAGCGTACGGCTATGGCATCTTTATTACAGTACACACCGCACCACACACAAACAAGACGACAGGACAATAGTGGCACGCAGACGTCGTCGTCGACTACACGTAACAACCTGGGTTCTTCATCTGGATCATGGGTCACAGGCTTGTCAGGGGCGAATGTAAATACACTGCCACGTACGTTGACCACAGCACCGTACTCTCCCAAGAAGTCCATTCCCAGTATCAGTGGTTCGCAGCGCACTGGAAATGTGGCTACAAAAGCCACATTCTCAATCGTGAGTCCTGCTGTACATTTCCCGTGGGTGTTATTATCTGGCATTCAGCATTTCGGATATAAGGGCCCATCCATTTCGTCCTGACATCCATCAGTTTGTCTGCCAATCGTTCACTCAATATAAAACCGTCTGCACCTGTGTCGACTAAGGCTGTCACTTCAACGCCATCAATCGTCACTTAGAGGCGATTGATGGCTTAGTGGCGATGCCATTTGAGGCCGAGAAGAAGGCTTAAAATTCACGCAAGGATGGCGCTTTTGTCGCCGATTACTGCAATGAAGCCGTATGAGTGAAATACCAGCATCAAATGCAACACATTCGCGCTTGAAACGAAAACAATTCCTTACTTGTGCGCTGAGAAGCGCCTGCGTGCACTGAAATTTCGTCCGTGCCACGCAAGCAATTGACCACGCTTCCAAAAAGTGCCAAGTTTACAACGATCGCTTCCCGAACTGGCTGACACAATACTAGTAAACGCCAGAATTGCCGATACCCGTTTAAGTTGCGCGACCGATGTGCTGGACCAAAACGTTAAATGAATCCAGGGTCGCCGCCACGTGTAAAGACAAACGTCGCAGAAACCACTGAATTGCGGCATAATACACGCAGTAAATAATATTCGCAAGTGTGCCCAATGAATCAAGTTCCTTTATTCCAGGGAGCATACGCGGAAAATAAAGCGCAGCTCAATCGCAAGTGTAATGCACAAGGCACACTGCGTCTCTGCGAAATTTGTTTACATACTTCGGGAGCCGCAACTTTATGCAGTCGCTGGGTACAATAGTCATTTGATATGTTTGAGTCAAGAAGTTAACAGTGGTGCCTCACCTGAAAAGAAGAAATCGTCCCGTGCGAAATGCCGCGAGCAAACGGTCATCGTCTGTTTCACGTCCTTGCCGATGCGGAGATTCGCGATCCACCGCGCTCTGCGGCTTCGCTCTTTGGCCTCGGAAGGAAATGCGTGAAACGAAATCGCGCTGTCCTTCCATCTCGCTGACACGCACTGAAGAACACAGCAGAACTGCTTGGCCGTTTGTTTTTTTTTCTTTAGGGGCGGCATCATCCTACCGTGCTCCTACCGTGTGCGACTGGCGCTTGGACTGTTTGGACCTCAGTACGCATCTTCTCTATATTACCGCTACGTGCCGCATGAATTGCTGGAGTCACGAATAGTTACAGCGCGAAAACAGAACGACGACACAGAGACAAGTATGACACGAACGCTAAGTTCCAACTGAGTTGATTGCGCAGAGTGCGAAAGCCCTTAGAGGAGAGAGTAAACCATGGGACGAAAACCATGGGGCACAAAGAGCAATGCATGAGTAAGAAAAAAAAGCACATAAAAAGGCAAAGAAAAGTCTATAAGGTGACGAAACAGAAAAGTAAAAGTAATATATTGTGAAATGTGGCAGTTTTGGCTAGTTGGTAAGGCATGACGATAGTTATAGCGCGAGAACAGAACGCCGGCAAAGAGACAAGAAGGACACAAGCGCTACTTCGTGTCCTTCTTGTCTCTTTGTCGTCATTCTGTTCTTGCGCTATAACTATCGTATTATAACTATTTGCGCGCACCATCTTCCAGGAACCTTACTTTCTTCTTGGACAGAGACACGGAGGGCTTGCTAATGCATGACACCTGTTCGCGTGCCATCTGCGTGGCCTCGACGACGACTTGGGTACGTTCATCCCTGTGCTTGTACAGTGTCACTGTGTCCTTTAAAAGGGGCACACACTTGCACTCAGTGCAGCGCTGAGTGAGAAAATCATCTTTCCCATTTCTACCATTGTTAGCATGTTCTCTCAGTCGATCGTTCATACACCTTTCGGTCGTTCCGACATAACAAGCACTGCAGGAAAGGGGGGTCCTAAAGACAACCTCCCAGGCGCACGCCACATACCTGTTTCTATGCTTAACTCTACATTCTGTTAATGACTGCGTTTTCAGGGGATTTGCAGATTTTGTGAGACTGATTAACTTGAACGGTGCAGAGAACATCACGTGAACTCCCGCACGATTTTCGATTTTATTGAGCCTGTGTGATATTTGTTGTTTGTACGGAACAACGGCTATATATCTTTTCAAACTCTGTATCCGTATTGCTCGGATCCTGAACCTGCCTCTGCTCTGCCCTATTGGTCCACAGGATAGTGTCAGCAACAGAAGCGATAAACGCCTCAGGAAAACCCGGAGCCATAAGCCAAGACACCTGAGCTTTGAAACTCGCATAGATGTTGTGAACGCACGACCTATTCAAGGCGTTCTAAAGGCAGGTCCGTGCTATGCCTCATTGTAGTAACTAGCTCTGCACTAGAACACTCAGCGGAAAAAAATATGATTGTACTTTTCTTCGTGTATATTGAAAGATTAATGTCGTCCAACCACGTGTTCAGAGCACTCATATAAAATTATAGCACTTCATATAGTGCAAGTATAACTGCAGCTGTAGCAAAAATTGTGAGGTCGTCATCATATACATACGTACGTGCGTACATATGTACGTCATGTTGTACTAGAATTGTGCAGAATAGAACAAGAAATAATAATGGTGACAATACCAAATTTCGTACTGGAAGTGGGCTGAATAAAACAATCAATATTAATGTTGGCAAGACCGAACCTCGGGGGAGACCTCTAGTTAGTTTATACTTTGAAGAAGACACGCCAGATTTAAAGTGATTAAACTCTCTATATTTTAAAAAGAAGTAAGCTCATGCAACCAAGTAATCTGGTAAACCCACGTGAGTTTATGAATTTATTACTTTAACGCGTTCCACTCTGTCATAAGCTTTAGAAATAACTTCACTTACTAAGGCGGCATTATGTTTCTAGAACGAGCTAGTTGTATCCTGCTTTCCAAGTCAACATGGGCCAACCAAATGGAGCAGCCACGCCTATATACAAGTGTGCATGGGCTTAAAATCACGTGTTAATCCAACCAGTTAACCACTTCAACTGCCCGCTACCAGCGACTGCCGCGTGCCACGAGCGCACCCGCGACCATCATCATCCTCTTCTCTCTGATGTCGGTGCGCTCGCGGCCGCCGCTGCCATATGTAAAATGCATGTGTTCTTCACTATTGCAGAATTTATCAATCAGTCTAAAAGAAATTCTATCCGAACAAACGATGCTTAAAACTTATCATCAATAATCATTCGTATTCATATTCGCCATATTATTTAGCTCTAGCTTTCATTAGTCGTATACTAAGAAAAATACTGCGAAAATTAACCCCCTACTCAACCAATCCTGTGTATCTTGTATGAATTATCACAGAAGAAGAAGAAGAAGAAGAAGAAGGAGGAGGAGAAGAAGAAGAAGAAGAAGAAGAAGAAGAAGAAGAAGAAGAAGAAGAAGAAGAAGAAGAAGAAGAAGAAGAAGAAGAAGAAGAAGAAGAAGAAGAAGAAGAAGAAGAAGAAGAAGCAGCAGCAGCAGCAGCTCTGCGGCTGTGTCTCGGGCTACCTGGGTGTGTCGCGAATAGCGTGCTTTATTTGGAAGCTAGAATCTTTCCACTTGATGCTAGATTTCGACAGCTTACTGTGCAAACATTTTTAAAACTTTACGATGCGGCCCTCTTCTGTTCACAGACAATTTTCATCAAACATCTAGTTTCTTTCTTTTAGCGCCCGTGGTTTCGTTGTCAAAGGCCCCAAGTCATTTTTGTCGAATCTCTGTTATCAAATCTTCGAGTTTCCCTCCGGCATTTAACTCCCCAAACCTAATGCTCGGTGCCAGTTGACTTAATTTTCGATGATATTTTTCCGAAAAATGCCAAGTTACTTCCAAAGCATGTTCTGGAGGGCCTCCTTCAAGACAATCTCAGTCATTTTTCTAAATGCGTAGTAATTTCGACGGACGCAACGCAAAATCTTCAGAAGGCTGGAGTAGGTATTTTTTCTCATCAGCTTAATTGGTCTTTTGCGCTCCGATTACCTGACTTCACACCAATTTATCTCGCAGAATTTCTGGCTATTACATTGGCTCTTCGAAAACTAAATTATCAGCAATCAAAAGCTATTATTATTTTGGATGCTTTGTCTGTATGTACACATCTAACGTCTGCAAAGAAGTCTCCTCTTCTCGGGATATTTTGGTCTCTCGTGCCGTATAGCCTATCAGAAGTTCGGTTTATTTCGGTCCGTGGGCATGCTGGAATTGAACTAAATGAAATTGCTGATGCGCTCACTTCGGCATCTTTAAACTTCCCGGTGGTGCTAGTAGCTCCACAGTTTTCTTTTATTACTGCCGAACGATTGAAACGCCTCTTAATCTTAAAAATGAACGAAACGTCGCTTCTACAATCTGAAGAATTTCGGCACTTGCAATTCACATGGAACACCGCACAATGCCTTTCCCGTCAATGTGAGGTGACCCTCACAAGCTTACGCTGTAGAGTTCCTCTGTTAAATTTTTATCTCAACGAATCAGAATTTTCATTACCTAACCAATGTGTAGTTTGCAATGAACCGGAAACAATAGATCACTTTCTTCTCACATGCCGCCGCTTCGCCTCACTGCGCCGAATAATTCTTGAAAGACTGACTGGTATGCTCGGATTGCCATTCAATACATTCACCCTATTATCGTTTGGAGCCAGTCAGTTGGGTGTGGGCCACAGTGCTATTCTGTCAGCGCTACATAAATTCATTCAGGCAACCGGAAGGATACGCTGCTAGTGGTACTGCCAGATATATCCAATTCTTTCTCCCCCTTCCTCATTCTTGTCAATTTGTTTTATATATTCTGGTTTATCGCAATCTTCTGCAATTTTTTCACGTTTTCTTAAAGGAACATTATTATTGTTCCTATCTAATTTCTCTTTATTATTTTTAGCAAGCGTTGTAAAAAATGATCTATTATGAGGTACAGTGTGGCCAATCCCCCATGTGGGTATGAGCCAAGATCTCCTAGGAGACAAGACAAGACAAGACAGGACAAGAGGCCGTACGTCGTGGCGTTGAAGAGCATCGTGGCTTGGGCGAGAAGCGTTCAAGAGCGTTTTCCGTCATTACCCCAAACATCTCCACCACGGCAGGAGGCAGCTCACTGTTGGGAGGCATCTTCGTGGGAGGTCTCGACGGCACCATGACCCACGACAACCTGGAGCGTGAGTTCGGCAAGTACGGACAACACAAGGAAGTGCGGATGGCGCAAAACTCCCCGGGCTTCACGTTCGTCGAGTTCGAAAACATGTACGTAGACTAAGACATGCGCGAAATGAACGGTGCTATCGTCAATGACGTGCTGCTTCGGGCCGAGCGAGCTCGACAAAAGTCGAGGTGTGCGTGCGGTGTCGCAGCCAACGGTGGTGCGGTCGGACCCTTCCTACCGCGATTGCGCAGTGATGTCAGCGACGCGGCCATGACAGGATCGTGCCAGCAGGCTGGCCTCGAACGCAGAATGATTCGTCGCGCCCCAAAGTTGATGGTCGCGTTTAGTCCTCAAGAAACTATGCCGCTGATGCCGCGCCCGGTGCCCCAGGTTCCGGCTACGACTACGTGTCGACGGCAGTGATGGCCAACCCATACGCCACGCCACCAGCCTACGCACCGGCTCCGCCGGTGGCTGCGTTGTGGCAGTCGCCCCATGGGACCACATACGCGGCACCAGCATCGGGATGTGTGGCACGAGCACCGGGATACATGGCACCTCCACGAGGAAAGGTCTCGATAAATACGAGAAGATATATCCTCTGTCCATGGTAAAGCACTAGACGTCAAGCCGAGCCATTTACAATAAACACGAGCTCATGTACTTCTCTTCTTCGTCCTCTATTCTGTCTCCCAATATCACATACCCTCTGGGGTATAGAGCTCAATCTCTTTCAATGGCCGCGGCAATACTGTGAGCGTCATTTCCTAACGTTTTACTCAATAACACAGTCACCTTCCCCCCGCATGCTTCACATAACATTGATTTGCGAAGCACGTTGGGATCTGCCAAATTTCATTTACTCAACGCAAAAAAAATCTCCAGCCCTGCGCGAAATGCGCAGTGCAGTCGCAGAGAAAGCTGGAAGAGCGGCCTCTCAGAGCCTATGTTAAGCACTTCTTGAATGACCTATACAAGCACACTTGCAGAGTACCCATCATGCCATAAGTCATTATATATGTTTGGTGTAGTAGGGAGCCATTCACTATTCCCTCTTTACTCATTCTTTGGAGAAGCGTGGTACCCGCTATATATTGTCGTGGATTATAAAATACACAGGGTTTATTTAGGAACACGGACAGTGGAACCCATAGAGACGCTCTCAAAAGAAGGCCTCTAAGATTGTCGTCTTCTTCACTCACCTGGGCTGCACCTCTCGAGCGAATCCGCGATGTTCGTTGTAGTCGCTCTCTCGCAGCTAGACGCAGCTATGCATGTCATTACCCTCCGCCAGAGTGAGCGTCGTCCCGATGCTCAACAGGTAGAGATGCGGCTAGCGGGTGTTTACATCACTCAGAGTGGTAAAGTTTCATGCAGACCACGTGCATTGTATCAGGCAGATGCTGGCGACGTTTCGAACAGGAGAAGGCATCGGGCACGACTTCGCACGTCACGGACAGCCAAAATCTTGTAGGGTCCAAAGTATCGGCGTAGGAGCTTCGCCGAGAAGCGTCGGCGTCGTACGGAAAACTAAACCGAGACTCTAGCGCCTGGTTCATAAGCGACGAATTAATGGCGAAGGTTGTACCATTAGGCGTCACGTTGCTGCTGCTTGACTACTATGACGCGGGAAAGCTGTCTTGCTTTGTCGGTGTGCTCAGTGAAGTCTGAGGCGTCTGTCTCTGAATCATTGCAATCATAAGGCAGCATGGCGGGAAGCATTGTAGTAACTTCTCTGTCATGAATTAGTGTGAACGGCGTCATTTTCGCGCTTTGCTGGAGCGCCATATTATACTAGAATTTGATGTACGGCAAAATTCGGTCCCAATTCTTGTGTTTCACGTCGACGTACATGCAAAGCATGTCAGCGATTGTCTTGTTCGGTCGTTCTGTAAGCCCATTCGTTTGTGGGTGGTAAGCTGCCGTCTTCGTAAACGCTGTGCCACTGAGCGTGAGCACAGTGCGCAAAAGCTCGGCTGTAAATGCGGTACATTTGTCTGGTATGACGACAGCTGGAGCCCCATGTCTCAGGACAATGTTCTCAATGAAGAACTGGGCCGCTTCAGCTGCATTGCCACTCGCAATTGCCTTGGTCTCCGCGAATTGTGTGAGGTAGTCTGTCGCCACTATAACCCATTTGTTGCCGCTTTCCGATGTTAAGTATGGGTTAAGCAGATCCATTCAGATTTGAGAAAATGAAGTTGCTGGCACTGGCACAGGATGCCGTAGTCCAACGGGTTTGATAGGGGGTACCTTGCGCCGCTGACAGTCAAAGCATGTTCGAGCGTAATGTTTCACTTCCGCTGCAATTCTTGACTAGTATTTTTTTTCTTTGACGTGTGTCAGTGTTCTTGTGAAACTGAGGTGGCTCACAGTGGCTTCGTCATTAGAGGCTTGTAAAATTTCGCCGCGGAGAGGTTCAGGAACTACCAGCAGATAGCTTCTATTTGTTGATGAAAAATCTTTTTGTACAGAATTCCATCCCGTAAACAGAATCATGATAGGGTCTTCAAAAACACGATAAGTTCTTCGAAACACGAACTCCTGCGTAGCCTTGTGTTCGTGCTTGTGTTTCAAGTGCTGCTTTTTTCAGTGAACACTGTCTTCGTTCTACTATCTCCATAACATACAGTTCACATACCTTTGCCGAACAACTAGCGCTATCGGCAGCATGAGCTTCGTTGAATAGGCAACAATTTTCTTTATTACCGTGACAGTCACTAAAATTGTGATCTTCCCCGCATACCTTACACCTGACCACTGACCTACAACCTTTCATTGTGTGACCATAACGCCAACACTTCATGCATTAGAGTGGACGAGAGAGAGCGGTTCTGTAAATTAAAAGCCAAGCCTTGATTTCTGATGGTCGGACTGATCCTGCAGAGGTCACAATTACAGACTCAGTTGGTATTTTGTTCTTATCAACCACCCGTCCACACAGATAGACGTAAAAAGCACCTGCTGGTGAAAACAGCTTTAGTACTTCGGAAAGTGGCATGTTGGCGTCGACGCCCCGCACTGGGCCTCGGGTACATGCTAAATGTGAAGGGATGAACGCGCTCACCGGCGTGGGTGCAAACATCGAGCACTTCAGTAGATCAAGTACACAGATATGGTCTGGCGAAAAGCACTGGCGGACCTCCGTTATGGACTGGAAATTGTCTGTCACTGACCGTAATTCCGCCTGAATGATTTTCAGGTTCTTCATCCGAATGATGCCGTCATTGGTCGGGACTATAGCCACTTTAACAGATCATATTACATTCCACAAGAAAAGATCCACTGGCACCGGTTCCGTGGAAGGACACCAAAAAATAGTCCCTGGCCCTGGCGAAAAAAAAGGTCATCTTGTCGGGTCTGAACTGCACCAAACATTTATCGAACAACTATTGCAGTATAAGAAACGATGATAGATCAATTAAACCAACAACAGCTACCTAATTTGTGGCCACACCGCTAGAGCAAGCGAACGGCGATCGGAAAGAGTTGAAACCGTGCGCTGACGTTTTCTTCTCATCATTTAAATGTCATCGTTACTAGCGTATCGTAACTCAGGATGGTATTTGTGGAATGTATCACACCGAACACGTAGCACTAGTGTCGATGTCGCAAGGCAGTCATTTTTTTTCTCCTTAGCTTCTTTACGCTGTTTGACGTCGAAATGAAATAACCAACGCGACAGACGTCATTCAAGTTCACTTATGAAGACCTATGCATACAGAGAGATCGAATGATGGACACATCTCGATCTTAAAATTTGATGTAAGTGCTTCTTTAGAAAAAAAAAACACGTAGTCCAAACAACGCATTATTGGAATTCCGCTGATGTTTCACTGACGTCTTGTGAAATTAGCCAAATATTTATCACATGTATGGTTTATCAATCCAACGTTATCCAATATTAGCACTACCTGACAAGAATAACACAGGTAATTCAAGGAGAGCTCACTTACAACTTTTTTTCGCCGCACCAGCAACCACCGGGTGTCTCAACACTCGCGAGATCATAATGTGTCGTTCGCTGCCAGGAACCATCACACGATTACCATTCGCACAAGTCCCTTTCTGTCATTGATAACCTTCGATGCTGCTTGTAGCTTGTGATATTCAGAAGGTGCTCAGAACGATTCCCTTTTCTCCAATGCGGCCTAACGATTCGCACAATCCTCACTACACCGGCTTGGTCTGCGCCACGTTAGTTTGTGGGGAACGGCCTCCCGGTGGCGAGGCTGCTAACGTCATTTATCGAACAGCCAATGAATGCCAGTTAGCGAGGATACCGGGAGCATCCACCGAGGCAAAAGCGATGCGCAGGAGCATTTGTGGAGGAACCACGGGAGCATAATCATGGAATTGGCCCCATTTTCCTCCGGTTTCCTTCGTCCGGCTATCACCGGAGGAAAACGGTGGAAAACGAATGTATTTGCTCCGGTAAAATTCATTGATTGATTGATATGGGGGGTTTAACGTCACAAAACCACCATATGATTATGAGAGACGCCGTAGTGGAGGGCTCCGGAAATTTCGACCACCTGGGGTTCTTTAACGTGCACCCAAATCTGAGCACACGGGCCTACATTTCCGCCTCCATCGGAAATGCAGCCGCCGCAGCCGAGATTCGAATTCGCGCCCCGCGGGTTATCCGGTACAATCCAGTTTGAGTGAGGCCACCGGAGCCGAGCGGGTGCATCCTTTCTCGATTCCTCCCAGCTGGATTTATTTTTGTTTACAGTGTGCGGTCAAGCGAATAACGCACTGAAGAGAGAACATCGCTTACCTGTAGATCCCATTTAATGTTGTTTCAGGGCAGAGTAACGGTCGATGAAACACGCTCGACAATTGTGAGTCTTGCACAGGTGAAGATTCAGCAAGGCAGCTCGTGGTAACGGCCACGCAGCGCACTCAATCACGTCCCCGTTTATGCCTCGGAGCTCACTTGCGGCGGAATGCACACTTTTCCGAATGTCTCTGCTTACTGTATCATCAGTTACACATCACTCACACACAAAAGACGCTTAGGCCATGCAAGTCATCAAAGCGCATAACGTAAAACATGGTTCAATTGATGAAACAAATAGCAGCGCTGAAGTGCAACTTCAACCGTCACAGCAACCGCGTCGGATTCGAATTCTCTTTTCGGCGTACACCTCAATCTGTTCAAAGACTTGGAGAGATGACACCATCCCTCCTTCGATTAAGGTAAAGTGGGGCTGGAAGACCTCCACTTGCGATTCACCACGAGTTCACGCATCTCTCTATGCCCACACACTGGAGCGGTTGTCACACGTTGTTTTATGAAGTTAGCGGCAACTTTTTTTTTCTGTTGGAGAATTGATAGCGGTTAAGCGTGTATGGTGCAAGTTTGTTACGTAACGTTTCCCGTACTTCACGGTGAGTGAATTGTCACGAGAAAAAAAATACTGGACATGACGACAAGAAAATCTGGATAAACTGTATTGTTAGTCTAGGAAAGTACTCTTCTTGCGCCACAGAATAATTCTTCAATCGCATCTTTTGTTGGTTGTCGTGTGCTCACACTGCTGTATCGTGTAAAGCAAGATAGATTTCAAACAGCAACTTAAGAAGTTGTTTGTCAAGAGTATTCAACCAACATAGGGAGGTATTTTGTTCTCATGCACACGAGAAGAAGGCCATGTTGGTTTAAAACTTATGCTGCTTCTTCAATTACTCGTTTTGGAAGTGGGCGCACTTTATTGACTTGCTGTTTTATTCTATACCACACCACAGGTTGGTACAGTATGCCGAAATTTAAAATCACTGCAACGGTGGGCTTGCATTAGTGCTGTCTATACTCGTTCTGTTTATACACTATCCACTGTTCAATTACCAAAGCCAGCCTTGAAGAGGAACGTGATTTGACGCATTTATTAATAAACTACCGCTGCATAGTGTAGGTCCCATGACGATTGATTCATATTGCTTTTATAAGCTACAATATGACGGTTGCTATCTCATCAGAGAATTTATCTTTTTAAATGAAATGCTTCGGTCAATGTAACCTCTATGTGAGAGTAAAATGAAACAAACACAAAAAAATCGGCAAATTGCATGTAACTGGGGATCGACTTCACGTGAAGCATGTGGAGTGAAGGTGACCGTGTTGCAATTTTTTTATTGAGCTACACGTCATAAAATGACGCTTAACATATGTACAAATGTTGCACGCACAGACATATGTTGAAGAGTTGCAGATGTTTATATAATCAGTTGTTTGCACTTGCACAATGATGCCAACTTGAACATGCGCATTAGCAACACCAGAAGCTAATATGAATCGCTGATGCTCGCGAAGATGCTGGCCCTAGACATTGCTCCATAAACCATCTTCAGCGCATGTCAAGTAATCACAATTGACGTTAACCCGATGTGACAGCCGTATCAAAGTGGGCTATTTGTAATTTTCATAAAATGATGCATGCAGCACAGTATCCACTATTGACGTTTCAGAAGATTAGCGCCTATTTGGAAAGCAGTTCCGAGACCTGGCGTACCTCTGTGGCAAATGTTTTATTGTTACGCAGAATGCTTGCGTTCGATTCCAGCTGGGACCCTGACATATGCTTGGAGTTCTAAACAGGCATAACGCTGAAGTTCATTTGATAGAACCACAGGCCGGTGATAAAAGGTTGAGCTCACTCGTGGCATCTTCAGCTGGCAGCACCAGTGGCGTTTTCCGTGCACATAATGCTCAAAAAGCAGAGGATGTTTGCAGAAACATGCAAAACGGTCCGTTAAGTGTTTTTGAGGAGTGGTGTATAGCATACCGCTTACGTGCGGTCGCATGTACACCGGCCAAACTGGCCGATGTTTCAATATACGTCACAGGGAGCACTTGAGTTCCTTGAAAGGTTGTCCTTGTTCCGTTTTAGCTTCAAATTGCAATTCCTGCAAATGTCAAGCGTTGTTTAAAAAACAAGTGTACGTTTCCGGCATCCGCTTCAAACCACGTGTGAAATTTCCAAAGCATATCAAATTTCTAGAAATAAGAATCAATGTATCAGTCATCCGTCATTAGCACTACTTGACTGTGAGTTTATCTATATAGATAATTCGTGGACAAGTGCTTCGAATGAACGCCACGCTTGCTGCTCACACTATCATCTTATTCTTGTCGACATGCGCACCCTTGTGTACTTATATGTCCTTCGAACGTGAGAATAAATTAGTTGTTAGTTGAGCGCTCATGCTGTGTGCCTCCTTTTTGCTTTTGTGTCTGTGTTTACCCCCGCTCTCCCAGTTCGTTGAACAATCATGAATTACCAACTAGCCCACCTTTCCGTCCTTTTACAGTGCACTTCAGCTTTCAAAAAGGTCACTTGGACTTATACTCGCCTAAATATTACTCAGTCAGTCTGTCTGGACAAGTTGACCTTTGAGTCAGTTTGTCAACTTACGGCTGTAGCCAGTGTAAAGTTTCACAATACAACCTTCACTCACACCCCTGCCACACAGCCTTCCTCCGAAAAAGAGGTTCACCCTCAGACACAAGAGTGAGCGTGATCTGTTTGTTTAAAACAGGGTTTGTCGCTCTCTTTCTCGGCAATAAAAGAGTAGCTGCAAAACTAGTGGGTACCACTAGTTAGGAACTTAACTTATGAATAAATAAGTAAATATTTATTATTCTCTTACCTAGGATTATAAAAATTTAATATCTCGTAGAAGACGTGTAGAACCCTTTGAAGGCTTTCCTTGTAAACTCTCTAAGCAGGTCGAATGCATCGGGTATATTACATGAAGATGCAGAGCAGATCACATGCACGGTCTCAAGAAACGTGGCACTGCGCCGGTAACCAAAGAGACCTGGATGCATGCAAAAAGTAACAGCTGCAATTGTTGTAGAGGGAAGAGACTTTATAGGCCAAGGTACGTAATTTTGTCTAGCCTGATTCTCTTTGTCAACGCTATATCCATGCTGTTGGTAGCATGTTTGGAAAAAGGAACACTAAATAAAGGCTCTTGGTGCCGTGTGCCTACGAAACAATGCCTTCTCATTAAAAAGCCTTTATTTTAACTCTGTAAAAAATTGTTTATGTAGGAGAGCTTTGTGCGCTCATGTAAAATCTTTTCCAGTGGTAGGTTTCATGCTCACTATTGCTGTTAAAAAGTATATACACTGCGATCACACCAGTATTGAGGGGTAATATTGCAATTTGGCTCTTATATACTCCGCGATAACTTATCTTCAAGTTGGAGCACAGGCTATGGAGGTGGGGCTTCTGCAAATTTGGGTTTTTATTTATTTATTTACAGAATTTCTACAACGCCCTAGTGGCTATACTGCAGGGGGATATACATATGAAGTCCAATATAGTTGCTAATATTTCTGCACTAGTAAACCTTAACATTCTGGAAAATTATAACAACATATATAATAATTACAGCATGCAATCAAAAACATGGCACGTGGCGAACAGGTTCAAAAAGTGAGTAGGCTCTGCAAATTGATAGATAAGTACACTTTAACGTACTGAAAACATCATAGGATTATAAAAGATGCCGCAGTGGAGGGCTCCAGAAATTTCTACTGCCTGGGAATCTTTAACGTGCACCCAAATCTGAGCACACGGGCTTACTGCATTCGCCTCCATCGAACATGCAGTTGCCGCAGCCGGGATTCGATCCTGGCCTGCGGGTCAGCAGCCAAGTGCCTTAGCCACTAGCCCACCGCGGCGGGTCATGTTGCTCTACAAGTTCGGCAGTTTTTGGATGCAATACAATTCTAGACACCTAAAACACCACAAGCGAAAAAAACAAGCACAGGGTGTGCTTCTTCATTCTTGTGGTGTTTTAGGCATCTAAAATTTTCCCTTAAATTATGCACCAACTAGACTACCGACGAGTACATCTAAGTTTTTGAATGATTTTGGTTTTTGTTAGCTCGCATCACTAAAGCCTATGGAGGAGACCCACGCCGAAGGAGGTGCTGCGGAGCGTGGCGCTGTCAATCAATGCGGAGAGAAAACTGGTTACTCGAGTGTTGGCCTCTCCGCTGTCCCATTCAACCTGCTTGAAAACGCGTTGCTTTGCTCGCACGCTGCACGCGTTCTGCACGTGTTTTTGAGAGTCTCGCGTCGCGCGCGGTTACGATGTATGTGCTCTGTCCGCATTTAGTAGGATGCCGCAATTGAGGATTTTTTTTTTCGTGGCAGCAATTTGGTAAAAGGGCAGCGAAGCGAGTTGTAGCAGACGACGCCGTCCTCGTCAGAGCGAAGTGAGTTTCGCAAGGGAAAGACGATGCTGTTTACGACGTTAGAGGTGAATAAAACTTTCTGTACGTTCATAATAATATACCTGTTTTATTTGGTTTACTCTGTGTACTATGCACTATGTTTGTTACTGGATGCATGGGTAAGGCCGCTTCTCGGGCTTTAGGTTAAGCGGTTCTTGCGCTGTGACTGCTATTAGTTGGGATACCTTAATTTACTAGCACACACCCAAGTTATCGTGCGGTATATGCACAGCACTTCAAAAATAAATGGTCTATTTGTGGCTTCTTTCTGACCCACAACGAAAATTGACATCTATCTTGCGTGTCTTTCCTTGTATTATCACCGTTCTCATCGCGGGTACTTTGAGTTCACGAACAGCGTGCGTACCATCATGATGAGCGCCCAGCTTTCAGAGAAACTTTTTTGTGTGTGTATAGTTTGCAGGGGAAGAGCGCATTGCTATAAAGGCATTTTATCTTGGTCACGTATCAAAAATGCACCGTGTTGTTCGGGCTACCCCTGCACTTTCAGTAACAATCAGTTCACTGTATCTGCCAACGGACGTGCAACAACGGCTAATCCATTTTTTTTCATAGTTGTCCAAGCTTTTGGCAACCCCGCACTTCCGTCGGCCCTGCGTAGATTTAAAAATATATAACAACACATTACCAATACCACATGAGCACACAGCTTCAACTACTACGTCCCCAGCAATATCGAATAATAGAAGCAGCATAAAATATTTCTTCGCTATTTTTTAACAGTGCTCTGAAGACGGGCGTTTAAAATTTATACTTTTAAGATGGGGACGTGCATCTCCCAGTGACTCGATAGATTAGAGGAACGGTGACGCAGGAATTAGCACCCGTAATTTTGAATGCATTCTGTGCGCGCTAATTTTTATGAAAAAAATTGTTTACATACTTTTTTCGGCGCACTGCTTCAATCCATTTCTGTCGTCTGCTTGTTTCGTACTATCGGTTTGGGAATCGGTAGAATTTCACTGGTGGAGTCGACCTCTCTGTGTTTGCATGGTTATTGTGACCATTGACGACGCAGCGATGCCACCCCCTTTTCCGTTGGGGTGACATCGCGGAACGAGGGACGTTTCACGTGCAGCGCGTGCTTCGCAAATGCGTTGAAGCCAAAGGGAGCGGAAGGGTCGGAAGACTCTACTGTTGTGCGCTTTTTCTGGCAGGGGAAAGGCAAGCGCTGGCGTCGCCGGGCAAACTTGAGCGGGTCTCCCCTATAGCAGCGCACACCAGGTTACAGAACGAGCATGCACACAAAGGGATGACACACAGGGTGTCTACCAACCTGGAAAAGTAAGGGAATTCGGACTCTTCTGGAAAAGCCGGGAAATTTCTGAAAAACCTGGCCAGGTCATGGAAATTGACAGCAGTTCTGTGCGACCCTCACAAAAATAAGCATTAATATTCACCAAACCTTAAAAAGTCTCTCTCTCGAGTGCAACTCTAGTGAGCTGCTAGAAGGTTAGTTGGTTGCGAAACTTTATTGTGGTTTTGCAAGGCGCGCGTCAGCGCACATCGGGCGACTCCCACGTCGGGACGGTTAAGCCAAGCCTATCGGCTGCTCCGCGGGCTTGCTGGACGGCCCAAAGTTGGTCGTCCAGGAGGGAGCAGCGTAGGGTCGCCTGCTAGGGTGCCTCGATGTGAGCGGTCTTCTAGGGTGAGGACAACTGCGTTATCTGCTAGCGCAACCGCCATTTTCTTGCATCCGCCGGTCGCGGGGAGCGCCTCGATAGCGGTGGCTCCTGCTTGGAGTAGGCGCTTGCATTCTACTTTAGCTTCAATGTTCATTCCTTTGCCAGAGTAGATGATAAGCGAGACTTAACATTCAGTGACGCGTCCAATAGTTCGAGAGGATTAGCGAAGGTATAGAGATTAATATTCTTTCTCTTATAATAAGAGTTGACAACGGCGGGCAAGTGCTCGTCTTCGTAGTAGCACTGTCGCCGCGAGCTTTCTGTCGTCGCGCTCACATATAGACATAGCGGAAAGTAAGAGAAATATGCTAAAGTAGATAGCTGCTGTGTATATAAGTAGGAATGCCCGGCATCTTTACTACCATTGTCACTATTAAGCGCCGCCTACACGATTACATGGTGGCAAACTGTGCATGCACTAGGTAATCAAAACAAAGACACGTGGTGGAGTACAATCATTTAATACCGTTACGCAAAATATAATATGGACAAGATGATTATGAACTGTGTGCTTAATTCCGCAGAGTTTCTTTTTTCTCATTCGTATGTGCATATAGGATACAAAAAGGCCTTGCTATTAAGGTAGACCAACACCAGCACAAGTTTTGTTTCCGTGACCTCCGGCATGTGAGGATGGTTTCTGACGTAATTGTATGCGTAGCCTCAGTCTTGTGTAGGTGGCTACCAGCATCTTGCCTATTTCTTCCTTATGTTCTGTGCAAGTACTCAGGCATGGCCGGTCTACCTTCGCAAGGTATTCTGTCAGAGAGCGTAGTGGCGACTTCATCGTGTGTACATTGTTTTTACATCACGCAATAACGACCATGAAGGGCTCCTCATAGTTCTTCAGAGTGCGGATCACTTCCCTGCTCGGATAAATCAAGTTTCGTCCATCACTCACATATTCATTGAGAACTGTCAAAGAAGCATATTCATTGCTGGCTGCACCAAGGAGGGCATTCTTGCACTGGGAACAGGATACGGACTTCAAAACGCTTTTCAGGATGTAGCCTCCAAGACAGTACAAAATGCAGCATTCCGTTGCCGTCAGCTCCTCCATGAATAAAATCTTGGAGTCGTCTATTTCTTCATACAAATTTTCTGAGTGTTGATTCTTCGCTTGAGAAAGAAGTTCGACGAGGTAGTCTCGATCATCAAGCTCATAGCTTGTTGTCTGTGGTGTATGTAGAAATTGGCTCACGCTCACAAGCCTCAGAGCACATTTCAAATCATATGCTGTTGGCACTGGCTTCATTAGGCGCACAACAGAAAACAGATTTTCGAGGCAGTCTTGAAGTAACCTGCTCGTTAGGAAAAACTCGTAGCCTTCATTGCCCAGAAAGACTTCTTGAAGGCGAAGAAGAACTGTCGTGGAAATGAGAAGCCCGGCTAGGGATGGTTTCCACTGAGCTGTGGCGCCCATCTTCATTCCTTTGATTGTCTGCTGCAAGGCGCAGGGTGTCAGAGCAGCAGAATACTTGTCTATATTTCGGTGGCTTACAGCTAAAGTGGGATGGCGTGATGACATCAAAGCATACAACTTCGACACTAAGACCATGAACCACGCTGTCGTTTCGGCAGCTGGGTCAAGCAGCCCTTCCTTTACCAGAAATCTAACAGCTGGTGCGGCTTCTCTGAAAAACTGGAGAGCTACTCCAACCTTCATTTTTGTGAAGTGACCGCAGCTCACATGAACCTCGGGCAGGGCAGGTGCGACTTTAAGCTCTCTCTCTGCGTCGTAGTCCACTACCGCCTGGACGTGCTCTCGTTTCACGTATTGTGACGGGAGCTTGTTGTCGCGCACGGTGACATCACTCAGTGTGAAGACTTTGGAGCTTGAAAGTTGCCCTCTATGGTTCTTTAATACATGGGCTGCGTCAGCAGTAAAAAAAAAGCTCTTTGCCTCCCAAACATTGATGCTGTACTGAGCAGATGGTAGTGGAATTTCTGCGGCTTGAAAACCCAAACTCTCGCCACATTGCTCGATTTGCTGAGCTGATGTCACATGTGACTGCTCGGACTCTGAGAGAAATCTGGCTACAACGCTGGACGATGTCGAGCACATAGTCTTTGAGCAAGGCACCATCTACGTATCGTCCAGTAAATTCATATCCGATCACCTGCTTCCACCGCTGATTAATTCCGCCCGACAGGAACACCAAAGCGTGATTAGCGGGTTCCTCTGGCTTTGAAGGAAGTGTGATACCTCCAAGGAGAATGTCTTGAGCTCGGTCTAATTCAAAGGCTGTAGGCATTTCCATTTCATCAAAAAACAGCACGCAGTCTTTCTCAACGTTTTTCATGGTTTTGGCCTTGCCCTTCATAACATCAAAAACTTCTTGAAGAATTCCTGGAAGGAATTTCAATGCCTGGATCCTCCGCACCAACGTCCTGCGAGATGGGAGGGGTAACCCAACATCCTCAGGGTCCCGTACCCGGTCGTTCCGCAAGCGAATTTAATTCACAAACCTTGTTTAACTGTCTCCACAGACCAAGTGTGACTCTGGGTACTGTATTTAGAAAGAGCACAAACCTGATCTGCATTCAAGAAGCGTATATTTCTTTCGAAATTCTCAGCCTTACTTTCAAGCTTATGGACTTGCTTTCTGGATTGTGTTCGTAGTGATGCTGTGATGTTCTCGAAGCGTGGCGTATTTTCTTTGTATGTCTGCCAACTGCTTTTTCAGCTGAGCATAGTCTCTTTGTGTCTCACTAACTGTGGGAGTTTCATCTGTCGAGTTTGCTATTCTGATGTTCAAAGCTTCGACACCTGGGCTGTTCACTTCCATGTTGTCCGCTGACGTTTCTTGTGATACCGCTTCAAACGACTCAGGAAGCATTTCCACTACGTCTGATGCGGCGTGAGGTACATCGGCAGGGTCGCTCACCTCTTTGTGGTTTAACCTGGGCACAGGCAGTGCTCTTTCCCTCGGTGGCTCTCGCTTCCTCGGAGCAACTGGATGCAGAAAAATGTACAAACCAATTGTGACATCAAGCACTAGGTTCAGGCAAAACGCTAGGTTTTAGGGACTCAAAATGAAGAAGAGAGAGAAGGAGAGAGAGTGCGAAGATTATGGTAAAAAATGCAGGGGGAGAAAAGGACAGCAGCCATGCTTTTCAGCCTGAGTAGGTCGTTATAGGTGCGTTTCTGAGAAAGCTTAACGCTGTAAATAGTCTAAAAGTTCCTTGCTACCGGCTGGTATGTAGTTGGCATGTGGTTCACATGTGCAGCTCGCACGTGTACGTAGAAATATAAGTGCGTAAGGATGAAAGGTGGGGTGTTAGAAGTTTTCTGGGAAAACACCATTTGTGGAAAAAGTGACGCAAGTATGAGGGAGGGCGCGTAGAAACAGTGATTGTTAAAAATATAGATAAAAATAAAAAGGAAATAATATTAACAACAACAACAATTATAATAATAGTGATGAAGGGAAAGCAGAGATTGGAACGAAGAGAAGACAATGGTAAAATATATCACAATATCATGGAGGTGGCATAACTATTAGTATTTCGTACGGCTCTGGTCTCAGTAGCAGTGCCATGAAAATGTTAGCTTTTTGTATATATATATATATATATATATATAAATATATATAATTTTGTGTTTTCGAGCACCCGCCATTACTTTGGTTACGGAGGTGAGCCCTCACTCTGAATAAGAGACTGCACACGGTGGAAAGTGCCTACCTTTGAATGGGAAAAGCGTTGGTACAGCATTTGGCTTCAGCTTCTTCCATCCATCTGCCCGCTTTTGCTCAAAACAGCATTCTTCAAAGTGAGCCTGTACGGAAAATTTACGTTGTTAAGATGCGTGATTTCTTCCTTCGAGCAATAAGAACAAAGTACGACAAATCAATTAAACCGAACAAACTGCACGAATACGGCACGACTTCCGCACACGAGCATAACATAGAGGTGCGATTCTCTTAAATCATTTCACCTACTTCCGTTACAGATATAACAAGCTAGAATAACTGTCAAAATAGCATAATAATTTTCCTGCTCGACATAACGTATAAAATACCTTTATAAACAACACTGCGAAACAGAAACATAGCGCTTTACATGTTTTGAGCTCTCAGATTTACTCCTCACACTGCTATGTAGGCGCAAAGATAGGTAGTCAACAATTTCGTTAAAATAGGCGCGATGCGCCTCAGATAGCTACAGCCTTCGTGGTTCAGAAAGATTGATCGTATTTTCTAAGCCTGTGCCTTAGTTTATTATATTAAGTGAAAAAAAAGGAGCTGTAAATGCACCGGAGGTTCCATATGTTGGTCCCCGCTGTAAGAGGCTACGTTTCCACCAATCTGAACACATAATATATCAAGTCTGCGTCTCAGAAAAAGTGGTGCAGACACGCTGGCATATGTATTTTCAACGGCTACGAATCAGGTACTCGCATTGCATATACAGGTATGGTTCGTAGGCTGCTACTTTCCCGCTTGATTTTAGCGGTACATAGGAGCCGTCTTTTTGGTTCTCTGGGAAAGGAAAACATTCTGCAGCCATTTTTAGCGCTGTTACTGCATTGCAGAACGCAGCACCCAGGCATTCTGCGCAAAGACGGCGTGAAGAATGGTGCTTTCCGTGTCGAACGAGAAAGTCGGTGCGAGCGGAAAGCAAGAAAATGGCGTCGGAGCTCCCCGAGAACTGGTTGTGGCGGCAACTGCTCCGTCAGAGTGGCTCCACCCTAAGCGGGGGCACGCGCATCAAGGCACCCTACCGCCTCCCACTTGACCGATGTAGTGTCGGGCTTAGTGTACATTGCCTTGCACTCCCACAGCAAGTGCGCCAGCGTGGATACACCACACATGCGGGGCAAGCGTCATAGGGGAACACGTCAGGATAAAAAGCGTGGAGGGATCTCAGGTTAGGGTACGCGTCGGTCTGCAGTAGTCTGAGCATAAGGCCTGTGGCCTATTAAGTTTTGAATGAGGGAGTAGATATAGTCTTCGCGCGAGGTAGCTGCTAGAAGGCGTGTGAAAAAAAAAGCCGCCCGCTTCTTCCCAACGAGGGGAACTCGAGGAAATGCGTCGCAGAGTGGTGGGGGTTTCAGCAGAAGCTTTCCGGGCTACCTACGTCTTTTATTATTTTTAATATTAGTATTTTATTATTGTTGTTATTGTTATTATTATTAGTGATTAAATAGCAAACGTCCTCAGCTATACACTTATTGCTCGTGTTTCAAGGATAATACTTGGGTAACTTCAGCCAAATTTTTCTTTGTGGTTTTCTGAGATTGTGTAAATAAACAACTCTCTCTTTGATTCAATAAATATCGATAATAAAGGCAAAATGATAATGAAGCATTCCCAAACCTTACTTAATTACGCAACAATCACATGATACCCCCACCATTCCGTGACGTATTCACTCGAGTCCTCCGCACCCACCCCCTCGTGGGAAGATGCAAGTTTTTTCTTTATCCAGAACACACGAGTTTTACAAATCTATTCGGTGGTCTGTATATTCTGTTTGTTTAGAGATGAGAGTCGAAGCCACACGCCATTTCGTGGCGTCATATGTGTGTTGTTTAACTTTTTTTTTGAAATCACCACTTTCACCATTGTACTGGCTGTCACAATTGAGGCAGCCTAGTGCATAAACAAGACCAAGAAAAATTCTGCTCGGCTACTTGTCCTTCACATTGGATAAACTTTAGCTCCCATGTTGGTACATCCACTCTTTTGATGTCTGTTGCTTCTACATATCACACAGCATATCTGACTTTTGAACCACAACTTTACTCATGTCTGTCTACGCCACGATTTCTGCTTGGCTTGAAGGCCGCCTGGATTGTCTA
This sequence comes from Rhipicephalus annulatus, assembly GCA_013436015.1. Lineage (NCBI taxonomy): Eukaryota > Metazoa > Arthropoda > Arachnida > Ixodida > Ixodidae > Rhipicephalus > Rhipicephalus annulatus. The sequence continues at coordinate 51,664 of WOVY01014312.1, forward strand.
GGGTAGAAACTGCCATCAGCAGAAGCTTGCTGGGCTACCTATGCCTTTATTATTGTTAATATTATTATTTTATGATTGTTGTTATTGTTATTGGTGATGCAAGAGCAAACGTCATCAGCTACACACTTATTGCTCGTGTTTCGAGGATAACACTTGGGTAACTTCAGCTAATCTTTTCATTGTGGTTTTCTGAGATTGTGTAAATAAATCTGCAATTATTTTTCAGCGTCACGCCCACAGCAGAGTACTTATATCAAGCTAACGTGCCGACATTCGTGATTCGTCTGTGGAATCAAGGAAGCTTTTGCACCGTGACAGAATCACTCTTGCAACCACATATTCAAACGTCGGCACTAGAGCACTGCACGGGCCTATTTTTTCCGGCCCGGGTCCGGCATGGCCCGAAAAATCCATGCACAGGCTCGCCCGAGCCCTGCCAGGGGTTTTAAATACGACCCGTACCCGGCCCGCGTAAAGGCCTGGGGTTTTTCAATATGGCCCGTATCCGGCCCAAGCCCGAAAAGATTGGGCCCGGCCCGTTTTTGCTAATATGCATAAACGAAGCACTGTCCAATCTTTGGTTATTGAGTAAATACCCGCAGCACACAAGATAACTTCTAAAAAGTGTTTTGGGAATTTTTTCAGGGGCACAACTTTACCTTTTTCTGTGTATATTTCCAGGTAATTACACCTGTAACACTTCTGGGAAATAATTTTAGAACAATGACAAATGGAACTGGAGTCATAGTTGGCTTTTTCATCTACATATGTATAGCCGCGCTACGTTAATTTTGCAACTTAGAAGTGTGGGAATTAGGGCTAAATAGTATGACATAACGATAGTTATAGCGCGAGAACAGAATGATGACACAGAGACAAGAAGGACACGAGCGCTCGTGTCCTTGTCACTTTGTCGTCGTTCTGTTCTCGCGCTATAACTATCGTTATTTTTGCGTTTCAAAGAAAGACTGCAAAGTAAAATACCCTCATAAAGTGGAAAAAGTGCCATACATTTATACTCCGAATCTATATAAAGTGCATATGAGCTGTAACTATTGAGTTAATGTAGCAAGTCTTCTGCAAATTTTGTTGAATGGAACAGATTGAAAAGGAAATGCCACCCGCATCTTCTCAGGGGGAGAACTCAAGTATATGCATCGCAGAGCGGCAGGGGTGGGTTGGCGGGGTATCGCATGAATGTTGCATAGTTGGGTATGCTTCGGGAACGCTTAATTATTCATCATCATCACCACCCTGACTACTCCCACTGCTGGGCTAACGTCTCTCCCATGATCCGCTAATCAACCCGGTCTTGTGGTTTTTGCTGCCACGTAATACCTGCGAACTTTTTACTAACTTTGTCTCCCCTTCATGCGTTTGCCTTCTCTGGGAACCAAGTCAGTTACATTTAATGAGCAGCGGTTATCCTGCTTACATGCTACATGCCCGGCCCACGTCCATTTGTCCTTCTTATTTCGTCTTTATTATTATTCTTTATAGAATAAGGAAGAATTGTTGCCTTCAACGTCAAGCGAAAGCAAAGATACACTTGAATGAAATCCGAACGTATGATTCATAGGGCCAGCAGTCTTTTTTATAAGTAGCACGCGCTGCCTGCATCGGTCTTGCGAGGCGGGACAGGGTGAGGGGAGCGAATGTTTTGCGGGTGTCTTCTTGGGCCGGCACGTAATGCGAGCCGCAGCCGTTGCCGAAGAAAGACATCGTGCGACTAAGTAATGCTCCACATTTAAAACATGCTTTAGCTGCTTCTGGCAGGAAAACACCAGGCTGGGTAGGGGTGGTAAATTAACCCTACATGGGTTTTAAAAAAAACTATATAGGGTTAAATTGGCAGGATATAAGAATAGACTTGTTGGTGGTGATAGATCATGAAAACGTGTGGCGTACAAAAAAAGACAATAAGAAAGGTTACAGGACGAGGTGCTGTCCAGCACATCGTCCTGTTGTCTTTTCTAGCCCACGTCTTTGTCATGCGCCATATGTGTTTCACAATGAAAGGGTTAAACATTTTTTATTTCGTTTCTTTTGCAAGTGAAAATTGATTTTTAACTGGTTTTTCATCACTTCTAAAAATGAATTTGTTTCTAATCGCTTTGATTCTGTCATCTTGAATTTTAAATGTACTGTCTTGGGGAGTGAGAGTGATGCTTTTTTATTTGTATGGTGGCACCGCTCTTTTGAGTATTTATCGCTCTGTTTTTTTTCAGGCTCTCTATGTAAAGTATGACGAGAAAGCGATGTGCTCCGCATTCACAACGCCTATGTTACGCAAGGCCTTCAAGGGATGTGGCCAAAGGACAACCTGCCGAAACTGTGCTCTCAATCGGCGCTGTGGTCTTCCGAGCAAAGTTTACCTTTGCTGAAGATCCAAGTTTGACAAACTGAAGCAGCAGACAGCTCCAAGACATGATCTGTGCAAGTCACATTTAGAAAAGCTGCAAACAATAAAATAAAAAGTAATAAAACGTGTATCCCCAGTGTTTTTGTGTTTAATTACAACCATTAAAAACTTGGTGAATCGGTGGCACTACAGAAAGCCGATAAAATCTTGTCAAACTGTGGAAATACAAAACGAAGCATATGATCTTAGCATACGCATGATCGCTGCTTCTTTCCTTTGCCCCCAAAAAGCTCGTGGTACAGCTAAGCGCACTAGGGAACTGACAATTGAAGACGTAGCAGATGTTGAACATAAAAAGTTGTCTTGCTTAAAACAAGTCACTCTAATGCATCTTTGCCCAATAAATTTTCTTTATATGCCCCTACAAACAAGTGCAAGCATGAAATTTTAATTTGACTGCATCACCGAAGGGCCTAAGCATAAATAGTTTATTTAAAATATAATCTCACTGTCCAACATTGCACAGAGGAGAGTGGGTAATATATTTATGTTATAGAATGTTATGCAAGACTACTTGAAAAGATTAATGGTCTGACTTGTTGGCAACCGAGTGGAGAAGGTGGTTTTATAGGTGAGATGTAAACTCGCAAAGGCTAGTGGGATGCACGCGGTCAGCACTGGCTTCCGGTTTAATGGCTCTCGATCCGTCTGCTGCGTCCCTCTTAGGGTATCAATGTGCTCTCTTTCTTCATAGCAACCCAACGTGTATGCTGTGAATTTCTAGAGCACGCTAGCAAAGCCGCACCTACGACTGACCGCGAAAAGAAAGCATGTGCTGTCATGAAATACTTTCAAGTGGCAAACAACAGGCTGTACATGCTATCACGATTCTGCGTTTCTTCGGAACAATAAGTGGCGTGGACTTGGCTGTCACGTCCTTCAACTATTTTACACTTGTATAAGAATGCAGGGTGCCCCCTAACGTGCTTATTTTTACGTGTTTCCATCTTTGGGGGTGCTCAGCTGCTTTTGCATTCGTAGTTGCACTGCAGCTCGTATCAATGTTCATCGTGTGAAAGGGGTATCCTTTATACTGAAACTACGCGTTCAACGGCAACGGCCTGGAAAACTGTTCAATCATTCGTTCGTGATGACCTCGACTATAAGACAACACTGACAAAACTTTAAAAAACTAAATATGTCGGCGGCAGCTTTTTTTTAGCAAAGTCGAGCTTGTCTGTCGTTTGCATATTGCATCGTGTCGGTAAACAAGCTGGTCGAGACGACACTCACCGCATTGTCAGGCGCTATGCTTGTTATGCGTAGTTACCTGTTCTGCTCGATGTGCACTGGATGAGGTATGAATAAACTGAATACTAAAAGAAATGCTTGAAAAAACACTTGAAATCACCAGCAACATATTGCATAGCTGTTCTATAAGTGGAATAGTATTTTATTGTCTACATAACCTTAATGACATAATTTTCTCCTATACTGGTGCGAGGCCGTCGCCGTCAGAACCCCGAACTGATTGCATATACACCGCTGCAGTTCATGTCATTGACAAGTACTGTGTCCATGAATTCCGCAGCATCACTGCTGGCCTGATGTCGTGCGGCTGCTCTGTCACTCATTTTTCGGTGTCAGGGTCAGAGCTGGCTGCACGTTACGTGGCGGCCGTGTGTTTTAGCGTAAACGCCATATGCTTGTAGTCGATGCGTATATAATAATTGTGGTTGTCCTGATGAAAAACTACACATTCAAATGCCTTTCGTGCTTCCGTCTTGATGCCTGAGTGCCTCTTTTGTCATGCCAAAATGTCGACGGCACGTAGTAATTCTACCGTTAATTTTTTGCTGGGAGTTACTGTACGCAAATACCAAACGTGTAAGACAAACGAATCCATCCATGCAGGATTTGGGACAAATATCACCCACCTGACGTTAAGCATTCAAAGCCTATACCACTCACCACGGCTGTCCTTATTGCCACAAAACCAACTTCGATATTTTATCTTCATTTCGAGGGAATCTAAACATCTTTTTCTCTTTGGTGCTGGAACTCGAGCAACCGACAGCTGCACAATCAACCATGGTTGCACGAGCAATCATGTTTGACTGAGCACAAACAACCATGATTGTGTGAGCAATTAGCTTGCAACCCAATTGAAAGAAAAGACGTGTCTACAGCTCCAAAAACGCGGCCAGTGAAACAGGACACCATGGATATCTTGAACCGGAAGCGGATGCAGACGGCGCCTCCTATGAGCCTTTGCGGGTTTACGCCTAACTTATTCACGTGCTCTCTTCGGCATGAATGAATTGAAGGAAAAGTTCGTGTGGCAACTTGGCACTTTGACTTTGATGTTGCCATCTATTTGCATTCAGGTGTAGCAAGTAGTGTGACACCCCGACCTACACATGTTTTAACATTTACGCTCCTTATTCTTTAAAACTATTGGCCATCGACCTCCATGCTTTTTTGAAACAAGTACTAGCAACTATCCTGACGTGTGATGCTATTGTGTATCTTGTAGAACTGAAAAAAAAATGTCAGAATGAGTGCAGACTTGCTCTTTTGCTTTCACTTAAATGCATATCGTAACAGAAAAGCGCACGCCAGTGAAGAGGACAAAAAGCACCATTCCTTTTCTAGCAACCAGCAGCAGATCAGAAAAATCCATGCAGTATTAATAGAAATGCAGTATAAATGCAGTATAAATGCAATGTAAATAGAGCAATAGAAATTTTAACGCGTTAAGCGCACCAGTTCGTGCATGATGAAGCGGCGTTTTGCTCACCTTCTGACGACCAGTAGGCGAAGTGTCGCACATAAAATACTGACGCTCGATGTTCCGTATGGTGCTAAATGTGATCGCCACGAATTTATCCACATAGATCTCACAATGTAACGTAGAACAGCGCTGAAGCTTGGACGTTTGACGGACGCCTTACAGCCAAAAAGGTAAACAGGCAGTCGCCTTGACACCTGCTACAGAAAGCAGGTGGCGCTTTATGCAGTTAAGAAGCGAAACCGAAATCGCAATTTTGTAAGCAACTTCGATTGGCCTGTCATTCGCACGCGCTAGCCGTAAATGCACGAAACAAACTTTTTCTGCGTGACAAAAAAAATATTACTGCGTACATACTCTTGGGATATTTGGCTGAGCTGAATGTGTGGAAGGAAAAAAATTGCCCGCAGCTTCCCTCGGGGGAACACTGAGGAGGATGCGGAGCATATAATTGGTTAACGGGGTGTTAAAGTGCGACTTACTTGGGTCGATGGCTAAATTGGTTAACGTGGTTGTGAAATGGGGTGTTAAATTGCGACTTACTTGGGTCGATGGCTAAATTGGTTAACGTGGTTGTAGGAGGGGGTGTTAAATGAGTGAACACGTACACACGTATGCGAAAGGGCGGCGCTGGTCGAAGGGACGTCGATCATTGTGTTTGTGGATTCGTTGGCATTCATTTCACGGCGACTTCGGACGTCGACGCGCCGTACAAACCAACGGACGAGCGGCAACTGAGCGAGCGAGCGCCGACCTTGAGTATATATACAGCGCGACGGCGCATGCGCTGTCAGCTGTCGAATGTTCTCGAAGGAGAAGCGCGCGCGCGGCACAGATGGCGACGGCGCGACGGCGCATGCGCTGTCAGCTGTCGAATGTTCTCGAAGGAGAAGCGCGCGCGGCACAGATGGTGGGCGACGGCGCGACGGCGCATGCGCGCGCGTCAGCTGTCGAATGTTCGAGAAGCGGTGCGGACGGCGCGGACGGCGCACTACAAGGCGCGAGTATAAGATGCTTCCGCATCTAAAAGTAGTCACGAAACTTTTCATCTTTGCTGAGGTGTCATAACATTTTGATCGGTAGAAACCGGCCGCAGATGAATAAATAAATAAGTAAATACAAAGATCGTTTGATTATGTTACGCCATGCTGGCTGTTGGGCAGTGAGGATTCAGCGCGAAGTTCAAAGGTTTGCTCTTGAACCTGTTTTTCTTTTCATTATTCAACTTGTGACTGCAAAAACAAATAAAAGGCTTCATTCCGACAGGTTTCCCTGTTGTGAACCATTATCTGCTCCATACAGTTTCTTTACACATAACTGTCTAAGCCACTTCTCATCTCGTGGTCAACTTATCACTTGACATGGTACTTCAATATAGTTCCAAGTTGAAGCTAGCCACCATGAAAAGTTAATATATTAACTTTTCGTGTCACACTGATGCCCGAGCACTCTTAATGTGAGCTATGTGTAAAGTAAATTCAACGCAAAAAAAGGGTTTTTCTGCTGGCACCTTTTGGCAGTCCAAGTGTCTCCATCTCTCTTGTGTCAGACACGCCTACCCGCACGCCTTCATCCAGTTGGCGCTAGAACCGTGCACCTGCTTGAAAGCATATATTGACTTGATAGAATATTTGAAACAAAAACACATAAAAAAGATCGTAGAATTGACGTATTGTTGGTCACATAACCCTTTAGACCACATGGCAGAATGCTGCATTTGCAGTAAATGAGGTGAGAGACAAGTATTGTTGGAATTTGCTATGTTTCTTTATTGCCTCATCCGTATGAATGAATCTTGTTTGCACTGCAGAAACATCTCAGCATAACGCGCCAAGGTCATCCCTTAAGTTCCGACGGGGCTGCTGTGATGAACGTGCAAAAAAAATCAGAACAAGGTATTATTGTAACATTTACTGAAACTGTAAGATGCAAAAATAAAACTTAGCAGAAAGCTAAAAAAAGAAATCTTTATTTTAAGGTAATGCAGGCATTATAGCGAACATGCAGCTTCCTTAAGCTATGAAATTTCGCCCAGAGTTGTTTATACTCACTCCTTCCTCCTTACCTAGTATAAAAACGACCTAGCAACAAAGAGGCACACAAGCTTTATCGCATAAGCTATTGTCACGTTCTGCCTCAAGAGTTCTCTGGGAAAATCTTGGCCCACTGTACTTCTGAAGCATTTGAGCGTCAGGCTACAAGGATGTCAGGTGCTTGTCATCTCCAGCCACTCCAGATTTCAGTTGCAGACAGCCTGCTGAAGGAGGTGCACCAGCACCCACAAAATTGTGAAGCCATCTCACAGTGCTGGCAGAAGGTAGCATTGATACCTTATATGCACAAGCTGCCGCCTAACTTGAAAAAGGTGGCCCAGTGGTAAGACGCGGAACTCTTAATTTCAGTACCAAACAGGCTGTCTGAGCTCTGCAGATTGACCGACCTGGAGGCAAAGATGAAACAAGTCTGTGGCACAAAGCCCAAGACGCCCTTTGCTGATTGTGCAGAAGGGGTATAGTACGAAATTCCTTTAATGCGAGGTAAAGTGTACGATGGGGAAACCGGGCGTCGCATAAATGACAGGCTAAGAGAGCATGCAAACATTGTGGAGAATGCGCATGACTGAAAAGATTTTGAAGGTTTCCTAGCTGGCCATTGTATAACCTGCCAGAATTGCTCTCCCAAACAGCGGTCGTCATTTGTGTTCTGTCTATTGTGTGTTTCCTGCACTGTAGTGCATTAGAATAATGTACCGACAAGCCCAACTCACCGCTTTAATAATGAAAGGCTATATTGCAGCTGTCCCATTTGCTTCTTGGTTGTGGTTTTGTAAAACTATTTAAAATACTGTATTCTTAGTTTATCACAGCAGTTTACGTCAAGCGGTTTACCAAGTATATTATATGGAAGAATCGGATTTAAGCTAAAAGTAAACAAAACTTGAGAAGCAAAAGCTTTCTACTGTCTCTTGGAAGCTTAGGCGTAAAAGTACCAGGAGGGGATGCCACAGATGTTAGCTGAACAAGCTTGCATACCTTGGGCTGTACTAATAGAGCGAACATTTATATAACTGAAGTGTTTTTCAGAGCTAAGCTTTGCAAGATCCGTGGCTTTGGGGATGTCAACTCGACTGAATAGTTGCTTACCAATTTATCCCATGGCCCTTCCATTGCCCAGTATGTATTAGCATGAGAAACAGCCGAGATGTTCATTCCATGGTACAGCAGTGTGTTGCAGGCACCAAATGATGACATGTTCTTCCATAATATGAGAGCTTAGAATATTGGTGCGAAAGCCATGAGAAGTATGTCCACATAATTAAAAAAATTAAGTTGCTGGATAAAAGAATAGAAAAATACGTACTGATTTGAACTTGAAACGCTCATCTCACTGATCTCCACTAGAGTTGCTGGATGGCGCTTCGCCGCTGTCGCGGCCTGGCGCGCGCACGGCCACCGGAAGTTCAAAGGCTCGTCCCGGAAGTTGAGCGTCTTCTACGCTTCTCAACCGCTGATCAGCGTTCCCATTAACGCATTTTGCATTTTTTTCTCACTTAATTGCATTTTTGTGATACACATCGCGTTCAGATCACAACTTATGCTATACCAAAACAGCGACGTTAATATGAAGCAGTTTATAATTGCGAAGGAGAACGAAAATGTCACTTAGGTATCGGTTCGAGAGGAGACGACGCAGCTCGAACGGGATTTATGCTGGCGAGTGGACTTTATGATTCGTGTTAGGATGCACGTCTTACAATAAATTAACAGTCATGAAGGGGCTTGTATTAGTCGAAAACAATAAATCAACAGCCGTGAAAGGCCTTGGATTATCGGAAAATCAACTAGCCAAGCGAGTTCGATAACAACGCGGAGGAAGCTGCCCACTGAAGCTGCCTGAAACAGAATAACCGATTTGATGTTTGCTACGTGCCGGCCAAAAAAAAAAATCCTGAAATGGCTGTGCGCAGCTTGCTCCTTTTTTACTTTTGAAGGTTAGTACATCGGAACCCTTTACAATATGAATTCAAGCATATGTGTGTAACCAGCAGGTCAAAGTACATTCTTTGAAAACGCGCTTTCTCATCATTGCCTGACAAAAGGTATCGCCCTTTCTCTTGAAGGAAAATTTCTAGCTTATGAACACATTTATTGCTAGTTTTCAGGGACACCCACCCATTGTGCACACGCAGTGCCTAATGCGAACTGGTCTGTCCAGATTTAGATTTGCCTAGTGGTTACGGCTTCAATTGGACATTTTAGTGTAACCCTTAAAGAATGATAAAGGAGGACACATGGAACTGCTTCATTCGAATTGAGAGGCCTGCAATTGTACGAAAAACTCATTTACTCAGAACGTTTGTGCACGTGTCCTTGTTACTGACAATGCAGTGCCTGGAGATGGTTGGCAATAGTGCATGCAGGTTAATATTTAAGTATGCTTCCTGCCTCGCCATTGAAAGCAAAACAGGCATACATGTACAAAGATGAATTTCACGTGTTTATTGTACTCGAAGCACTTAAGAACTGCCACGTCACGTCACTTCACTGGTGACTAAAAATAATCAACTCTGCAAGTCGCTTGAACCACTTAAGAACTGCCACGTCACGTCACTTCACTGGTGACTGAAAATAATCAACTCTGCAAGTCGCTTGAAGCACTTAAGAACTGACACGTCACGTCACTTCACTGGTGACTGAAAATAATCAACTCTGCAAGTCGCTTGAAGCACTTAAGAAATGCCACGTCACGTCACTTCACTGGTGACTGAAAATAATCAACTTTGCAAGTCGCTTGCGGATGTTGGTCTTGTTATCTTTGCAGTAGCTTGCTTCGCGGCATGGTGCATCCTGATCTTCACGTAGCAGCCGATGACACATTTAACAAGACGCACAAAGTGGTTGGAGTCAACTGCTGATTCGCACATATGGCCATGCAGTTCCGGATAGAGCTTGTTCGTGCTCAGCACTCCAGAAAGTTCTGCCATAACCTTGGCTGTCACAGTGTCAGCTGCATTCTTTTTTGGAAGGCCTCCGTCGTGAACCTTCTCCTGCAGTCTAACAGCTTTTTCAGTCAGCTGACAGATGTACGTTGTCGATGACGACGGCTTGGAAAGACCTCCACGGTTTTTTCTGTTCAGGAGTGCCGAACCACATGTCTCGGCAATGGTGGCAGAGTAGCATACTGCGCAAGGTATTTTACGTTTGACCATTCGGCAAACAAACCCTGCGATGTAAAACGACGTTTCCAAGGTACGGAGACAGTGCAGGGAGATCCTCAACTATGACATCCAGCTCGCTCTCGTCGGGTAGGTCTATGCCTTGCATGAGGTCTTGTGTGCCGCTTCGCTTTGCTGTGGCCATGTCGAGCTCATCGTTGGAGCAAAACTGACTGCTCACGTACAGTATGCGCGTATTGTCAAGAGACTCACAGTTCCCTCGCCCACCCTTCACCTGGTTGTGTGTGACAAGTCGCTTGTATGCCGCCACAAATTGTGAGACTGTGGGATTATTATTCCAGCCCCCTTTAGAACGCACAGCGGCAAAGAACAGTTCAATGTGGTCTTGTGAAAGCTTGTAAGTAAGAAAGTAACGGAGTGGAGCATTGTCCAAGAGGGGGAGCGCGGATGCCAGACCGATGACACTTTCAATGGTCACAAGAAATCCTAGAAATGGAGTTCTTATGGGCGTCCTGAAAATGGGAACACCTGATCCGTCAGTCAGCCCCCGAATGTACTCCTTGACTTCTTCGAAGAAGTTCATCCAGGTTCCTTTGTTGCTAGGTCGGAGCGGCGTTTTGAAACCATTGGCCACTGGGTTGCGTGAATGGAGGAAATCAAACAGTTTATCGAACATTTGAATAAATTTCACAGTTCCTTCTGAATTTATGAACTGTGGGAGTTGCAAGTCTTCACGACAAAAATCTATGGCGTCAGCCACACTAGTGCTTAAAGTCTGGAGAGCAAGGTTGACTTTCATCTTCTGTTTCTGCCACTGAATGTGTGCAGCACGTAGTTTTGTTGCTGCATGCAGGCCTTCTTTTTCTTGAAGTTCTTTAAGCTGGACAATGTAGTCCCAGCTCAACGATGCGCCTGATGCGTCCCTGAGGCACCCAAGAGCAGAAAGAGCATTTCTAACTAACTTGACCATGTGACTTGCGTCTAAAAGGCAGTACACCTTTTCTTGTGTTACAGGGTGAGGAAATGATGTTGACATCGCTGATGCATCTTCAACGGAAGCCCCCAGATCTTTGAACATTGTAAAGTTACAACGGAGACCATCACACGTCAATGATGTCACGTGCACTCCTGTCTCATGCAACTTTGTCAGACAGAGCTTCACAATGTTCGCACGCTCTTTTCCTGAAAGACCATTGATCAAAAAATACCCACACGGTACCTTCCAGTGGGAGTCCAGAGATACGAGCATGAAAACAAGGGCTTCAGACGCAACTGCGTTACTGTCAAATCCACTTCATTGCCAATGTCCACGTAGCCTCGAAATTTTTTGCCGTCCCATTCAAGGTGCTTTCTAATGGCCATTTCATCAACAACAAGGTTGCATAGAAGCTGTTTGTGTTTCTTCTTAGCCTCATTGGCTTTTGCTCGGATGGCGTTGATTGCTTCGCTTGTGAATCCAGGTTCTCCGTTAATGGAGCTATACCATTTAGTTATAGTCGATGGATGTGACAAGGAACATTGAAATGTTTCTCTGACATAGTTATATGCCTTTGTCGAGTAAAACTGTAGCGTGAGTGCAAATGCACGCAGTGCAGGAGAATATTTGTCTCGGCTTAACTTAACAGACGACTTGTCGCCTTCACTTGATGTTTGCTTGAGCAACCGTTTCGTAACTTCCAAGGGGATCCCCGTGAAGCACCTTTCAAGCATTGCCGAGGCATCTTCTGAAATGAGCTGCTTGTGCTTGAGGTCATCAATTATTTCATTAAATGAGCTGACCTTCCTTCTTAACCGACGTTTTCGTTCAAGGCTGAGCTTCAGCTTTCTTTTCACTGTAGCCGCTGAATCTGTGCAAGCATCCAGTTTCCTCTTCAGTGTTTTTGGCGTGTCAAGGACTGCATAGCTGTGCTCGGCGACCTGAAAACAAAACAGTGAAAGTTAAAGCTGTTGAAAAAGACACCTTTCACAAAAACCACTCATCATATGACAGTCTTTGTAAAGCAGGCATCTGTTCGTAGCTTACGCGGTTTAACTCAGAAAACAAGCAACCAGGTGCACAGGGGAGTTTAGAAATTAACTTTGTCCCCTTCATTTACCGGTGCACTCGAGAAATGCCACATCAGACAGGAATTTCAATATTTTCCCTGGATTAGAAAAACTGGTGCTGCAGCCGTGAATAAAACCAATGTTCTGCTATGACTACAGAACATACCAGGACTACTAACTTGATTCAAATTGGATGCTATCCTGGTGTGCATAATGTATACAAAGTTATCGTGTTGGTTACCACGAGATTGCAAGAAAGTGGCCTGACTAACATCGGACTAGTTACATTCAACCGAGGACGGACCAAGTAGCTGCACTCGGGCAGCGTAGTACAAAAAAGGCAACTTGCATGGGCTGAGTTCTCTGGCACCGTGGTTGGAGTGTTGTCGTTTGGCTGTTCTACTGGGGTTACATCCACAATGGCAGTTCTCTGCTTAGGCGGCTTTCTCTCAGCAGTCCTCTGAAACAGCCGTGTTTCATTCACAGATATGCTTATTTATTACTGCGAGTGCAAAATGCTGTAAGTAAAAAAATATGCTGGCGTCAAGCATATTATAGCAGTCTAGCAGTTTCTGAATTATACCACTAGCATCTTAGACAGCTATCATAGCACCACTGAGATATATAACGCAGATAGGAGCATTTCAGAAATTGAAAAAAAAAATTGGGCACTTAAAATTCAAGACCTCGCGCTTTGTAACGTAATGGACATGTTTTTTTAATTCCGTTTCATTGCTTACAGTACATGATTTTCAGAGTAAGTCTGCCAAACAATTCCTCAACCACAGCTTCTCACAGCTAGATGTAGAGTTTATTGTGCTCCGAGCTAATTTGTAGGGCGTCATTTTTAAAGGGACTCAGCAGATTAACTACGAAAGAAGGTAGCGCCCATTCAGGCGATTGCAGTGTCTAATAAACGTAGCATCAACTGTAGGGGTAGTTATACGAACGCTAAACGAGCGAACTGCGATGGCCGAACAGTATGCTTTTTTTTCGGGCCGCTATACCAAAATGCCGAGATGTCGTATTATACCTTTTCCAGGTGCTTCGGGAAAGAAAACAAGGTGGGCACGGCGTCAGGCTGTAGCCGAGTTCGTGCACCCGTTCTGTCAAAACAGTTGTCAGTAAAGTGGTCACTGCAGAGTCTGCTACCTGGGAATGGAGTCCATTTGTCCCTTCTAAGTTTACCACCCAACGTCGGTATAAATCCGGCTTAGAGCGTGGGAACCTGCGTAACAAGAGCCACAGCTTAACAACGACACTGATATGACGTTTGCGTTTCGCTGCGATTCACGCACGTCGCACAGAATATTGTAATACTTACAAGTGGAACGTCTTCCCAGACGACTTCTGTGGTCTGCTGGTGCAGTTGACGGCGCAACAAGCAGGCATTTTTAGCGGAATGCGCGCGAAACCAGCCCATACGTAGCACGCGCTATGCTGGAACGGCGGCCATTTGTCCGACTTCCGGGACGAGCGCTCGAAATTCCGGCGGCCGCACGCCGGAGAGCTCGAAGCGCCATCCAGAACCATAGTGGAGATCAGTGGCTCATCTACATGTCGTCAAATACGACAAATGATGCAGTGCATGATCAAGTTCGGCTTCAGTGCTATACACGTGCACTGCGGAGAAGCACACAAAAAATACTGGCATTTACACGTTCGGCTTCTCCGCCAAGCACGTGTGCTGCGGAGAAACACGCAAGTAGGGTCTTTACAATTACACCAGTTTGTTTTCTCAATCCCAAATGGGCAACGCGAAGCACAATTTAATTTTGCCATTTCAGCATATCAGTGTAATGAGAGGATGACTCGGTGCAAAATACACAACTTTTCAGGAAGCTATTACAGGTGCCGAAAAATTCAGCACTACATATGGGAAGCATCTGGGAAAGTGTTCTCGAAGTCCGGCAGCATGATGTTGACAGGTATTTTTCACTATTACATGCGGGATAGCGGTCCACAGGGCACAGTACAACGACAAATAATAGAGACGACTGCTAACCTGTTGTAGCAAGGCAGTGCACTTCAGCCGGCGACGTCTGCTGATCGAGCGAGCACAGTCACCACGATGTAAACGAAATCGCCATGAGGCACCGGTTCGTGCACCACGTTAGCCACACGAAAGCTGCACGACTCGCAGAGCTAAATCACAGACAAACAATCAAACTCACTCGAACAAGGCGCTAGCTTGAGAATCGGACCAGCGAACACCACCTCACCGGCCGGCGAAGTGGCGTCGGCGGCGTTTCGAAAACTCCGCCGTGACGTAACGGCGCCACCATTGAAAATCCCTAGGTAGAAAAATCCCCAGAAATTCTCTTCGTATGTAAGATTCTGTACGATAAATAAACGCTCGCACCTGATTTGGGGGCGTATCTCCAGAGGCTAAATAGGAAAGTGTGATGAACGCGCCGCCTAGCGCGTAACGCCTTTGGAAGGAACCGCCAGATGGCGCTGGGACACGTTTGCACGTGTCCCAGCGCCATCTGGCGAAGCACAATAAAGGAAAGACTGCAGGCGTGGATAGAGGTTGAGGGGGTGCTTGGGGAACTGCAGAATGGGTTTCGGAAACACAGGAGGTTGGAAGACAATCTGTTCTCACTGACGCAGTGCATCAAAATAGCAGAAGAGGAACACAGGCCCCTGTGGCTAGCATTTTTGGATATCAAGGAAGCGTACGATAGCGTGGTTCAAGAGGAATTGTGGGGAATACTGGACACACTAGGCGTGGAACATGTAGTCACTAATCTTTTAAAAGGTATATATAAAGGTAACAAGGTAGTTATAAAGTGGGGAAAACAGGTATCCAAGCCTGCATAGGTAAAACGGGGGCTTAGGCAGGGGTGCCCCCTGTCACCCTTATTATTCATGATGTACCTACAAGGATTAGAGGCAAAATTAGAGGGAAGTGGACTGGGCTTCAACCTCTCTTTAGTCAAACAAGGAAAACTTATTGAGCAGGCACTACCAGCATTAATGTACGCAGATAATATAGTGCTAATGGCCAACAACAAGGAAGATTTGAAAAGATTGATGGACATCTGCGGTAATGAGAAAGATAGGTTAGATTTTAGATTCAGTAAGGAAAAATCAGAAGTCATGATTTTCAATGGCAACGAAGGTAGTGAGCTCAGAATACAGGAGGTCACGCCAGAGATAACAGATAAATACAAATATCTGGGCGTATGGATAAGCAATGGGACGGAGTATATGAGGGAACACGAAATATACGTGACGACTAAAGGTAACAGGAATGCAGCAGTCATGAAAAATAGGGCACTGTGGAATTACAATAGGTATGATGTTGTGAGAGGAATATGGAAAGGGGTCATGGTTCCTGGGCTGACGTTCGGCAATGCGGTCTTGTGCATGAGATCAGAAGTTCAAGCAAGATTAGAAATTAAGCAACGTGGAATAGGTAGGCTTGCTTTAGGAGCTCACGGGAATACACCAAATCAGGGAGTACAAGGTGATATGGGATGGACATCAATTGAGGGCAGGGAAGCTAGCAGCAAGATAAAATTTGAGAAACGATTGAGAGAAATGGGGGAAGAGCGTTGGGCTAGGAAGGTTTTCAGCTACTTGTACATGAAGAATGTCGATACAAAATGGAGGAAGCGAACCAGGAAGTTGAATGGTAAATATTTAGAAAACAGCAGGTGGCCAAACCAAAAAGAACTATCGGTTAAGAAGAAAGTGAAGGAAACGGAGACTGAAATGTGAAGAATGGGCATGATTAAGAAGTCCGCACTAGAGATCTATCGAACTTTTAAGCAGGAAATTGCCAAGGAAAGGATCTATGATAATACTCGGGGTAGTTCTCTACTGTTTGAGGCCAGGACGGGAGTACTGCGAACCAAGACATATCGGACCAAATACGAAGGGGTATACACAGTATGCAGTGCGTGTGGAGAGGAAGAAGAAACTGCCGAACACTTGATAATGTTCTGTAAAGGGCTTGACCCTATAGTTCAGGATGATGGCGCAGAGTTTTTCAAAGCACTGGGGTTTAGGGACCGGGAGGGCAAAATAGACTTTAAGCGGGTAGACTTAACTAGAAGGAGGTTATCTGATTGGTGGCTAAAGTCAAGGCACGAGTGAAAATTAAACTGTTCACTGCAAAGTACGAATCCTCAAACTCACTTTTTAAGGAAAATAATAAATATAGCTTTTGGTTCATTAGGTATTACGGCTTGGTGGCGCTAGCCACCGCCCGATCTAAAGGGTACAGCCATATCCATCCATCCATCCATCCATCAATCCACGTGTCCCAGCGCCATCTGGCAGTTCGGGCTGTCAAGGTGGATGGACGTGTTTTTTTGAGCACTCCGGATCGACTGCGCAGATAAATGTTTTGCATGTTTTTAGCTTGTCTTTATAATTATAAGGCAGCGGTTGAAATCTTCGTAGCACTTATTTTATGGTACGCCTTTTTCAGGGACCAGTCACCAGGTATTTATTAGTTAGTGCGGGTGTGTGTCTGAATTTTTTGTTGTTTTTTTTCTTTTGCCACCCCGTGGGGGAGGTGCGCGTATATTGAACACGCAAATTTTTGTAGTAGAGCTTACACTTTTTTTTCGTAGTGCAGGGCTCGAGTTCAGTAATTATCGAGTATAGGGACAATTGGTGTCAGAAAGGCATGGTTAAAAAGACTGCAAAGTGTTCAGGCTGTGGAGTGGGTTTGAAAGTGGACCCAAGCGTAGAAGCGGACGGAGAAGAGGCTGACGCGAAGTGTAGGCAATGTGAGGTCGAGGAAAAAATGAAGAAAATGATGGTTGCCCGGAGTGAACTGCTGATGAGAATCGCCGAGCTCGAGACTGCGCGTTGGCGACAGAGTAAGAGAAAACGAGGGCAATGGGAGAAAGACAAAAGTCCACCGAGGAAGCGCTAGCGAAGCTGAACAAAGAAGCACCCTACCGAAAGAACAGTAGGGAACCGGCAACCAGAACGGTGGAGAAGGAAAAGCAACCAAGTTTGGAAAAAACAGGTTTAGCCGGTTCAACTTTCGCAAGGCCCAGATTGAGCGATGTAGTGGTGGGGCAGGGAGGGAACAAAGCAGCCGGCGTCAAAGGTGCAAGTAGTCCCCAGGTGCAGAACGCTCCAGCTGAAAAGTCACAGCATGAGATAATCGCCGGGGACTCGAATTTAAATCGATGCACAGAAGCCATCAAAGAGAGGGCAAGAGGGTTGCAGTAGGGGCGTTCCCAGGACGCTAGCTGGAAGCAGTCAAGAGGCAAGTGAGCGCAAAGGTCAAAACGACAGCTGATAGACGAAACCTCGTGTTAATTTCAGGCGGATTAAACGATGTCTTAAATGAAGATGCAGCAGGACTAGCAGCCACACTGGCGAAAGGCGTCGATGACATGCGCGCCACTTCTTCTAAGGTACAGGTAGTGATATGCACGATACTGGAGGTACCGGTGCATGATAGCAACCTGCAAAGAGCGGTGGTCAACGCAAACCAAGAGATATGACGGATGAGTCGAGAGAAAGGCTTTGAGGTGGTGGAAATAAACAGAGAGGTGCATAGGTGGGGGGGTTTTCAACGAGACCGAATTCACTTCGCTGGGCGGCTAGGTCATGAGGTGGGTTGGCGACTTGCAGGACGCGCAGTAGCTTTTTTGGGGGACAAGCGAGCCCTTCGCGGTGCAGAATAGCTAGTAACGAGGAAAACAACCAGGGAGACTCTTTGACAGGTGGTATGGACAGATACGATTCCAAAGTGGCACCAATATCTAAGATAGGAAGAGTCCGGGGCAAAAATGGACGTAGCCACGAGCGCCGAGCCATGGCACCAATATCTAAGATAGGAAGAGTCCGGGGCATAAATAGACGTAGCCACGAGCGCCGAGCCAATACAGACATAGGGTATATTAACATGCAGGGTGGTAGGAACAGGCTGAAGTGGGAAGAGATAGAAGAACAGCTAAGGGAAGAGAGGCCGATGGTATACGGTTTTGTAGAAACACATCTCAGGGACATGGAACAACCTCCGAACAATCCGGACTACGCGTGGGAATATTGAAATAGAACAGAAGGCAGCAGAAAGGGGGGTGTTATTGGGGCATTCATTCATAAAAGTACAGACAGGCAAAGGGTCAAGTAGGAGTGCAAGGAACATTTATGGCTAAAAGGGAAAGTGGCAGGTCAAATGACACTCCTTGGTTTCGTGTACTTGTGGACGGGAGCAAAGGCCAGAGAGGAAAACCTGGCAATGGTAGAGTGCATATCAAATGACATTCAGGAGTTAGGAAGAGAGTGCGAGATAATTATACTAGGAGACATGAATGCGCACATAGAAGATATAGATGGGTATACCGACCCTACAGGCAAAATGATCATGGATATGTGTGAAAGGCTTGATTTGATAATTTGCAACACTACCGAGAAGTGTGAAGGGCAAATAACATGGGAGGTAGGAAGGCTGCAGTCGACGATAGATTATGCACTGATATCACATAGGATTTATGTTAAGCTCAGGGGAATGCACATAGATGAAGGTGGCTCCAGAAGTCTGGGTAGTGATCACGAACGTATCAAGCTAAGTTTTGGAAGAGCAGTGAAAGTGGGAAGGAGACAAGATGAGCAACTACAGGAAAATTTTTTATCCTGAAAGGCAAATTGAAATAGCCTCTAAACAAATTGAGAAAGTAATCACAGAGAACAATAAAACAGTGTGGACGTACAAGAATATAACTAGACGGTTTGAGCTAGAGCTTGCTAAGACGCGTGACAAGTCACCCCGGAAAAGAAAACACAAACCCAAAAGTTGGTGGGATGAGGAAGTTAAGAGAGCCATAGCAAAACGTCAGGAAGCCTATAGGGAACACAGACATGCTGAGCAGCGGGTTGAACCGACAGATGATGTTGAAAGAAAATGGGCAAACTTTCTAAGCTGTAGAAGGAATGCATCTCTTCTGATCAATGAAAAGATTAGAAGGAAGGGAGCTCAGTGGCTGGCAGAAGTACATAAATAAGATAGAAAGGCAACTGCGAAATTTTGGAACCATCTAAACTCCCTAAGAAATGAGACGAGCCTAGAGCAGAGTTTTATAACTACAGCCCAAGGTGCTAGGCTAGAAGGGGACGAAGCTATTGAATATAAAAGAACAAGGGTGACAGAAAAATTTCAACAAAGAAGTACTTTATGCACCACAATAGACAAGGACGAATCAAGTGGTGCAATGGCTCCATTTTCACAACAAGAGTGGGAAAGGGCTGAGAAAAAGGTTTCTAGTAGTACATCAACAGGCCCAGATGGCATTCCAATTTGGCTGATAAAGACATTAGCTCCGAAGTCTAAGCAGGCTTTGAGAGAGGCAGTGAGCACAATTATAATCGATGGTGAAGTTCCAGATGGACGGAAACTTAGCAGGATGAGCATGATCTATAAAGGAAAGGGGGACAAAGCTGACATAAACAACTACCGTCCTATAACAGTGACATCGGTGGTCTACAGGCTGGCGATGCAGACTATAAAGGAAAGACCGCAGGCGTGGATAGAGGATGAGGGGGTGCTGGGGGAACTGCAGAATGGGTTTCGGAAACACAGGAGGTTGGAATACAATCTGTTCTCACTGACGCAGTGCTTCGAAATAGCAGAAAAAGAACACAGGCCCGTGTGGCTAGCATTTTTGGATATCAAGGGAGCGTACGATAGCGTGGTTCAAGAGGAATTGTGGGGAATACTGGACACACTAGGCGTGGAACATGTAGTCACTAATCTTTTAAAGGGTATCTATAAAGGTAACAAGGTAGTTATAAAGTGGTAAAAACAGGCATCAAAGCCTGCAGAGGAAAAACGGGGGCTTAGGCAGGGGTGCCCCCTGTCACCATTATTATTCATGATGTACCTACAAAGATTAGAGGCAAAATTAGAGGTAAGTGGACTGGGCTTCGACCTCTTTCTAGTCAAACAAGGAAAACTTATTGATCAGGCACTACCAGCATTAATGTACGCAGATGATATAGTGCTAATGGCCAATAACAAGGAAGATTTGCAGAGGTTGATGGACATCTGTGGTAATGAGAGAGATAGGTTAGATTTTAGGTTCAGTAAGGAAAAATCAGCAGCCATGATTTTCAAAGACAACGAAGGTAGTGAGCTTAGAATACAGGAGGTCACGCTAGAGATAACAGATAAATACAAATATCTGGGCGTATGGATATGGACTGGGACCGAGTATCTGAGGGAACACGAAATATACGTGACGACTAAGGGTAACAGGATTGCAGCAGTCATGTAAAATAGGGCACTGTGGAATTACAATAGGTATGATGATGTGAGAGGAATATGGAAAGGGGTCATGGTTCCTGGGCTGACGTTCGGCAATGCGGTCTTGTGCATGAGATCAGAAGTTCAAGCAAGATTAGAAATTAAGCAACGTGGAATAGGTAGGCTTGCTTTAGGAGCTCACGGGAATACACCAAATCAGGGAGTACAAGGTGATATGGGATGGACATCATTTGAGGGCAGGGAAGCTAGCAGCAAGATAAAATTTGAGAAGCGATTGAGAGAAATGGGGTAGGAGCGTTGGGCTAGGAAGGTATTCAGCTACTTGTACACGAAGAATGTCGATACAAAATAGAAGAAGCGAACCAGAAAATTGACTGATAAATACTTAGAAAACAGCAGGGGGCAAACCAAAAAGAATTATCGGTTAAGAAGAAGGTGAAGGAAGCTGAGACCGATATGTGAAGAATCGGCATGATTAAGAAGTCCACAGTAGAGATCTATCGAACTTTTAAGCAGGAAATTGCCAAGGAAAGGATCTATGATAATACTCGGGGTAGTCCTCTACTTTTTGAGGCCAGGACGGGAGTATTGCGAACCAAGACATATCGGGCCAAATACGAAGGGGTAGACACAGTATGCAGTGCGTGTGGAAAGGAAGAAGAAACTGCCGAACACTTGATAATGTTTTGTAAAGGGCTTCACCCTAAAGTTCAGGATGATGGCGCAGAGTTTTTCAAAGCACTGGGGTTAAGGGACCGGGAGGGCAAAATAAACTTCAAGCGGGTAGACTTAACTTGAAGAAGGCTATCTGATTGGTGGCTAAAGTCAAGGCACGAGTGAAAATTAAACTCTTCACTGTAAAGTATGAATCCTCAAACTCACTTTTTAAGCAAAAAAATAGATATAGTTTTTGGTTCATTAGGTATGACGGCTTGGTGGCGCTAGCCACCACCCGATCTAAAGGGTACAGCCATATCCATCCATACACGTCACCCAAGGCAGCGATACGCTACGCAGAGACGAAATCTACCACGCGCGCGGGCAATGTGAAACATTTAAAAAGATATATATTTTTTGCTAGTGCATGGCCTCAAATGGCGACGAGAAAATATGTTCAGTAGCTTCTGGAAAAGAGGAGGCCTACGCGGGTGCGCGACCGGTCTTAAATATCGTCAGGTCGACAGGATGCCGAAAGTGAGTGCGTGAGGGCACTGAAACATTTCATTGATGTGAAGTGCCAGAAGAGTGGAATGATGAACTCAGTTGTGAGCCATGGCTTGCAAAACCTACCACGGTGAACCATCATTTCTTCTAGCACTAATCTGTAAATAAAGCGTCATCATTGATAACGTCATACTCAGAGACGAGAATAACGAGGGGTGTCTGGATGAAAACCTTTTATTTTCTGCACGCAGGTCATACAACGCATTTCCGAGTAGTGATTCACTATATGTTCACAACAATGCATTCTTAAATATTGGTCGCGAGCCCTTTTTTATCCCCCCCAGAAAAAAAGTTTCATAATTTACAAGTGCCCCACAGAACATTGAGCTGCAAGCCTGGTGATGCGCCTTAGCTTCAGGTACTTTCTCTTTTCACGAGAAGATGCTTACTCCTTGTGGAGTACTTTTGTATAAAAAGGCAAATGGGTCAGCAGAAAAAACTTGGTCACTTGATTGGTGAGGCTCGGGACATGTTGTGCGCATCCCACTCTGACATTTTTTTTACTAAGTAGGAAACAAGCTCTTCCAATCTGTCACTGTGAAGCCCGTTGTAGCTAAACCACTTTGAAGAAGTGATTTCAAGGGCGTCTAGAAATGCGAAGAGCTTCTCCAAAAGGGCTACCCATAGGAGTCCGCACGAGGGGGGCAAAGGAGCTGGCCACCTGGGAGGGGAGCGCTAAATCTGTTCTATACATTGGCTATGCAGCGGAGCACCCTTTTAGTCATCTAAAAGGGGTGCGTAAAATCTGCTTCATAGACTTCTTTAATAGGGAGGAGGCGCCCTGCAATGAACCTTCGCCCCCCCTCTTACCAATGGTTGCATGCCAGTGGGCCTACCCATTTCACTGCGGAGAATTTCGCCATTCACAGTGTTCTCGAAGTGCCGGGAGATGTACCTCTCGCCAAAGTGTAGCTCGCACACAGCCGAGTGTTCTTGAAGCAGCTTTTCAGCGCGCGGGATCGCTCTCCGCCACTGCGCTAACAGAGCTTCGTCCTTTGGAACGCCGAACAACGCATGCTTCATTTTAGCTGACTTCACCCCTGTAGTGATTTCCGGGACGAAGCAATCACTTTGTTTTCACGCTATGAGAGTGCATACAGAAGCATTGATGTCAGTGCCACCTCAATTTAAAAAACGAGGACGAAAGCGCCCGACGAAACTGTCGGAAACGTGCAAACAACGTAAAAGCAACTGCACGCGCCCTCACGCGGCTGCTCCTCGGAGGCTTCAGTGCGCTCTGTAGGCGCCGCCTGCCACTAATCATACTTTCATATTCTCGCCACTATAGCGTATCTAGGCAATATGCTATCGGAGGGCGCGTTAACTTTAGCAGCACGAGCGCGCTCTAGCCAGCGGAGTGTGCTCCTGTAAACTTAACGGATAAAAAGTGACTTCCGGTGCGTAATAACGGAGCGCGCTCTATGCGCTCCGATCACGGCGTAGGAAGGGTGGCTACACTAGTGTACTGGAAGAGGGAAGTGGGCTTACTCCACAGCTACTCTGACGCTTTTGGCGTCACATAAGTGAGATGGCGCTACAGGCATCTTCAATAGAAGCTTCACCTGTGGAAGCTGCTCACCGATGGCCACTCGTAAAAGTTGGAACGTGCAATAATTCCATATTTGTAATAAACTTGCATGCTTTGACTGCCCTCTGAATATATTAGGAGCTTCTGGTGCTCTTGCCTCACAGTGTTTTTCTTTTCTTTTGTGATACAGCTTCCCGAAAATTAGTCCGATGGCAGCCGGCGCAGTCTGTGCATTCTTCTTTCTAGTGCGACGCAGCTAATGCTTTTTGTGTGTGTGTGTGTGGGTTTCGGATGGTATGCGCTTGAGTTAGTAGAATATTCCTGATAAGCACTATATTTGTTCAGGCCACATCGTGTTTCCTCGAATATAACACTTCGTCGAAGAGGATGATGTATCCCACAAATTATATGGTTTGATACAGTGACCAAACGTACGGTTCATGTTGTGTAGACCGAACCTAAAAAGAATTCGCAACAAGATTATGCCCACTCTCTCACGACATAATCAGAAAACAGTGCACGTTCACTACCTAGAAAGGCTTTAACATGCAGGCGTGCTGGCTGGGTTTGCGCCTTTATTATAAAGTGAAATTGTAGTGCCTAAATAATTTTTGTTCTGCTTTAGCTGTAGACCATGGCACAACAGTTTTCTGTGGTTATTAATAATCATAATTATGGGGATACACGTATGTTAGACATATATAGAGCGACATAGTGAGCGACATAGTGAAAAACTGAATAAAGATACACGCAAAGCTTCTGCTCCTGACATGAAGCTCTTATTTGCAAGAACTGAAGCACACCATCTAGCCACTGAATTACACACCTTATTCCCTTCATGTGTGACGGCTCATCTTCAGCTGCTTGGCCCTCTGCCACTTCCCTGCCTAATTGTCAGTGTTCAGTCTTTTCAAATTGAATGAAGACGTGTGACAACGTAAAAAGTAATTACTTTCGCTTTGAGGAAAACTGCGTGCACACTGCAACAACTTCAATCGAGAGCCTGCGCTGCGAAATTGCCAGTATGTCCATGATGTTGTCAGAGTGCAGCTTACCCTGGCAAAAACATTCTGTGAAAATATGCTCGAGCTTTTTCATGAAGCTGTACAGCTGACTTGGGAGATGAAGGAGGCCTCCTCGGTAACAAAACCTGGTCAGCCAACCAAGTTGAAAACAGCCTCGGCGTGGATAATGGGTGAGGTATGCGCACTTTTTTTTCGTCGATAATATTGTTACGTAAAAATGACACGAGGCGTGTCTATTGAAAATCCATATTAAAACTGATGCATATGGCGTTGACTAAGATGGAAGACAGCACGCACAACCGAAAAACCACTTCCTCATTGTCGTCTTCTGACCGCTGATACGTCAGCTACGTAGTATTACCACCCCCCCCCCCGCGGCGGTAAAAGCGCCGTCTCGGTGCACATTAACTATGGTCTTCAGTAGGCAGGTGGTAAGGTTTTAGCCTGCTGACGTGCACAACATCACTGGGTGTGGTTGCAGGCAGGCTTGTGGTCTCAGATGCAGGAAAGATCTCATAGGTGACGTCGGTTACCTGGCGGATGATACGGTAAGGACCCATGTAGCGAGACAACAACTTCTCTGATAAGCCAACTCGACAAATTGGGCACCACAGGAGAACAAGAGAACCGGGTGAGAAGTGAACGTCAGCATGCCGGCTGTCGTAGATGGCTTTCTTGGTGGCTTGCGAAGCCAAAAGTCTAGAGTGGGTGATCTGGCGTGCGTGCTCGGCACGAGCAATAGCGTCGCGTGCATATTCGGTTGACGGCGTTGTAGTGGTGGGAAGTAGGGTGTCGAGTGGTAACTTCGGATCACGGCCATAAAGCAAATAAAAGGGTGAATAACCAGTAGTGTCGTGGCGCGAAGAATTGTACGCGAAGGTCACGTGAGGTAGCGCCAGGTTCCAGTCATGGTGGTCGGAGGACACATAGATCGCGAGAATGTCCATTAGGGTCCGATTTAGCCGTTCGGTAAGGCGATTTGTTTGGGGATGGTAGGAAGTGGTCAGCTTGTGGTGCGTCGAGGGAGAGCGCAGAAGATCGTCGATCACACCGGACAAAAATGCGCGGCCGCGATCCGTGAGTAATTGGCGAGGATCAACACGGTGTAGGATGACGTCGTGGAGCAAAAAGTCCGCAACGTCAGTAGCGATGCTGGTGGGGAGCGCTCGAGTGATGGCATACCTAGTCGCGTAGTCTATAGCAACGGTGACCCACTTGTTGCCCGATTTCAACTCGGGAAAAGGACCGAAAAGATCTATACCAACACGGAAGAAAGGTTCGGTTGGGATGGAGATCGGTTGAAGAAGTCCAGCCGGGGGCGCAGTAGGTCGCTTCTTACGTTGCAATTTATCACAGGAGGGCACGTAACGGCGAACGGACCGGGCGAGACCGCGCCAAAAGAAGCGGCGACGCACGCGGTCGTACGTTCGAGATACACCCAGATGACCAGCAGTTGGTTCATCGTGAAGCTCGTGCAGCACGGTTTAACGCAAATTTTTCGGCACGACAAGAAGGAGCTCAGGGCCATCTGGCTGGTGGCTACGACGGTACAGCGTGTCATTCAGGAGGACGTACATGCGAAGTGACGTGTCGTTCGGAGCAGATTCGAGATGGTCAATAAGTTGCCACAGAGAAGCATCACGACGTTGTTCATCACCAATCTGAAGAAACTGGGACATTGACATGACGCTGAGGCTAGGCTCGATGTCTGGTTCATTGGGCTGTTTAACAGGGTAGCGGGATAAGCAATCGGTGGCCAGATGGAGACGTCCAGACTTATAAGCAACCGAGTAGGAATACCCCTGTAGGCGTAATTCCCAACGACCAAGTCGTCCAGTGGGGTCCCTCAGAGAAGAAAGCCAACACAGCGCGTGATGATCTCTGATGACACGGAAAGGGCGGCCATACAAGTAAGGACGAAATTTTGAAACCGCCCAAACAAGAGCGAGACATTCCCGTTCTGTTATAGAATAATTGCGTTGAGACTTAGAAAGCAGACGGCTTGCGTACGTGTTTACACGGTCGTTGCCCCGCTGAATTTGCGCCAAAACTGCACCAATTCCGTGACCACTCGCGTCTGTTCGCACTTTTGTAGGAGTATCGGAGTCGAAATGTGCAAGAATAGGAGGTGTCGTTAGAGCGGTGATTAGCTGAGAGAAGGCGTCAGCTTGAGGAGGGCCAAAAGAAAATGGGACGTCTTGTTTGAGAAGGTTGGTGAGTGGCCGTGTGAGTGCCGCAAAGTTTTTCACGAACTGGCGAAAGTAGGAGCAGAGGCCCACAAAACTGCGAACATCATGGACAGAGCATGGGACTGGGAAGTTTGTTACAGCGCGTACTTTCGCCGGGTCTGGCCGTACGCCGGCAGCGTCAACAAGGTGACCCAATACGGTAATCTGACGAAGACCGAAGTGGCACTTGGAGGAATTGAGCTGCAGGCCCGCCCGTCGAAATATCGATAGAATGGTCGAAAGGCGTTCAAGGTGGGTTGCAAAGGTAGGTGAGAAAATGATCGCGTCGTCCAGGTAACACAAACATTTCGATCATTTAAATCCTTGTAGGAGCGTGTCCATCATTCTCTCGAAAGTCGCTGGAGCGTTGCTGAGCCCGAATGGCATGACCTTGAATTGGTAAAGACCATCAGGGGTAACGAAGGTGGTCTTTTCTCGGTCCATGTCATCTACAGCAATTTGCCAGTAGCCAGATCGGAGGTCGAGAGATGAAATGAAGGTGGCGCCATGGAGGCAATCAAGGGCATCGTCAATGTGTGTTAGAGGGTACACGTCTTTTTCGGTAATTTTGTTGAGGTGGCTATAATCAACGCAAAAACGCCATGAGCCGTCTTTCTTTTTTACTAATACCACTAGAGATGCCCAAGGGCTCGTTGACGGTTCGGTTACGTTCTTCATAAGCATTTTGGCCACTTCTTTCTGAATCACTTCTCCATCGGACGCTGACACGCGGAACGGCTGACGGTGAATGGGCGCAGAGTCACCAGTGTTAATTCGGTGAGTGACAATTTTAGTCTGTCCCAAGGTACCATCGTCGGTGTCGAAAATGTCACTGTATGAGGCCAAAACTTGGCAGAGAGCGTCGGCCTGGTGAGGCGACAGCTCCGATCCAATCATGTTTCGAAAAATACCATCGTCTGAGCTGGGTAACCGTGAGACTGCGCTTCGATCAAGAGCAGATACAGCGGCAACACTGACATCGTCTTCTGTTATGGCAGTTAGCTGGGCTAGAGACATCTGGCAGGGCAACACTTGAGGTGTGAAACCAAAGTTAAGGAGCGGAAGTAACACACAGTTGTCCGCTATGGTAACGATGGTATAGGGCACAGTAACGCTGCGCGTCAGCCGAACGTCAGTAATTGGCGTAACGATATAATCACTGTCAGGAACGGGAGGGGTCGATGACAAAGACACGTCCGTGACGGCTCGAGGTGGCAGGCGAACGAAAGTGGTTGGGCTCAAGCGGTTGGTGGGCTTTGCAGAGTAGTTGGCAAAGATTGGTAGATCAAGGCTGAGGGTACCAGACGAACAATCAGTTAAGACAGAGTGTGCCGAAAGGAAATCAAGGCCAAGTATGAGGTCATGAGGGCAGCAGGCTAGCACGGCAAAAAAGACCACGGCGTGACGACCGGCAATGCTGACACGAGCAGTGCACATTCCAATTACTGGTACAGTACCGCCATCGGCAACACGTATTGCCTGCGTCGTAGATGGCGTCGTAATCTTTTGTAAGCCGCAGCGTAGGGAAGCGCTCATAATAGACAGGCGCGCACCTGTGTCAATGAGGGCGGTCACAGGAGCATGGTCGACTTGTAGTTCAAGCAGGCTATGGTGGGTGGGAAGCGTCAGTAGAGGATTTTCGGCAGTCATTGGTATTGCAGCTTCAACTCTATAGGCTGCAATATCTAGTTTTCCTGCTGCGGTCGTCCACAGAAGCTCGGCGAGGAAAAGCGCCGAGGTGGCGGAGAGCAGGATTGGCGACGTAGTGGCGACTGGGAGTGAGAGCTGCGGCGACCGGATGAAGGGGCGTCAGGGTAGCGGCGACCGGGCGAAGGGGCGTCAATGGAAGGCTTGTAAGATGACGACGAATAGAAATTGCAGGGTGCGGCGACTGAACGTCGAGGTGTCGTCGGATGCATGTGCGCCGAGGTAGAGAAAGTCTGACGTAGTTAGTTTGACCAACGGCGCCGGCAATAGCGAGAAACGTGCCCAGGCTGGTGGGAGGAACAACAAATAGGCCGGTTGTTGGGTGTTCGCCATTCCGAACGGTTATGGAAGGGCATTGTTGGAGGTGAACGACCAGCGTGTCTTCGGGAGTAGGATGGGACTTCAGGGCGAGTCAAGGGACATGCTTATGGAAGGCCGAGGTTCGCAAACTCCTGCCTCACCACAGCTTGTATTAACACCGCTGACAGCTGTTGTTGGTCCGAGGCGAGCGTTACGAAAACGGGTGGCTGAAGAGGAGCCAGACAGGCGGCTTCAATTTCCCGACGAACAATGCGTGTGACGTTGTCAAACGTGGGGGACTGGCGGGCGGCTTCACACGATGAGGTTGCGGCCGTGTTGGGCAGCCGGGTGAATCGCTGAGTAATACAGCGGCTCTACGCTTCTTCGAACCACCGGCACTCTTTAATGATGGCGTCGATGGTGGCAATGTTGTTGTAAACTAGAAGATTAAATGCGTCGTCTGTTATGCCTTTCAGCACATCGGCCACTTTCTCAGACTCACTCATGTGCTCATCAATCTGGCGGCATAGGGCGATGACGTCGTGAATGTACGCGACGTACGACTCCGTCGACGTCTGTGCACGACCCGCCAGTTGATTCTGCACCACGATCTGCCGCCAAACGGTGTCGCCAAAAAGGTCGCAGATCTTCTCTTTAAAGGAGTCCCAGATCGTAATCTCCACTTAGTGCGTCTCGAACCACACTCGCGGTAAGCCATCGAGGTAAACAAGTACATTGGCAAGCATAAGAGTCGGGTCCCACCTATAGCTTGCGCTGACCCGTTCGTCTGGGTTGATCCATTTGTCGACGTCAACGCCATCCTGTCCGGAAAATACACCGGAATCACAAGCAGGAGGTAGAACGACGTATGTAGAAGTCACGGTAGGGGCAGGTGGCGAAGACGGTGGATGTTAAACCTGTGACATAGTTGGACCTATGATAATGCGGCCGTTGCGGAGCTTCGTGATGAAGACGGGGAAGTACCCAGCACGTCCACCACAAAGATGTTACGTAAAAATCACACTAGGCATATATATTTAAAATCTATATTTAAACTGATGCGTATGGCGTCGACTAAGATGGAAGACAGCACGCACAGCAGACAGACCACTTCCTCGTTGTCGTCTTCTGACCGCTGATACGTCAGCTACGTAGAAATATGCACAGACGCAGTTGCAAGTAGAGTTCGCAAACTGCGTTGGTGTCTTCCAGAAGCTTGTCCGCTCTGTGCTGGTTCTCGCATTCTTTCGGCCTGTTTTCACCCTTCAGGACGCCAAACAATAACATGTCCTGCTTACTCTTCACGAACACGTGTCCTGTTAGACACTCAAGGGCCTAACAGTGGTTTTGCCGTTGTCGCGGCATGGTTACAGTATACACTGTAAAGCATACTGTCATCTTGCGTGGTGCGTAACGCTCAAAGCTGACGGCAGAAACTCGGCGCAACAATGTACACAGCCACACAACGTGGTTCAAACTCTGTTGCTCTGCAAGACTTCACCGGCTCACAATCGGCTCAGCTGCAACGTCCCTCCAAAGTTTCTTCTATCGATGGCGATGCCAGCGCCGCCACTCGTGCGACCAAAGAACCACAAACGTGCGACATTTCTGGAGCCACCCCTCTGCATACCCTCCGCCGGAGAGTGAGCCCACTGCCCCCTTCTAGTACACTGTACCGTGGCTCCGACTTTGAGACGGTGCACGAGAGCATGCGCCTAGTGTGACTACTGGAAAAACCAAAATAACGTGCTTCCGGCTTTTCCCCATTCGTTACTACTGCTGCCGCCGCGCTTTCGGGCCCCCAAAGGCAGTCGGCTGAAATCGCGGTTAAGCTCCGAAGCACTCCACTGCAAATGTCGCACTCGAGCGCACTCGGGTCTGCTTCTTCAGAGTTCGGAGCGCGCAAACTTAACGAGCCCAGAGATTGTGTCGGCATGTTCTTTGGTTTGGCGCAATACCAGGTCAACGAGGCATCGCTCACTTTTCCGTGGTGGTTTCGTGCGTACGTACAGAAGTTTGCTTATTTTTTATGTGCATTTCATAGCTCAACTAGCTCACAGAATGTGTAGATAGCTGCTCCTGTGACTGCCGACTGTTTTCGCTGGCGCACCGCCGGTGTGCCCTCGCCAGCAACGAGACCCTGTACTCTACGGCTGCTAAAGCTGTATTTTCAAAGCTTCTGTCTCGCTGCAGTAGTTTTCGACGATAGAGAAACGTGAGTTCTCGAACTATTATGCTATTGTGCTCGTGAACAGTTTTTCTCACTATTGCCTCTGCGATGTTTCTTGTGCATAATGCAAAACGTCATTTGGCTAATAAAACATTGCTTCCTCAGTCTTGTTAGTTTTGTTTCTTTTTTCTCTCGCATGCAATTAGCGAACACTATTGAGGCGCAATAAAATTGTGTAATAATAAAGGTACGTAGCAGGCCAGCAATAAAGAAAAGTCTAAATTTAACGCCGCGTGTGGCAAATGCGCCACGTCGCTAGCGCTTCCGGTTGTGACGACATATTGTATTTTTGTTGTTGTTTTCTTCTGTTAGTTGTCACCTCCTCACGTAGATGGCGATGGTGGCAACGAGCCACCGACTACTGGATCCATGGGCTTCTATGATAGTTATGCTACCAGTTTACATGTACCTAAGACAGACAATGAATGTTCTTACAACTGGCCGTACAGTTCATCGTGGCAGGCGCCATTGTGCGTGAACCTGTCAGCAAGAATGCTTTCACCCCGACGTTGGTGCTTGAAAGCACGGAGCACGACGTTGTCCTGCAAGTGGTCGGGTTACAAAGAAACCGACGAAGGTGTCGCGAACAGCCCCTTTTTGAGCAGGGTTAAACAGCATGAGACAGCGTCGCTGTTGCAGTTCTCATGAAGTCAACATCTTAACATAGCCATTGTCGCCAACACATCAGTGACCAAACACAGACTTTTCGTCAGCGTGGGACAACGACGTGGTAGCAGTTATCTGGAATGCAGCACCCGAACGCAGGCGTGGACCACTGCTGACGTTCGTGTCCGTGGCCATATTCTCTACAAAGTTGCTCGACTTTCCCCCTCCTCTGGACTCTACCTCCTCACCTGCGTTTTAGCATAGCCTTTAAGTCACGGGCCACGTAAAGCAATGTGCGGTGCGCTCGTCCTACCAATCGGACCTTTTCGCTCATGTTCCTCATCAAACGAGTCGCCCATTGCCGCACCTTTTATATCCCATTTTCTTTTCCTATATACAGAGTAGAATGCCAGCGCTCTATGAACGCCAGCAAGTCTGTTTTTCTCATAAAAAGTGTCTTTTTATAGAAAAATCACAGAGACTTAGGGAGCTTCAGAATAGCGCACCGCGAGCCCTTGCGGTGCGGTCGCTGCCACTGCGCTTGCGTCGTAACGCGAGTCGGCGTTCGCGGACTGCACGCAAAAAATCCGAAATTGCGTGCGGCGATGGCGGCCCGCTGTGGCCCGCAAGCACTGGTTTCGAGGCTACGGGCGGTGATGGCGGCCCGCATATGGCCCGCAAACGCTGGTTTTGAGGCTACGGTATGGTGGCTAGAAGGGGAGAGGTGTCAGCATCGGCGCACCGGAGAGCGAGGGAGAATTCCAGCGGCGCTGCGGTCGCTTTCGAGGTGCCCCTCCTCACACCCGTGCGTGCGTATCAGTCGTTTTTCATTGAAAATATTTCGCGCTACCCTGCGGATTATAACAAAGTCTACCTGTCACAATTTTAGCGGCATGCTGCAAAGTATTGGCACTGAAACTTATTGTTTCAATTCACTTCGTAGTATATCAGCTATGAAGCTTAGAAGAGAGAAAATCAAGTGACGCCGTGAGCTTGACATCAAAACAAATACAGTGCAGTTTTCACTTTGATGCCGCAGTGTTATCCGTGAAGTCTCAATTCACGTAAAGGTATTGGCAACCGTTATTATTTGGATTTGAGCAATCAGGGTCTAATTTTACAAGCAAGACATTTATTTTCATGAAATCAAAACACAACATCAAAAATAAACATATGCATCAAGGTTGAAGAGAACTGCAAGTTACACGAAACTCAGCTAAAGAGAGTGAAGAAGGCAACTGAAATGAACCGTAGATACACAGGTATGTTGGCATACATGCTCACATGACATTGAGATTTAATTAGCAAACATAGATACAGTCACAAATCAGTTCACGAAAAAAATGATTTCTGCATATGTGAAACACAGCCAGAACGTGACATCACCGTTGTTAATTGGAGATTTGTAACAATGTGAACGATACAATAGTAAAATCAGAAGGCACAATTGTGAGTTATGCCCAATAACATAAAATAAAACCTTGTTCGCTGAGTTAATGCTATGACAGGTAAGTCATATATGTCTCAACTTCGAAAACTTCATTTTTCTCTCGCTCTCTCTCTTTTTGTTTGGACGCATTTTCTCCAGCAATGATACAACTGATTCTGGTCAGTGTAAAGAATCCAATTATATGATTTGTCACTTCCAGTTTGTGGTGTTCACAGCCAACCATATTTAACCTCTTCATAAACAGGCAAGAGATAAGGTCTGTTATGCTGTCACTTTTCAACTTATTGAAGCTGAACTAATATGTGAATGCATCTTCCATGAAGGCATGATACTGCCGGAAGCATGCTGGAATTCTCAGAGTGAACCATCAACCTACTACATTCATTGCACTTCGTCTTTTTCACAATCTTCCGGGCCACATAGCCGCTGACATAATAATGAAGTGATCCGGGAGTCACTTTTGCGTCCAATGAGATTAGTGGTAAGGGAGGGCTTCACAAGCAACAATTATTTAATGAACCTCATTGAGGCGCCCCACATCTAGCAGCTCATCAAGCTTATTCTGCAATTTTATTGAATTATTGTGGATGCTTTGACATGGAAGGCTGCTAAGAACTCCAGAAGGTATGTTTCCACTTGGGGGTGACTGTGCTAATTTGTAAAAATGAGGCAACTCACAGAGATAAAAAATTGTGTCTGCGAAGGGTGATCATTTGAGCCAGACTTTTTCTTAAGAATTCCGAAAAGATTTTAAACGCGTCTTGGCAGAGGCGAAACATCATCAAGTATTTATAGCCCAAGGTTTTCGTGAAATAGTGCCTGGTGGAAAGGGTGCTGGTTAGAGTGACGCGGAGTCATCCGGCAGTTCATTCACTCAGAAACCCGCCCTCCTTAAGCACAGCTTTTCCCCAGTTGCTAAGAACTCGTTGATATTATGCTTGTAGCTACGGACGATGAATCTTTCATCGAAATGAGCTTCGCACACAACGCAATTTTTTCCAGTGGTATGTCAGTGCGAGGAATCGCACGCTCCAATGCTTTGCGCCGTTCATCGTCGGCGGGAGCAGAAAAGAGAGACGCTTTCTTCCCTTGTTTGCGGGCCGAAGCATGTCCCGCATTGCATCCAGGCGCAAAGCAGTTTGTTTGCTGTTCAGCCATCACTGTGGCATGGTCATATTGTCACAATGCAGAAACACCAGCAGTCGAATCCAGGAAACTCACTTTAATTGTACCAGAACGCTGGCAAACTGATCAGAAGAGAACTTCGTCTTCTTCTCTCGCTGCGCGTGTTCTTCGTTGTTCTCTTGGCGCTGCTTATTCAATGTGGCATTTGCCCCCCTCCAGAGAGCAGCGTCCCGATGCTCTTCTACAAAAGACGGTAGAGTAGATGCATGGTGTAAATCAGTCAGAAAAGTAGGGCTTCATTCGCACAACGTGCACAATTTCTGGTTTTTGCTGGCGAGTTGTCGAGGGGCTGTCAGGAACGACCACGTAATTACCGTCGCTCAGGCGTTGTAAAACTGTGTAGGGGCCAAAATACTTCTTCAGCAATTTTTCGGACAGTCCCCGGCGGCGGATAGGACTCCATACCCAGACTTTGTCGCCGGCCCGATAGACGACATGTCGGTGTCGCAGATTATAACGTTGGGCGTCGTAATTTTGCTGCTGGGTGATACGGACGCGCGCAAGCTGCCTCGCTTCTTCTGCTCGTTGGGTAAAAGATGCAGCGTCCAAATCAATGTCATTGCAGTCGTGCAGTAACATGGCGTCAAGCATCGTCGTCACTTCACGGCCATGAAGGAGACTGAACGGCGTTCTCCGTGTAGTCTCTTGCTGCGCTGTATTGTAGGCGAACGTGATGTACGGTAGAATGTCGTCCCAGTTCTTGTGATCCACGTCAACGTACATACTCAACATGTCAGCAATAGTCTTGTTGAGGCGTTCTGTTAAGCCGTTGGTTTGTGGATGATAGGAAGTGGTTTTCCGATGGGCTGTTCCACTGAGCTCAAGCACTGTCCTCAGGAGCGTGGCCGTGAAAGCGGCACCTCGATCTGTTATTATGATTGTTGGAGCACCGTGCCTCAGGACGATATTTTCTACGAAGAATCGTGCGGTTTCAATGGCGGTACCACTTGACAAAGCCTTTGTTTCCGCATAGCGCGTAAGATAATCAGTGGCGACTATTACCCACTTGTTGCCAGCATGGGAAGTCGGATATGGTCCAAGGAGATCCATTCCAATTTGGGCAAAAGGTACCGTGGGCACTTGAATTGGTTGTAATAGTCCAGCTGGTTTTAACGGTGGCGATTTTCGTCGTTGGCAATCGAGGCACGTGCGCACGTAATGCTTCACGATAGCTGGAAGTCTTGGCCAGTAGTATTTCTGTTGGATTCTGGCCAATGTGCGTGTGTATCCGAGATGACCAGACGTTGGCTCATCGTGGCAAGCACAAAGTATCTCCTCACGAAGTGACGTCGGAACGACAAGTAGGTGGGTGCTTCCTCTGGGGGAAAAGTTCTTCTTATAGAGAACACCACTACGTAAGCAGAATGACGGCAGGCTCCTTGCAAATCTTCTAGGGACGGTTGTTGTCCGGCCATTCAAAAATTCAATAAGAGGAAGCAACTCACTGTCTTCTTTCTGCTTGCACGAAATCGTAGTGGTGTCAACGACTCCTACAAACGCCATGCTCTCATCGTCTGTGTCATCGTCGCGCTTTATCGGTGACCTTGATAAGCAATCGGCGTCGGCGTGCTGCCGTCCGGACTTATACACGACCGTCATATCAAACTCTTGAAGGCGTAAGCTCCACCGTGCGAGCCGACCAGACGGGTCTTTCAAGTTGGTCAGCCAGCACAGGGAATGATGGTCGCTGACTACGTGGAAGGAACGACCATAGAGGTACGGACGAAACTTCATAACCGCCCATACGACAGCAAGACACTCTTTTTCCGTTGTGGAGTAGTTGGACTCGGCGCGGGAAAGCGTCCTACTAGCATATGCGATCACACGCTCGGCTGAGTCTTGCCACTGGACGAGTACAGCGCCTAAACCCACGTTGCTGGCATCTGTATGGACCATGGTAGGAGCATCTTCATCAAAGTGAGCAAGCACAGGCGGAGTCTGCAGGCGTTGTCGGAGATCGTCAAATGCCACCTGTTGATCGTCGCCCCATGTGAACGAAACGTCTTCTCTTGTGAGTCGTGTTAACGGCGAGGCTATGTGGGAGAAATTGGCAATAAACCTTCGGTAGTATGCGCATAGGCCAAGGAAACGCCTGACTGCTTTCTTGTCTTTTGGTACCGGAAATTTTCTGACGGCCGCAATTTTATCGGGATCAGGTCGAACACCTTCATGGCTCACCACATGGCCTAAAAATTGAAGCTCCTTGAAGCCGAAGTGACACTTCTCGGGTTTCAGTGTCAGGCCGGCAGATCTTATTGCCCTGAATACCGATAGCAGCCTGCTCAGGTGTTCCTCAAATGTTTTTGAAAAAACAATGACGTCGTCCAGATAGACCAGACATGTCTGCCACTTAAGGCCTGACAGAACGGTATCCATCAGTCTCTGAAATGTTGCGGGGGCTGAGCACAATCCAAATGGCAAGACTTTAAATTCATAAAGCCCGTCAGGCGTTACAAAAGCCGTTTTTTCTCTATCTCGCTCGTCGACCTCAATTTGCCAATACCCACTTTTGAGGTCCATTGACGAAAAGTAGCGTGCATACCTCAGCCTGTCGAGTGAATCATCGATGCGCGGTAATGGATATACGTCTTTCTTTGTTACGCGGTTCAGCCTGCGGTAGTCGACACAAAATCGCAAGCTTCCGTCTTTCTTTTTAACCAGCACTACCGGCGATGCCCAAGGACTTCTTGACGGCTGGATGACGTCATCATCGAGCATTTTCTTCACTTGTTCTTGGATTGCTTCACGCTCTTTCGGTGCTACGCGGTATGGGTTCTGTCGTATTGGCCTTGCCGTCTCCTCCGTTATTATCCGATGCTTCGTCAGTGGCGTTTGACTGACCCTCGAGGTCGATGAAAAACAGTCTTTGAACTGGTGCAGAAGATCTACTAGACGCTGTCTCTGCGCTGGTGACAAATCCGAGCTTACGTCAATAGGTGGTGGGGCTGACGTGGCTTGCGGCTCGTCCTGTTGTACTACACAGCACTCGCGGATTTCGGTGATCTCGTTGAAGTAGGCAACTGTAGTGCCTTGTGTAATGTGTCGTCGCTCGTTGGTAAAATTCGTCAACAGAACCTCTGCTTCACCGCACACAACATTGACGATACTTCTGGCAATTGCAACACCGCGAGAGAGTAGGAGCGTCAATACTTGTTCAGCGATTCCTTCTCCAGTATTCTGCTCGCTGCACGTGACTGAAACAAGGCGGCACGATAACGGAGGTACGGTCACATCGTCAATGACTCGTAGGGATTTTCGGTGTAGCGCTGCGCTTTGATCCGCTGAAAAGGTCAGTACACCGTCCGGAATATTGATGATGGCACCATATTCACGCAAGAAATCCATCCCCAAGATTGCCTGCTTGCAACACTCAGAAAGGATAACAAAAGTTGCGACGAAGGATGCATCCCCTATCTTCATTCTTGCGGTGCACTTTCCGGTAGGTGTGAGTAGCTGCCCTCCAGCTCCTCTAATCTGCGGTCCTGTCCATTCCATTCTAACCTTCCTGAGCGTGTCTGCCAGACTCTCACTCATTATTGAGAAGTCCGCGCCAGTGTCGACCAATGCCATGACGTCATGTCCGTCAATCGTAATTGCAACTTCGGCAGTAACAACCCCATCTTTCGTCGATTCATTGAAAATGTGTCTCTCTTCGCTCGGCAGTAATGGGGGATTTTCAGCACTTCGACGATTCGCAACCTTCCCCCCTGAGGTCGCTGCTTTTAGTTTCCCCGGCGTGGACTAGGAGATCTCCCTCTTGGCATGTCAGTGGTGCTCCGTCTAGAAGATGGAGAATAACGCCCAGGAGAGGGTGAGCGTGACCGAAACCCAGGAGGAACATCCCGCGGGGTCATGACATTCGTGTCGACGTCAGGTGTTCCGTTGAAATGGCGGCGAGGAACCGTAGAAGGAAACCCTTGGTACCCTGCGGCGCGATACGGGCAATACCGAACGATGTGGCCTGCTTCCCCACAGTGAAAGCACAGGGGCCTATGATCAGGGGTACGCCAGATGTCAGTTTTGCGAAGTGGTGGCCGCCTCGGCATCGAAGTTTCTCTGTAGTACCAAGGCGCTGTCTGCGGATGTTGCTGGTGGTACTGATGTGGTGTCGGCACGTTCGATGGCTGTCGGCGGACTACGTCTGCATAGCTTGCCCTGGGAGTGCTCGTGTTCGGCTCAGGAAGCGAGAGCGCTTGCCTGATCTCCTGGCGTACAACTTCCGTTACTGAGGCGATCGCGCAGTCGTTCGGTTTGGCGACGAGTTTCTTGACCTCTTCTTGTACGATTTCTCGTATTAGTTGGCGCAAAGAACCTTCGTCGGGTGTTGTTGCTGTGGTAGAGGCTGCCACGCTGATCGGTGCACTGTGGGTTGGGCGGTCATACTGGCGATAACGTAGATGCAGTGCGCGTTCGATAGATGTCGCCTCCTTGGAGAATTCATCCACACTTGTAGGCGGGTTTCGTACGAGACCAGCGAACAGCTGCTCCTTAATGCCCCGCATGAGGTGGCTAACCTTTTTGGCTTCGGGCATATTAGGATCTGCTCGACGAAATAGCCGCGCCATGTCCTCAACAAACATCGTAACGGATTCATTCGGTTTCTGAATCCGTGACTCGAGGAGACGCTGTGCGATTTCTCGTCTTTCAGTGCTCGCGAACGTGTCGAGGAACTTCTGCCGGAACTCGTCCCAAGACGACCACACGCGATTTGTGAACCATGTTCGGGCTCCGTCTTGAAGCGGAAAATAAACGTAGCCCAATTTTGTGTGGTGTTCCAACCGTTAACATCCGCTGTGTGCTCGAATTCCTCGAGCCAGTCATGTGCATCCTCATATGCGTTTCCGTGGAAGTCAACCGGAAGTCGAGGATTCAAAACAGTCACCTGTGTCGTGCTTGGGCTGGACATGTTGGGGCCAGTGCTTCCAGGCGCCGTCATGCTTTCTGGCACAGTCACGCTTTCCGGCAATGGACCAAACTCCGGGCTGAGGCCTAACAGGCGCCGGCTGCTGCGGTGAACGGGGGTGTCGATGCGCGGAAGTCTTTCTTGACCAGATGCGGGGCTGTTGTCAGGCGTCCCGAACATGTACCCAGCTCCTCCACCAGTGTCACAATGCAGAAACACCAGCAGTCGAATCCAGGAAACTCACTTTAATTGTACCAGAACGCTGGCAAACTGATCAGAAGAGAACCTCGTCTTCTTCTCTCGCTGCGCGTGTTCTTCGTTGTTCTCTTGGCGCTGCTTATTCAATGTGGCAATATTGGCACGTATTGATCCCGAACAAGTCCAAATAGGCAAAGCACAGACGTCGGGACTAGCGAGCACACCATTAAGTGACTATAAGTGCCATGCTAGCGGCTGGCGAGCGCTCTCGGCCGATCAACGTGGCGACTTGCGCGCCGTTCCGCGGCGAAATGAAATACCAGCACGCCTCCTTTCAAGGCGCGGCCGGGACGATGCTCACACTTTTCCTTCTAGCCACCATATCCTGAGCACGCGAGCGGCGTTGCTTTGTTGACAAGCGTTAGGCCTGGGGTGCGGCCTCACCGGCAAACACCGCCGAGAACGCACTCCCTCACCAGAGAAGGATTGGCCACCCTGGTGCAGTATCTGGCCACTACCTCCCACATGCTTACGTCAAATAACTCACGGCCCTCAGTCCCCAGCAGCTGCGAAGCAACTGACCACGGCGGCGGTCAGATCTGCAACGCAGCAGAGGGTGCTAAGAATCTCTGGATCCGGACAGGCCGCCATTGGAACCTGAACTTGGCAACGTTTAACGCTAGAACCTTATCTAGTGAGGGAAGTCTAGCTGTACTATTCGAGGAGCTAGAGGGTGTTAAATGGGATATAATAGGGCTCAGTGAGGTTAGGAGGACAGATGAGGCCTATACGATGCTACAGAATGGGCACGTCCTTTGCTACAGGGGCTTGGCAGACAGAAAAGAACTGGGAGTGGGGTTCCTAATTCACAGAAACATAGCTGGCAACATAGAGGAATACTATAGCATTAATGAAAGGGTGGTAGGTATCGTAATTAAACTGAATAAAAGATACAAGATGAAGGTAGTACAGGCTTACGCGCCTACATCCAGCCATGATGACGCTTCAGTTGAAAGCTTCTATGAAGACGTGGAATCGGCAATGAGTAAGGTAAAAACACAGTATACTATAGTGATGGGCGACTTTAATGCAAAGGTAGGGAAGAAGCAGGCTGGAGACCAGGCGGTAGGAGATTATGGCATCGGTACTAGAAATGCCAGAGGAGAGCTACTAGTAGAATTCGCAGAACGCAATAATTTACGGATTTTGAATACCTTCTACCGAAAACGAGAAAACCGCAAGTGGACATGGAGGAGCCCTAATGGCAAAAATAAGAACGAAATAGACTTTATAATGAGTGCACACCCTGGAATCGTGCAGGATGTGGAAGTGATGGGCAAGGTACGATGCAGTGACCATAGAATGGTACGGTCTCGAATTCGCCTAGACTTGAAGAAGGAACGACAGAAACTGATACGCAAGAAGCCAATCAATCAGCTAGTACTGAGAGGGAAAGTACAGGAATTCAGAGTGTCGCTGCAGAACAGGTACTCGGCTCTTAGTGAGGAAACGAACTTTAGCGTAGATACAATGAATGATAATCTGACGAGTATAATTACGGAGTGTGCAGTGGAAGTTGGAGGCAGGGTAGTTAGACAGGACACTGGCAAGCTTTCCCAGGAAACGAAGAACCTAATTAAGAAGCGTCAAATCATGAAAGTGTCAAGTGCAACAGACAAAATAGAACTGGCAGAGCTTTCGAAGTTGATCAATAGACGTAAGGTATGCGATGTAAGAAGGTATAACATGGAGAGAATTGAACACGCTCTGAAAAACGGAGGAAGTGTCAAAGCATTGAAGAGGAAACTTGGGATAGGGAAAAGTCGGATGTATGCACTAAGGGACAAAGAAGGCAAAATAACTACCAATATGGATAGGATAGTTAAAATAGCAGAGGAGTTTTACAGAGATCTGTACAGTAGTCGAGACAACCACGACCTTAATACTATAAGAACTTGCAGTAACCCAGATTACACCCCACCAGTATTGATAGAAGAAGTCAGAAAAGCTTTGGAGAGCATGCAAAGGGGCAAAGCTGCTGGTGATGATCAGGTAACATCAGATCTGCTGAAAGATGGAGGACAGATTGTGTTAGAAAAACTAGCCACCCTGTTTACGAGGTGTCTCTTGACGGGAAGAGTACCAGAGTCTTGGAAGAACGCTAACATCATCTTAATACATAAGAAAGGAGATGACAAGGACTTGAAGAATTACAGGCCGATCAGCTTGCTCTCTGTAGTATACAAGCTATTTACAAAGGTAATTGCTAACAGAGTAAAGAAAACATTAGAATTCAATCAACCAAAGGAACAAGCAGGATTTCGAACAGGCTACTCAACAATTGACCACATTAATACTATCAATCAGGTAATAGAGAAATGCTCAGAGTATAACCAACCACTATACATAGCCTTCATAGATTACGAGAAGGCGTTTGATTCAGTAGAAATATCAGCCGTCATGCAAACACTGCGGAATCAGGGCGTAGATGAAGTATATATAAACATTCTGGAAGAAATCTACAGGGGATCAACTGCTACCATAGTGCTTCATAAAGAAAGCAACAGAATACCAATCAAGAAGGGTGTAAGGCAGGGGGACACAATTTCCCCAATGCTATTTACCGCGTGCTTACAGGAGGTTTTCAGAAGCCTAGAATGGGAACAGTTAGGGATAAGAGTCAATGGAGAATACCTTAGTAACCTGCGCTTCGCCGATGACATTGCATTGCTGAGTAACTCGGGGGACGAATTGCAACTCATGATTACGGAGTTAGACAAGGAGAGCAGAAAGGTGGGTCTTAAAATTAATCTGCAGAAAACGAAAGTAATGTACAACAACCTCGGCAAGGAGCAGCGCTTCGAGATAGGTAACAGTGCACTTGAAGTTGTAAAAGACTATGTCTACTTAGGGCAGGTAATAACCGCAGAACCGAACCACGAGATTGAAGTAACTAGAAGAATAAGAATGGGGTGGAGCACATTCGGCAAGCACTCTCAAATTATGACAGGTAGATTGCCACTATCCCTCAAGAGGAAGGTATATAACAGCTGTATCTTGCCGGTACTTAGCTACGGAGCAGAAACCTGGAGACTTACAAAGAGAGTTCAGCTTAAATTGAGGACGACGCAGCGAGCAATGGAAAGAAAAATGGTAGGTGTAACCTTAAGAGACAAGAAGAGAGCAGAGTGGATTAGGGAACAAACGGGGGTTAAGGATATCATAGCTGAAATCAAGAAGAAGAAATGGACATGGGCAGGGCATGTAGCGCGTAGACAGGATAACCGCTGGTCATTAAGGGTAACTGACTGGATTCCCAGAGAAGGGAAGCGGGTTAGGGGGAGACAGAAGGTTAGGTGGGCAGATGAGATTAAGAAGTTTGCGGGTATAAATTGGCAGCACCAAGCACAGGACCGGGTTAACTGGCGGAACATGGGAGAGGCCTTTGTCCTGCAGTGGACGTAGTCAGGCTGATGATGATGATGATTTTGTGGTCTTCTGCCTGTTTCTACAGGATCGTTTGGAAACGTTCGCTTATGGCGAATTCCACTCCTCGAGCGGGAGCAAGTTTTCTTGCTCCGCGGCCGAGAATCTGGATTCCGCTGGTAGATTCGGAGCAAGTTCGTGTGTTCCACTGGCAGATTAGGAGCAACTGACTCCGTGACAGAGCGTTATGCGTGCTCCGTCTTGCAGAGACGGATTTCGCCGGAACTACGAGAATGCGTTGCCGGCATTTCCGGCACAGTCGGGCAGCACTGTTGCCTGCAGCTGCCATCAGCGGTTCTTTTTTCTTTCTTGAGGCGGTGCCCTCTGCACGGGTTTACATTTCTAAAATGGCTTTGTTTGATGCTGTCGGACATGCTGCTGCTGGTTTGCTTCTCGATTTGAGCGACAGCGAGATCACTAGAAGAAGCAGCGAGGACAAGCTGCACGTGCTTTCCCGCCGGTGCATGGCCGAAGTCTCGACCGAAGATAATCGGCTATGCCGAGGAAGTTTTCAGGACTGGTTTGCTGACGTATGTGCGAACAACTTCCGGCTGGGAATTCACGTGTTCCACTCGCAGGTCCGGCTTGGCGCAATCCAAGGGCTCGCTCCAGGATTTCGGCGGCCGCTCTGGATCTAACAGTGGAATTCGCCATTAGACGCGGTTGAATACATCAGCACAATGAGTGCGCGAACGCGTAGGAGCGTTACACAACGGTCGTTTTCTTCATGCGCTGACAGCGGGAACACAAACGCCTGCGAAACTCTGACACATTAGCCCCGCATCTCATTGCAATTCGCGGGAGAATAATTGAAAAAAAGACGCTCACATTCCCCTATTGCGTCTTATTATTTATCTAGAGTTTTATAGATCTTTTAACGCAACAGATTACACATACTACGCATTACATGTTAAACAATTTTCGCCATAACACGTGTCACTGTCTGCAACGTCAGAGCAGGGTCGTCTATGTAGAGGACCAAGGTTACTGCATTGCCGTGTACGTAGGGCCATTCATAGGCGCACGTCATGCCCTCAATTTTTAGGCGCGAGCTGGCAGAGGGGAGGGGGAGCAACGTTCATCTTGAAATTGAACCATTTCCGCGGCGCGTATAGCG
Organism: Rhipicephalus annulatus; assembly: GCA_013436015.1. Classification (NCBI taxonomy): domain Eukaryota; kingdom Metazoa; phylum Arthropoda; class Arachnida; order Ixodida; family Ixodidae; genus Rhipicephalus; species Rhipicephalus annulatus. Next base: position 95,465 of record WOVY01014312.1, read on the forward strand.
TTGCAAATTTTGGTAGACGTCATCATGAACGCCTCGTCTACGCAATGCGCTTGTCAGCTCAAAATCGTCAAACCTGGTGAGTGGCCCTTTAACTCTCATAGTGTTAACTCAGCGAACAAGGTTTTATTTTATGGTATTGTGCATTACTCACAATTGTGCCTTCTGATTTTACTATTGTATCGTTCACATTGTTAAAAATCTCCCATTAACAACGGTGATGTCACGTTCTGGCAGTGCTTCACATATGCAGAAATCAAATTTTTTCGTGAACTGGTTTGTGACTGTATCTATGTTTGCCAATCAGATCGCGATGTCATGTGTGTATGTATGCCCATTGTATCATCGTGTATTTATTGTTCTTTTAGTTGCCTTATTCCCTTGCTTCAGCTGAGTGTCGTATAACCCGTTCTCTTCAACCTTAATGCAAATGTTGTGTTTATTTTTCATGTTGCTTTTCGCTTTCGTGAAAATAAATGTCTTGCTTGTAAAATTAGACCTTGATTGCGCAAGTCATCAAAATAACGGTTGCCGATACTTTTACGTGCATAGACAGTTCACGAATAACACTGCGGCTTCAAAGTGAAAACTGCACGGACTTTGTTTTGGTGTCAAGCTCACGGCAAGAAACTTGATTCTCTATCTTCTAAGCTTCGTAGTTGATATACTAAGAAGTGAATTGAAAACACTAGTTTTCAGTGCCAATACACGCTTTGCAGCGCAGCGCCAGAAGTGTGACCGGTAGACTTTGTTATCCGCAGGGCAGCGTGAAATATTTGCAACAAAAAACGACTGACACGCACACACGGGTGTGAGGAGGGGCACCTCGAAAGCGACCGCAGCGCTGCTGCATCCGGATGAACTCTCCCTCACTCTCCGGTGCGCCGATACTGACACCTCTCTTTTTAGCCACCATATTCCGGGGTTGGACTTGTTTGGGCACGTCATGCGCATGTCACCTCTTGGTCGGATGCCGGGGAGGGTGGGGAAGAGATTTGGCTTGCGGCAAGGGTTTCGAGCTTGCTTCCTCTCATCCTCGTTTCGCGCCGCTACAAAAAACTTGTTTTTTCTGCTCGTGATGAACCGATTCAAAAAAATTTTGTGCCAAAATGTTCCTCATCGGACACCCAAAAACTTACACTGTATAACTAAAATTTGGTATGGGGCCTGGTGAGTGGCCCTTTAAGTCATACGTCTCAATTTCAAGAACTTCATTTTTTCTCTCTTATTTTTATTGGGTGAATTTTCTCCAGCAACGAGAATATGCATTGTGGTCAGCGTAAAGAATCTAATTATCTGATTTGTCACTTCCAGTTTGTGGTGTTCACAGCCGACCATATTTAACCTCTCCACAGACGGGCGAGAGATAAGGTCTGTTATGCTGTCACTTTTCAACTTGTTGAAGCTGAAGCAATTTGTGATTGCATCTTCCATAGCTTTGACGAGGTCTGTTAAGAACTCGGACTGGTACAGAAGACATCATGCTGCCGGAAGCAAGCTGGAATTCTCAGAGAGAAGCAACAACCTGCTACATTCATTGCACTTCGTCTTTTTCACAATCAACCGGGCCCCATGGCCACTTACGTAATCAGTGATCAGGGAGTCACTTTTGCATCCAATGAGATCAGTGAGGCAAGGGAGGGCTTCACAAGCAACAATCATTTCCTGAAAATCATTGAGGCACCCCACATCTAGCAGCTCATCCATCATCTGCAATTTTATTAAATTATTGTAGATGCTCGGACATCGAGGGCTGCTCAGAATTCCAGAAAGTATGTTTCCACTGGAGGGTGACTGTGCCAATCTGTAAAAACTAAGGCAAGTCGCAGAGATAAAAAATTGTGTCGGCGAAGGCTGATCATTTGAGCCAGACATTGTTTCAGAATTCCAAAAAGATTTCAAGCGCGTCTTGGCATAGGCGAGACGTCAGCAAGTATTTTGAGCTCAAGGTTTTCGTGACATTGGGCAGGATAGATAGGGGTCTGGTTAGAGTGACACGGACTCTTTCGGCAGTTGATTCACCCAAGAAGCCACCCTGTTCAGGTACAGGTTTTTCCCAAGTTGCTAAGAACTCGTTTATAACAAGTTTGTAACTACGGACGATGAATCTTTCGTCGAATTGAGCTTCGCAAACAACGCAGTTCTTTTCTAGTGGTGTGTCGGCGCGAGGAATCGCACGTTCTTATGCCTTGCGCCGTTCATTGTCGGGAGGAGCAGAGAAGAGAGACACTTTCTTCCCTTCTTTGCGAGCCAAAAGATATCCCGCATTGCGCACAGATGCAAAGCAGCGCGTTTGCTGTTTATCCATCACTGTAGCGTGATCACATTGGCACGAATTGATCCCGAACAGGTCCAAATAGACAAAGTACGGACGTTGCGACTTGCGAGCACACAAGAAAGCGACTATAAGTGCCGCGCTAGCGGCTGGCGAGTGCTCTCGACCAATAACGGTGGCGATGTGTGCGCCGCTCCACGGCGAATTGAAATACCAGCACGCCTCCTTTCAAGGCGCGGCCGAAACAATGCTGACACCTCTCGTTCTAGCCACTACACATGTGCTCAGCGACCTCGATACTGTCTGTGGGCGACGTATTGAACCACTCTATGCGTCCCTATAGGCGGCAAAACTTGTGATTACTAGTATAAGCATTATTATAGCAGTAAGGAGTTAATTCAGAACAGAAATGTTGACTGTTTTCAAATTACCATCATTTCTAGAGTATATATGGAATGATGTGACTGTGAAAAAAGAAACCAATACTGCCCTCTTTGCGTTGTTAAGTCTGTTTTTCTTTTTTTGTTATCAATACCTAATGCTTACAATGTCTAAAATTGCATATAATAAATTCTTGGATATTACCCCTCAGTGGGTATGAGCCTTGATAGAGGCCGCATCCATATCATCATCATTATAATCACGAGCAACTGCTTTGGGCGCTCGCTCATTCAGTTTATTCAGTTTCGTCAAAGCAGGCCTGCTATCAGGAGAGAATGGCGGAACGAGAGAATTTACCCCGAGAACGAGAAGACAAGTAAGTGTGACTTCTGTAGTACTTGCAGTTCTCTTTGGGCGTAGCTCATATGCTATACGCCAGCGTCTTGTATATTCTACGTTTGGTTTTTCAGGCGACAGTGACAACACGTAGCTCTAATTACCGGCTAAAGAAACACAGCGCAAGCGTTGTAGGCTATACTCCAGCATGGCGAATTGAAGAAAGAAAATGTAGAGTGATAAAGTGAAGATATTCCGAAATATTTAGTTCCACGCCAAAATGACGACCACATAAACGAAAAAAAACACGTCGACAAGACATGTGCTTACTTGCAACTGTTCATTCCTTAAGTTATTCCTTTTAAAAACATGCGAATTGTAATTTGCTTACTAAAATACACAAAGAAATTTTATATCGCTGAATAAACGGCCACCATGAGCCAGGACGACCCGCTTAACCAGTATTACAGTGGCTAGAATAGCCACTGTACCAGTATACACACAGTTAATAAAATAATCACAAGCAACACGGCGTGCGCGACGTGACCGAAAAAAAAACGGCAAAATGAACGTTTCAGGTCTATTCAGGTTTTCTAGAACGCGAAGTAACAGATGCACACGTGGTAGTTTGTGGTGCAACCACAAACATAAACCCAGAGCGTATCGCATTTGTTCGCTTGAAAACACGGTCTCGCACGTGCCCACGTGGGCGAACAGCTTGCAACGGAATTGCCGTAGCTTCGCAAGCGTCTCAGCATGGGTTCATTGCGCTCGTGCAGCTGATGTCATCACTGCAGATACACGAATACGCGTACCCAGAGGCGTCTGCTTGTTTAGATCATGGCCGACAGCACCGGCAGCCAAGCACCACTGAGGTGGAGTGTGAAGACATATGTGACAGCATTCTTGTTAAAATGACAGATGTCCTAAAAAGAAAGCTGCATTATTAGCTTGTTTGCATGCACGCAGGTCCAATTGATAATGCTAAATGCCACCTTTTAAGTCTCTGGGGTAGAAGGTATACATTTGGTTTAACTGCGTCGGCAAATATGTCTCTCGAACTCACTCAATTGCCTAATTCATTCGATTTTAACGGGATTGTATATATCTGTGAAGCATTCACGTTATCCCATTAGATGCAAATGTCATTTCATTGAAACGACATTGAAAGGTCAAGTGTTTCAATGGTATTACACCAACTGTTTGGAAATGAATGGATTTCGTAAGGTGCACACAAAAAATGTCCTTAAGTGCACGGAAAGCGCATGAGCATACAGTCACAGGTTTCAGAAAAGAGGTGAAACAGGGTTCAGCTTTTACCTAAAACACAAGATTCACCTAAGAGGAGAGTGTGCAAAATCTGCCTCATATTTTCACTTTGTAGAGAAAAGGGAGTTGCGAGGAACCTTAATATTCATGCCCCTGATGGAAAACTGTGGGTCCAGAATATTTATTTAATTATTTCTTGATACAGCAGTCTTATAGGGTTATGAGAGTTAGGGTGATGTATGTAGATTACAAGATATACAGGCTTGACTAAACAAACAGGTTATGGTATCCCAGGAATAACAGTGCAGCATATAAAAAGTATAAAAACATATAGAAAATATTTAGCCCAAAGTGTAATTTATAAGCGTTAGTACCAACTCCGATTCATAGTTGCCTATATAATATACTTGTCATAACAGCTCCTCGCACCCCTTGACATTCACCTATACTGAGACTCGCACCTACCACAAAAGGCCAAGCAAGCACCCCCATCCAAGCAAGAGCCCCCCTCCCATTTTTGCTGCAGATCTTAAATAAGCGCCAGTGACTAGTCGGGGACCGAGCAAGAGCCCGTTTTCCAAATCGGGCAAGATTATCATTTCCCGTAGGGGGGGAGGAAAGGGTGCTCAGTCGAAATTTTACTGTACTTGTGCTGATAAGTATTTGTGACGTATCAAGCGATGGGTAGTAGAGGCAGAGAAGGAAGAAGTCACAGAATGGAATAAACATGGGGTATGAGCCACGCCACGTCGCCCATTCATCATAGCGTCACACAAGTCGACAGGATGAAGACCTGGCCACCACTCATCAACCTCACATCATTCACGAAGCCACCTGCAGTACGCCTCAACTGAATATCGACCACAGAAGAGGTGATCTCAGGCGCATTCAGTTACCGGCACCATGACAGAACCATCGACTGAGCTCGACATCCCCAAGTACACCGGATCAGCGGACGACGGACCCGTACAGGACTGGTTCAACCTATTCGAGCTCCACGCCGCCGCTGCATCCTGGTCGGAACGGGAGATGATCATCAACTTTCACTGACTACATCTCCGGTGAGGCATTCAAGTTTTACCTGACACACATATTCGAAAATGACAAATCATGGCAAAAGATCAGGGAAGAGATGATTACCCGTTTCAAAGAATACGATGAAGACTTGTTCATACCTCATCAGCGGAAGGCTTTTCAACTGACCCATCACAGTTGCGCGAAGTCTTCCCGCAGTAAGCCCATTTTCCAAACGAGATATCAGAGAAAATATACCACCATTGTACCATCATATGACTCTTCCGAAAAAACGTCACGCATTCGAACACCAACTGGTAACGTGCACGTCGCAACAGACAAAGTAAAGCGTCCGTATTCTGAGAGAAATCTAGAAAATTTCGCCAAAAAACTGAACCTAAACCCGCCTTTCCCAAGTGCGATGAAGTCGGCATTTTCAACGTGTTCACTGCACCACAACACTTCAGATTTTACAGAACCACCCAAATGCCTTGATGCATCGTGTCACACACAAGGCCCAAACGGTTTCGAGCGTGTGACGGAATTCACGTGTGACGAGCTGGTGAATCCTCGCAATACCAGCCCCCACCCTTATGTTCCCGACCAGGGTCGTTCGACAGACACTGTCAGCCTAACTACGCTGCAAAAAGAAAAACATACGCCATCAGAACCACCTGGAGCCATGTCTGTTGTGCTCTCATCGTCAAGTGACAACACACATGTGAGTCAAAGCACTGCAGGAATCTCGAATCCACAACGCCGGTGCATTGTCAACTGACAGAAGCATTTACAATTAGGGATGACTCACAACCATCTTGGGAGCGTCCTCATCAGCCTGTCACGCTGCTTTCATCGCAGGACAAGCCTAGCAGTCCTGCGATGAAAGTCCTAGCAGTCCTGCTAGGACTGCTAGGACAAGCCTAGCAGTCCTAGCAGTCCTCCGACAATCTACTGATCACATCACCATCTAAAGAAAAGCGGACTCATGTTCCTGAAAGAGGCCCATCTGACGAAATTTTCCAAGAAGACGAGCAATTTCAACAAAGGCAACTCCACTAACTCCAAGAACTGCAACGGCTACTCGAACAAGAACAACGATCAAGTGAAACCTCCTCACGAGTACACTTGTGGCTGAAAGATCATCAGAGACAACATCAATTAAAGAAGCAAAGACGAAGTCGATGCCTAAGCCATCTTCGCAGAAAGCAATGTCGACAAAGTTTTCTGCACCAGTTCTTAACGCCGTGTCTACGATTCAACAAACTGAGAGAAGACCACAGAAAGCTACGAAAGAGACGTGCAGCTACCACATGTACAATGAAGGAACAAAGGCATCATACCATCAGCATCGGTTCTCGCACATGCAGGCTGCCAGCACTCGTTCTGTCTCAGCCACGACACAGAAAGCAGCGTCTACGACGGAGAACTTCGTGCCTACGACTTCCGACTCTCAAATGCTACAAGTACTTCGACCCTTGTTCATTCATGATGAGAATCGCTGTGTCATCAGTATTTTCTACGTTCAAGGCGTGCTTCAGTTGGCCAGAACGCAACAGTCAACCTCGCGCACCAGAGTTGTCATAAAATTCGTCGGACTGCTCATTCGGCCTTAAAGATTTCGTGAGATTGTGGAACTCCGTCTTGACGTGAAACTGTGAATTGGGGCATTGTTTTGTTTATTCACTTCTTTAATTTGTTATAGTTTGTAACCAGTGCCATCTTTATCGTGTGACGTATCAAGCGATGGGTAGTAGAGGCAGAGAAGGAAGAAGTCACAGAATGGAATAAACATGGGGTATGAGCCACGCCACATCGCTCATTCATCATAGCGTCACATATTCATGTGACTCACGCCCACACTTCACTCAAATCAACGCATACACTGCAGATTATTCCCTCAACTGCCCCCTTAAATACTCACCCATGCGCTCCCTCATGTCTACTCAAATCATTGAGTGTTCACTCATGTTAATGCTTGAGTCTACTCACATCACTTGTCCCTAACTCATACTCACAATCTCCCACTCAATGTCATGAGTAGTCACTCGCATTCAAACTCACATTGCCTCACACTCACTGAGACTCGCTCACATTCATGCTACATATGAACTCGCACTCATGTGAGTAATTACTCGTGTTTCTAAACAGGTTTACTCATGCCGTTTGTCACTTACTCATATTCATACTTATGCCTTTCAAATAATGGAGTTGCGTATACAATGTAAGTGAGTATGCCGAGCTAGCTTCCGCATTTTCTCTAGGTACATGTTGATGGCTGCAAATGATTCAATTCAAGATAATTTAGTTTTGTAAACAAACAAATATTTGCCTATGTGCATAGATTGGTTACCCTCAAGACTAAAGTGTGGTCTGTGGGGGCATGTCAGGGAGTGTATTATGTTTCTAAGCTCTGGTTGAGGACGAACATAAAATTACTAGTTTAACGACGATAGTTGTAGCGCGAAAACAAAAACGACGACACAGAGACAAGAAGGACACGAAAGACAGTCGTCGTTTTTGTTCTCGCGCTATAACTATCGTCATGCCATACCAACTAGCCCAAGCTGCCACACTTCTAAGTTACATTACTAGTTTAACTCCTGTAGCAGCACATTAACACAGTTAACAAAGTCTCTTAGCCATAAAATGACTTCATGAAAGGTGCTTTTCGTTCTCTGTAGGTGTGTTATTGAACGTCTGGTATTCTCAGTAATAATTGCAAACATTGACTTGAATCAAAGCAGACCCAGTAGCCTGTAGGCTTTGATAACTGCGAAAAATCCCATTGAGCTAGCACTTTTCCTTGAGCAGTATTAGGCAGTATATTCTCCGTTAGTATATGTATGTTATGAGAGCATACTCAGTTGCCCTAATATGTCACTTGGACACACTAAACTTCTGACTAAAGGACCTCATAAAATATAGCTCAATCAAAAATGATTTGAGTTAAACAAGTGTGAGTGTTGATAATATAGTGGTACTGTATCTGCATTGCCTGCATATAATGCAGTTTTATTTTTTCTGAGACACTAGTCTTGCTAACATACAATTTTTACAAAGGTATATGCATATGCACCATGTCGTACTTAAGAAAACTACAAGAAACAAACAAATGCAGAAGGACTTGTTCTTGGGCTAGTTGGTGCTTGCTAATAATCATAATCTACGTAGTGTGAAAAGACACAATGGACACACAGAACCACACACCATAAATGTTTGTGGCGTGTGGTTTTGTGTCCATTGTGCCTTTTCACACTACATTTTGATCATTAGCGAACACAAGCAGTTTTTGTTGAAGTTCCTTCACTTTCTTCATTTGGTTGAACAACAAGGGTTTAAGAGCACACGTACATGTGTTTACACAACCAATCCACAAAAGAAGTGCTAATTTACTCAAATCTGTACAAGAGAAAGCTCCATGCGGTGTGACACATCATCAGATTAAACAGCTGAATAGGTGCCTCATTCTTTCACAAGTTGTGGCTTGAGTCTGAAGTGATCAATATTAAATACATGTTGTCACACAGAAGTTCACTGTTGAAGATTCCAAATCACATGTCGAGCTGCTTCGTTATCTGTGTTAATGCAAGTTATCAAGTAACCAGTTTTAAAATATATACATATGAAGCAATTTTTCCCCTCATTCTTCACTTTCCTATAAACTAAGAAACGTGATGCACACAATTATAACCCATATTTAAGCTTCAAAGGTATTTAATAAAAAACAGAAAAAATGAAGGTAAAACTAAGACTGGCAATTTGAGAGCTGATTCAGCTGATTAGTGGAGGTGGTCGAAAAAGGAATTACACATCAATGCACCCTGATGTTTATGCACACATAACAGTGTTAATCATTGATGGCACTCATAAGTACTCATACCTTCTCCCACTTATAGATACACTCACATTCATACTCATACTGACGCACTCACTTTTATATTTGACTTTGCTCATGCCCCTCATTACACTTGCACCTTTTAAATGAGTGTGCTTACTCCTGATTTATGAGTGAATGTACATTAAGCTGTAACTGTCTGTAACAGGCCTATATACACAAGGACGGTTGCAAATGATGTAGTAAAACGAAATGAGTTTTCTATTGAATTAAAATATTTGTCTATCTTCATGAACGTCGCCTACAGAAACAAAATTATGTACCTATGGTTAAGTGCACTGCAAAAAGCTGGTGTAACCCTTGCAGCAGCTTGTTGGCACAGGAAACAAAGACACATTTTCTTTGCCATAAAACGAACAACGTGAAAACTGTTTTCGTTTTGTCGTAAGTGTATGTTATTGAACTTATGGTATTCTCTGTACTATCAAAACAACAAAGTTTTTAACCAAAAAAAGCCCCATGGCCTCTGGGCTCAGCAAATTGGAAATATTCACATTGAAAAACATTTTTCTTATTCTTCACCTGTGAAATACTGCCGTATTAGGCAGTATTTCTTCCATTATATATGCATCATAAGAGCTTACTCAGTCACCTCAGTAGTTCACTGGCATGCACTACACTTCTGCCTGAAGACGCAGATGAAATCCTCAGAAATGAAAATTTGAAGTAGAAAGTGCACATGCTTTATAAACTAGTTGTGGTACCTATGTGTTTTGTATATGATGCCGTTTTAACATTTCTGAGACTAGTCTTGGTGGAAAACCTTTTCTCTCATGATGTGGAATGCATGTGAACAGTGCCATGCATATCAAAACTTAGAAGAAACGTATTCACTTTTTGGTAAAGAGCTTCATTTTCTAAATTATATGTGAAAAATTGTCTAAGTTTACACACTTCAGTGGTAGAGATAATTTGGTTTATTTACATCTGTTCATGAGAAAGCTATTGCCAAGAGTGACCATGTTGAACTTCTGATCCCACTACTATTATACCTCTACCACCACATCATATGGCTCAATGTGTGCCTCACTTATTTACGTGTGCTTGTATGTGCTGGGCTTTGCTCAAATCACAGGTGATCAATGACACATGTGCATCACCACACAAAAGCTCCCTATTGAAAATCCCAAAGCACACGTCGAGCTACTTGGTTATTAGCCGTCATGCAAATTATCAATTAAGCAAGTTTAAAATACACATGCATAAAACAGAGTTGCCATCTCTGCTCTACTTTGCAATAAGGAGTGAGTTTTCATGCACATGAATAATGCCCCTGTCATATACAGAGGAAAATGAAATAGAAAAGAAAAAAAGAAAGAAGAAAAAAGAAAAGAAAGGCAGGTAGGTCAACCAGGCTGATGATTTGCTGCCCTACAGCGTAGGGGTGGAGAGAGTGGTGAGAAAAAGATTTAAATATGAGAGCACAACTGATATGTACGGGCACATAATGGTGTTTATCATTGATGCACAGATGGTCATGTATAGAGCTGTTTTGTTTTGAGATTTTCAAAAGCATTGTTTCAGCCCACTGTGCAGATTACGCTTCAATTTTAGTGCTACATATGACACAACTTATGAGCCTGCTCTAATGAATAAAAAGATTATAGGTGAAACAATGCTTTAATATATATCATGGCTACATGGACACATACAAGAAATGTAAAACACAATAAAGTGAAGACGCAGGAGCTTCTCTTGACGCTTCAGTTTTCAATGGATGCTTCAACTGTGCTGCAAAGAAATTTAATAAATGTCTGTGCGTGTAACATTGGCCATTTTAAGCTATCTATATGTATACCTAGAATGCCTACTGTGAGTAAGTTACGTAGTGCGCCATAACTCTTCTTTTTAATAAGGGCAATTTTTTAAACAGTGAACATTGTTAATTTTCTGTCGCTTGACATTGTGCCTCCAATTCTTATGTTGGCTCGATCACAATTGTGCAGCTCTTATTTTGGAGAAATGAAAAAAACTTCAACCAAACTATATTTTAGAACTGCTTCACGGTGATATTGCCATCCCTCAACTGCTACAGCTTACCATGAGACATGGCAACTCTCGTGCATACCTAGGGCCTACCCTTGAAGAAGAAGCTGGTCCGGCTGTGAAATGCTCAGTTTTTTTTCAAATAAATTTTTGGTTGGAGTTTTCTCACTTCTCCAGTCCCTTAACAATCAAGCAGACCTAATGTTCACCTTAGTCCTTATTTTTGTTATATTATGAAAAGAATAAAAGTGTAATAACAAAAATAAAAATAATAGTAACTGTTGTGCAAGAAATAGTCCCACATACGTACTCGAACGTAATATTTTGTTTTAGCACCTAACCCATTAGAAAAAATAGCAATACATAAAGAAATTTGAAAAAAAAATAAAAAGAATTCAGACTCACTACTGAGCCGTGCTCGCGCACGTGAGGTTGTCGCGTTAGCTTGCTAAGCCATGCGCACATGATGACAGTTCATTTACCATCTGGATTTATATATGCTTATACGCTATGTGTTAGCATAATCATGTACGATATGCTATCGTATTTATTATTGTGTGCATATGTTTTGTGATTGTATCTACGCCACAGGCTTTCCGCTTATTTTTAGACTATAGGTGTTCGCTCCCCCGCGGATAAAAACAAGTATTTTTACGCTTACACACAAGCTTGAGCAGTTGAAGCTTGTTTCCCGGGCTCTCTTGCGATTGAGTCGGCCACGACAGGATATTAGAGTGATACGCCATTAATCCCGGCATCTAGCTGTGTTCCATTTAGTAGCTGTCTCGCTCGATCCAAAATCGAGCGTGGGGCACGACGCTAATCCGCACGACGGTGCCTCGCGTAGCGGCGACATCAGCTGATTGCGCCGGCTGGGTTGCTTCGATTTGCTTCAGAGCAAAGAAATATCATGCCTTGAAAGGTCGCATACTACACTATGTCAAAATGTTTCTGCTTTGTAGTTATCCTTAAATTCACTGAGAACTCTGATACAACTACCGTAGAGCTTCGCGTCGGCGACGCGCACCGAACGTAAAACCGCACTACGTCTGTCGTATAAGCAATAGATGACTGTCGTCTGCTAGAACAAAATTTTTTTAAAAATTTGCAAAAATTTAGGTTTTGTAAAGTGTTTTCTGAATGACCCTTTATTATTTTTAAAAATTATTTTGCCAGATAACAAACTTTTCTAAGTTTATTGCAGCAAGAAACTTTTTTATTTCCACAAATAGATGTTCAAGTCAAATCCATTCACAGCTAAAGCCACTTGTTGCTTGCCTTGTTTGTTTGCGTGGGTATGCAGCCTCCGTGGTATGTAGTTTCCGTGCGTCTCTCGTGTGTTCGCGCTGCTACGTTCATAAGAAGATTGAAGCTAAAAGCACTAAATTTACGCAAGGAAGCACCGTTCCTAGTTCGTGCTATGTGCAAAGATTGCGCGCTCTTCATGCGGTTTTTAGAGTGCGTATCAAGTGCGAGTCGTTGAAGGCGGGGGCTCGAAGGACTCCAAGGCGACGGCTGACGCCTGTGGTCGCTTCCCTCAGGACAGTGTGAAAGAAACTAAAGGTAAGGGGGACACGTTATCTTGTAGAATAAGTATGCCACTCAGTGCAATTGTGTGTTGCCGCACTCGAACGAGGCGTCGTGAAACGGCAGCCCTACACGCCTTTGCGAGGGTCGTTACCGATGCGCTTTGACAACGCTGACACCAGCGCAGCCATGGCGGAAAGGCGTGGCCTTACTGGAGCTGATTCGCGACAACTGCGGCCACACGCATGTGTGTGGTGGTAGATTTTTCATATGTGTGATGTAGTGAGGAGGATGCACACTGCGCTTGCTACGTTGTCGATTAAACGAAGCCTGCAGCGCCATTTGATGCAAAGCAGCATTTTTTTTTCACGTTCGCGGGCGATACAATTTATAACTTGGCTCGATTCACCTAGTCAACCGCCTAAGTGTGTATGATAAGCATACGTTCACGGTGGACCATTATTATGCCCCTAAACAGTGGCGTATGCGTGTTAAGGCTGGTGCACACCAGCGACTAGCAATGGTCGCGCGACCATTGGCGACTGGTCGCAAACAGTCGAGATGGTCGCAAAGCGACTGCTTTGGCTAGTCGCTTCCTGACCTATTTTTCAGTCACGCAACTGCAGTCGCAAAGCCACTGGAGCCAATCAGCGACGCTCAATTTTTGTTTTTCTTTTGTTTTTTTCATTGCGCTGGCCACCTGCCGCCAGATGCAAACGAGTGCGTTCCTCTGGGTCTACGGCACCATGGCCACCACAAAATGTTTGGTTTGAAGATGGTGGGGCACAGCAGCTCGAGCAAAGTGTCGAATTTACGTGGCGGCATTCGCAAGAAGCCGAACACCATGAAAATAAAGAGAAAACAGATTTTGCTCTACCTTTCGCCCGTATTCAGGATCGTTTTTTGTCTTGAACTCGACTTGTCGCAGCCTTCCATGTAGTGCGTTTGGAAGGCGTTTGTGCTTCATGCCTTGGCAACGACTTAAAGCATCGCGTTCGAGACGCGTTCGGCTGCATTGGAGGCTGTGGCAAGCAAGATAAATTCAAGAGCGTTTCTGAATACGTACGACTGTCGGCCATACTCCTCGTCGTCTCAGCGCAGCTCGGGAAGTAGGCGGCTTGCATGGCAGGCCAACTCTCGCGATCAAAGGAACGGTCACACCCACCACTGGCTTTTTTCTTTGGAGGCATCTGTGCCGCCAGCGCTGACACCTTGGCGCAGCGCACCAACACCATTACAATCTCTTGTTCTTCGCTTAAATGGAACTCCTTCACGCTGTTGGAAACGCTGTGCGAGAATGGACGAAAACAATAAATCTGGTGTGCTCGGTTTGCTCCGCTAACTGAGCTGGCCGCGATGAGCTGATGGGCGCCGGTCTCTAGAGTTCTCTTCTTGCTAAAAACGAGATCCAGACGTGACTCTACAGCTTTGCAACTTCCGGTCGCTCGCATGCAGCCTCTGCCTGTGTGAACATCAGTCGCGATTTGGTCGCCAGTCGCGAGTGGGCGTGGAACCGTGGCAAGTCGCCGGTGTGCACCAGCCTTTAAACGTTGTAATGTGTGCGCCTAATATAGAGAGCGAAGTGTTCGTTCAATCTGTATGTGTACCTACAAAACGCCTTTGCTTTTAACTAATAATGTACCGGCCAGCACCTACATTGTACGCCTGACTTGCATGCAAAATGTGAGATTTTGTGATTTGCCAGAGTTGCTTTTTATACAATAATGTATTGTCAGCATGTTCAAAATATGTTTCCCTGCTGTGTGGCAGTGGTGCGATTATCACATTGTTGTGTAGTTGCAGATGCAAGCACTTATAGTTTCGATGCATCATATTTCTCATTTATTTCATCAGGTGTTTGGCCGTTTCAGCACAAACAAAGCAAAGAAAGAAGGCAGACGGGTAATGACAGGAGCAGTGCCGACTTTTGTTTGCAGTAAACTACCTATGTTGGTATATTTATTGTGACAGCCTTTCTGTTATGCTTTTTTGCCCAATTTATACTACGACACAGTTGTCAGCAATACAAGAGAGAACACTGAAATTAGCTTTTAAAGATCATAGTGTATAAATGCCTAGTAATGCACAGCACAAAGTAAGAACAAAAGACATCGGTATGATCAATGTGGCACTAGTACAGTCTGTCATCTGAAAAAATGTATTGTGCAAAATGTTGTCTAACAGACCTCTCCCTCTTTGCAAACAGTGTGACGTCACTTCGAGCATCGCACCAGCCATTCTCTCCCTCTGTGGAAGGGCTGGTTGGCAAGGAAGTTGTTGGTGACGTTCCTCATAGCCCACTGAAACGTATGCGATTCTTACTCCGGCCTAACTATATACATAATATTTTGCGCAGTTACATCACTGCATCTGACACCTATAACGTATTTGCATATTTACATTGCTTCCTTAAGACCTAACACACAAACTTGTAGTGGGCATTGTCACTTCATGAATATCAAGCGGTAAAGGTACCGAGTATACGTGAAAAAAAATCTCTGCTAATTAGATGAAGACATATGAGGCCTCCGATAAAACGAGTTATACTTTTATTGGGCTTGCGTACCCGTCGGGGCGATGCATACATGCAGCTTCAGCAATTGTATATTCCAGCCCAGTGTTTATGTATTTTTTTCTGCACACAGCGCAAACACCGAGATATATTCACTCGCAGATGACTGCATCAAGTGCATATTTACCCTGACTAAAATGTCGAATGAAGTTTTTATGACAACCGGTCGCTGCCACAAGTGCTAAGGTCTTTGCAAACAAGACGCATTGTTATTCACACTGCACACACCATGCACAATATTCTCAGTTGGTGAACCGATATTCTCGATACCTTTTAAGGCACACTGCATGCCACAATCAAGAGTGCACACTTTTGAAGACGATGCCTTTGTACCTTGCACAGGCCGCCACATGTGTTCACTTCTTCAAGATAAACAGCCAGCGTGGCAAATATTTTATTATGCAGTTTACCTTACGGCTAGATGTTTGCTGACACATACTGCAGCTAATGTCGCCATTGTAACATGAAGTTTAAGCTTTGAAAAAGAAAAAAGAAAAAGTTGCCCCAAACACCACACGACTGTACCGCGCTGAGCCACCAGCAGTAGTGTTTTGCCAGCCACCCTTTTCACATGCGCCTGTGACATAGCCCGGTAGAGGCCTGGTTGCTGCGTACCTCATGTGAATGAGGGTCCAGTTAGAAAAAGCAGGCATTGTTGATTTCGTAACTTGTTCATTTCCAACAGGACCTTCATTTGCACGAGTTGTCTGACTGATATTATTCAGGCATACTTTTTTGCAATGAATTATACAGTTGGCAGTCTGTGCTTGTCCCATATTGTTCTTACTGGTGTCTCTACTTGTTACTTTGCACTGTTCGTTAGTGATTATCCATAGAAACTAGCCCAGCTTGCCGCTGTTTTGAACAAGATGCAGCTGCCAAGTGCAATAGTCTTGATAACACTAAATGCTCAAGCAAAAAATTATCTTTTCATATTCAGTTAGTTGCATTCATATCAGTACATTACAAGTAATCATTGATTAAACATGAATCTCGGTTCTTTATTCTCTCAACTTTAAATATCGAAATGAATGGTGTTTATAAAAAACGGGTTTTCGCAAAGCTTTATGCTGTTTTCTTGAACAGCTAACAAAAGGCTATTGCATGCTTACTTGTCACTCATTAGAATGTGTTTGAAATACATTCCAATTCTTCACCGCACTGCCAGTAACACTTCACATTGGGGGCGACATTAATTATGGATTAATTTTTATGAATGGAGAGAAAGAAGTGGCTGGTCAGGAGGCTTACTTGATATTGGCATTCGTTTTGCTACTCAACACAATATCATGTGAGCTTGCTATAGAGTGGTTATGCGTCTTAATGTATATCTGCAAACCAAAAACGCTGCATAAAACTCTATTTGTCTTAAAATTTTTTTTGCAGTACAGTGGAGGCTGCAGGGCTGCTTAGCCAATATGAATGGTGGAATCCCTGCACACGTGTTCATCCATGCTGCATCAGCTGCTTGGTGCTTTCATAGCCTCTTTGCAGATGCGTTGGGTGAGTAAAGTAAGCAGGTTGCAACACAGGGAAACAATGATATGGCAGCACCTCTTGTGCGTGCCTTACGTCCCAAGCATATCAAATATTTATCATCCACTGTGTGGCCTGTAATTTTTAAAGATACAGTTCTTTTTGCTTTATATTTGGGTCTAGGTGCTCTGACAGCTATGTATTCGTGTTTGACAGCAGGTGTTCTTGAACAAATAACTGACCTCAATAATGACAGAACACCCTTCATACTTCGTTCTTAGCATAAGCTGGCACATATTTATAGCTGATTCAACTGTTTATTTGGTTCAAGTAGCAAATGCAAGCTTCAATTGGAGTGGTCGGTTATGTCTGTTTATGCTGTGCCATGTTGCTTTGCAACTAGAGTTACTTGTGGCCACATATACAATAAAGCGATATGACGTTCATTATAAATGAGATTACCGTATCACATATCACTGCATCTTATTATGTGTCCAACATCTGCAGATATCTCTAGCTTGCCACTATAAATGGATTCTAAACCAACACAAGGTTGCAATATAGTCATGGCGTTGAAGCTGTGTATGACTCTACAAAGGATGCATAGCCGTGATAATTTTCCTATATGCTGTCGCAATAGTAATGTTACACATATTGAATGATATAAAAGAGGTCCTCTCTTATTTTGCTTTTTTTTCGCTAAGCTTTATTCATTGGCTTGTCTCTTGCCATGTGCTCCTCCTCACTGTGCAAAGAGCAAGAGCAGTGGGCACACAAACAGGTATTTTAAAGAAATGTTGTTTTAAGGCGAACACTGAAAGGCTGAACACTTCCAAAAAGCTCAAAGAGGAGAAGGGATTGTTTCTAGCAACTTTTTGGGCACCAATTGCTAGTTGTGCTGCTGCAGTTGTCATTGTTGATCAGGACACTATTTTCAAGTCGTTGCACACATTTGCTTGAAATGTTAAGAAAAATTGGATGTGGTTTGGCACCCTTTATTGCAGTTACATACAGAACTAGGTTTTAATGTGTAAGCAAAATCTGTTCACTATAAATCAATCATAATGATATCTGAAATTCAGGAAATACTCATAGAAAAGCTCGGGAAAAGGTTGAGTGGTTGCCCCTTGAACGTGAAAGAGGTACCCTGCTTCTAAAAGATCAATAGACAGTCTAGTAGTCTTCATATTACATGCACTATAAATTATTCTGGTGTGGTGCTTTTTATGCATGTTATATTGAGAAGAATGTTTAATAGAACTGTTGTCACTTTGCCCTGTATTGCTGCAATTGTTGACATAGTTATACTACACGAATCGCTTTATGCCTTTTGGTTTTATGCAAATGGTGCGCTTACCCGGTCAGTTAAACTTGATTTGGATAAAATCATAAATGCTCTGAAAATTTTTTTACTATACAGCAGGTTTATTTTTAAGATATGCCACCATAGATGTGAATGCGGTTGGTGACGTGCTTGATTAATGCATCACTATCACCACCCTAACTACATCTGCTACGGTGCATAGTGTGACAAAAATAATGGTACTTAACAACACTGGCAGCATAAACCTACATGTCTCAAATTGTGTTAGAAAGCCTGGTAAAAATGTGTGTACTTTTTTTCACTCCAACTAAATATTCTAGCCATACCCAAAGCAGCTTCCGCTCTTTTAAGGTCTTCACAGTATTTGGTGTTCAAAAGTATCAATGCCATATCCTTCCTTTGTGGGCCTATTCACCACTCTATTAATGAGAATTAACAGACGATACTACCTAAGAAAATATAAAGAGTTATAAAAAGTAATGTCAATGCAATTGTCAAAAAATTTGAACCTATTAATAACTTGTCGCGAAGTTACCTTTTCGTCAACTTTTTTTTGCAATTGTCTTAGTTATTTTGGTAACATCCACTATAGTTTGTTTGGCATCATTTTCTGTTAGTTCTCATCATAATGTGCTCAGAAAAGACAACGAACCCTTAAATTTATAGTTGTTCCCTTTTCTCATGAATTTGAAACAGTGAATTCCAATAATCTTAGGGGTGTGTGACTTCTTTTTAATCAGTTGTGTGTGTGTTTGTGTACGTGTATTCAGGTGGGAGGGTATAACATTGCCACCTCATGTGACTTGCAGATTTTCTGAAAACTAACAGGCTCATAATGCTGCCAAATAAGTATAGGGGATATTGGAAGTAAATGTCATGGAATTATCAAGAAAGAAAAGTGGAAGAAAAGATAACTTGCCATGGCAAGGGACTGAACCTGCAACCTACGAATAAAGCGTGCGGTTCTCCACCAACTGTGCTACCACAGTAGCTATCGCCCCTTCCACTTTGAATGGTATATATGTGTACCTAATTGTCGGAGATTCAGTCAGCCCCGCTTGTTGCTATCATGGCTTGTTTAGGACGCTTTTTTCTTTTATATTGGCATCACGTAGCATGTGATGTTATTACAAGCTGGCAGCCTGACTGACGCTTCTGCGCTCAATGCACATATATACCCCATAAATTGGACGGGGAGATAACTGTCATAGTAGCGCAGTTGGTAGGGCATCAGATGTGTTATTCAAAGTTCACAGATTTGGTGATTGTGCACGACAAGTTACCTTTTCTTCCACATTACTTTCTTCTCAATTACATTACAAATACTTCCATCAATATCCCTAGTACTTTTTTAGCAGCATTGTCAGTTCTCATTAATATTTTTTCTGACAAAGAAAAATGAGCCCTTGAACGAACACTTCTTTCCTTCATTCGTAATGAGGAACTTGTTATGGCAGGCTTCGTGCCGCGAGGTTATATACTAGGGATAATTGGTCAGCTGTTAGCTCGTGTGAAAATATCGCGTGGTGCGTACCGCCAGCAGGCAAAAAGGTCTTTGTGTTCCACGCTCGCCATAATTGTAATAGGCAGCGCTGACCGACTTTTCCACGAATAAATGCACATATATACTGTACAAAGTGGAAGGGGAAATAGCTGCCATGGTAGCTCAGTTGGTAGAGCAATGGACAATATATTTGAAGGTCGCATGCTCGGTCCCTGTCCAGGGCAAATTATCTTTTTTCTTCTGCTTTTTTTTCTTCACAATTACATTAAAAATATTTCCAAAAATATCCCCTATACTTTCCTTAACAGCATTGTCTGTTAGTTCGCATTTATATTGTGTCTAACAAAGAAAAAGAAGCTTTTAAATGTACAATTGTCTTCTTGCAGATTTTCCTGTGTTTGCTATAAAAGGTGCCTTATAATCTAAAGAGGCAAACAGAATGTGCCATTTTCAGAATTAGCTCTTGTAGTGATTACAAGTAGGATATGTTCTGAAGAAGAATAAATCATTGTGTCACTTGTCTAAAGAATGGCTATAGGACATGGTGCTGGATGCACTTTGTTATGTTTGACACGAGCTATCTTGAACTCTATTTTTATACATTACATGGGCTAGACATGACGGTATCACACACTTCAATGCCACAAAGAATATGCAGCGAGCAATGTTAGAAATACGAAAGTTGCATACGGACAAGGTGAAAACTGCACCCTCAACGAGGATTCACAGGAAACACAGGGTGTAGGCGTCATTGCTTCTGCCCGTCCTTGTCAAGTGTGAGCTTTTCTCACGTCGTTCTGATTAACTAACTACATTGAGATGTGTTGTTCTAACGCATAAAGATGCTCCACGGGAAACTAGGTTTGCCTCATACTCTGTTTGTGTCTTTCAACATATATGGTGCCCGGTTCAAGGGTTCATGCAGACCAGATTGTTTAAAGCAGGACACCCTTTTAGCATATTAATATAGCTCAAATCACTAAGCAGTTAATGGGACAGAATATGAATTTTTATAGTAGCTGTTTTTTTCTGCAATGAAAAGCTTACTTCTCTGAGTGTATAAATATGTAGTGAAAGAAGAGAATTTTCACGGCTTGTTTCTTCTTGTTTGACATGTATTTCATGAGTACATTGAATGGTGACACAGAAAGTGCTGGAAACATTCTAAGAATTTTTGGATCTCTGACTGCTATCAAGTGTCACACAACACAGGCTGCAAACAGTGGGAGGTCAGCATGACAACTTTATATGTTTGTACACTGCAGTTTGGTGCGAAAGCATGCATTTGACGTGCATGTGAAATGCATGCATTTTGCACTGTTTGCCACGATGGCAGAGCTGCTTTTTGAGGGTTGACTTTTCTGCGTAGGCAGCACAGAATAATGTTGGCACAGGCAATATGGATATATGCTGTAACTTTGACCACTAATCTTTTTGCAGGTTAAAGCATCAGACTATTTGCAGTAAACAGACAGGCTGCATGACATACTGATTTTTAGGATTTTTAAGTGCAATTTTAAAATGAAAGCCACTCAAGTTGCAAAAAGAATGCAGTTCAATTCACGGATTTTGATTTCCACCTCCAATCACACATTCTGGTGACTTGTCAGTCTCTTTAATGAAGTCCTAATCAAAATTTTCAGCTGAAAGGGTTGGTACTGATGTTGACATTAGTGCATTGCTCATGAGTAGAACGATAGACTTGTGTGCTTCAACAGACAACACCTTGTGGGCTTTTTGCATTCGTGCCCTACTCTTGAGTACTGCCTGAAATTGATCAGGTAATCTTTGCATATTTTTAGCATCGTTGCACGGTCGGTGTCAGCTTAAGCTATGCCATGAAAGTGGCCTACAGTGTCCAGCTAATGTTTTTTTCCATGTGCAACTGTAGTTGTGGTTGTGCTGAATGTCCTTTCTTTATATACACTACATAACAAACTTGCTCCTTTAAAGTCAAGTGCATCTTCGGATCGGTTGTAAATGTTTGCATATGCGAGGCCTTAAGTTTTAGAAGAAATTCCTCAGTGTGCCACAAGGAAATGTGTGTTCTGCGAAAATTTGTATATCATTATAAACAATTCCTAATGCCTCGTCTACAACTTTGTGCAGATTGATCTTGAGCAGGAAACGAGGAGCGGCAGCAGCCCCCTAAAAAGAGCAAGCACTCCCAAGCTCCCCAAGCTCTCTTCGACACAAACAGCAAAGTCACTGTGTGGCATCGAAAACCATTGCAAGGAGTGCCTTACCAGTACACTGTGCTGCTTTTTCATCGCGAAAGACGAAGATGACCACTCCAGGGGAACTTCACCCTGTGTATTGTAAGTGCTTCAGTGGTTTTGTTTTTGTCCATCCAGCAGTAAAAAAATGTGTCAGATTCAGCCGGGGTGGCTAGAGAGAATCGGGCAGACATGTTTGAAGATTTGTCTAGCCAAGTGGTGCCAATTTTTGCACTGGTCCTGTTGGAGTTACTGCCACAAATGACAGAAGCTTCGTCACCTCTGTAATTGTACAATTGTGTCGGGGAAGATTTGCTGAATTAGTTCTTTCTATAACTAATAGCCGCCAACATTCTTTATTGTACAGGAGTTTTGTTCCTCACTGATGGGTGTTGGGCCCTTCACAGAAAAAATGCTACAAGTCTACTTATAGAAGGCCCCAAGGCCTCGGTTGTAGGTTTTTTTGACTTGTTATCATAAGCACCTCGTTTGGGTGAACGTGAACATTTTAAACATGTACAGCAAAAAATTAGGGTGGCCGGTCGTTTTGTCGTTATAATGTTTCTCGCAGTACTCTATGAGCATGTTGTGCATTACGTTGTCAATCTGGTTCATGTGCGTAGAAGACATTACACAGTATCAGGCGACTTCAAGCACTGCATTGTATAAAAAGCCTGGAAGCAACCTATCAATAAATTTTATGAACACAGTTGCCTAATTTAATGCATGCTACATTACTCAACTTCCTTGCATATTCATCAATGTAAGCTCGCCTTAGTGTTATCCAAAATGAAGATGAGAGTCGACAGATGAAAAAATTGCCCGCAGCTTCCCTCGGGGGAACACTGAGGAGGATGCGGAGCATATAATTGGTTAACGGGGTGTTAAAGTGCGACTTACTTGGGTCGATGGCTAAATTGGTTAACGTGGTTGTGAAATGGGGTGTTAAATTGCGACTTACTTGGGTCGATGGCTAAATTGGTTAACGTGGTTGTAGGAGGGGGTGTTAAATGAGTGAACACGTACACACGTATGCGAAAGGGCGGCGCTGGTCGAAGGGACGTCGATCATTGTGTTTGTGGATTCGTTGGCATTCATTTCACGGCGACTTCGGACGTCGACGTGCCGTACAAACCAACGGACAAGCGGCAACTGAGCGAGCGAGCGCCGACCTTGAGTATATATACAGCGCGACGGCGCATGCGCTGTCAGCTGTCGAATGTTCTCGAAGGAGAAGCGCGCGCGCGGCACAGATGGCGACGGCGCATGCGCTGTCAGCTGTCGAATGTTCTCGAAGGAGAAGCGCGCGCGGCACAGATGGTGGGCGACGGCGCGACGGCGCATGCGCGCGCGTCAGCTGTCGAATGTTCGAGAAGCGGTGCGGACGGCGCGGACGGCGCACTACAAGGCGCGAAAATAAGATGCTTCCGCATCTAAAACATCTAGTGGGGTAATCAAAGTGAACAGTGGAAGTGCCTCAGACAGGCGGGCTGATGTTACAATAGGAGGACCTATTTTTGTAGAAGTCACCTTGTCATCCTTGGCGTGTTAGTTTAATTGGGGTTAGTAATGACATCGTCTTTTGCTGTAGGCGTGATTGCCTTTTGGTAATGTTTGTCTGAAAAGAAAAAAAAACCAATAAAGCAGAAGAGTGCAGCCCTCGCTTTCTTTCAAATTAGGTTGCAATGATACAAAGTGTTCTTCTGACGCAGGTTGTGGGTAAGGGAAGCAAACATAAGGTGAAAGAAAGAAAAGAAAAAAAAGAAATAAAAGGGGGGATGCAAAGTAAAAGTAATGTGCAACACCGCCCCTTTTCTTTGTTCGTTTATGTAGCGGCCATTACTTTGTAGCGCACCGCTCCTACTTTGCATCCCCCCTTTTCTTCTTTTTTTCTCTTTTTTTCTTTTTTCACCTTGTTTTTTGACATATGCATTGTCCCGTCCAGTGCATGAATCAATGACACATGGCTTTGCTATAGCAAAGATGCCTATGTGCTGTTTGTTTGAACAGTGCATTGAACTTCATTCAGTTTGATTGCAGGCTGAGCAGTGTTGTAATATTTGCTTCCTGTCTATCACCACACATAATCAAATGAAAAGTTTGCGCTTGGCTCTTAGTATACTGGTACATAGCTTGAGTCTCGGACTACTCAGAATGAATGTTGGCTTGCTGCTATTTATGGTAATGAATTTATCCAACATAAAAATTTCTTGCCTTGTTAACTTTGTCAAACCTGCTTTTCTTTTTCTTTCCTTTGTAGACATTTTATGTAAGGATGGTAGTACCAGAGAGCTGTTAGTTTTAGCTTTGGAAGAATAAAATAGCATTGAAGCAATTCCACATCGAACATCCCAGTCATTTTGCCAACCATCCTAAATGTATTTTGAAAAAGAAAATATTGTGCTCATTTACTGTATTGAAAACAGCAAAATGCTCAAATATATAGCGGAGAACAAGGTTCAGGTCACCTGAGTGCCTTCTAGACTTCCCAGAATAACGTCGGGGTGTTGTTTGTAAAAAAAATATTTCAAAAATACTGTCTCCTCTTCATCAAATTTGGTCTAGGTATTAAGTAAAGGTGCTTGTGTGTAGCGCATGAAGCTCAGTAATAATAGTGCAATTTTTTTGCCGCATCAAAAGCAAGAAAGCAGTTCTCTTTATATGGAAAGTTATGTGATTGTACTTTTTGTTTTAAAGAAGAAAACAATTTTTCGAGTTTTCCATTGATGGCTATTTTTGTATTTGGTATATGACAGCTTCTTTCCCGAAGTTCCCCATGGCCCTCAATGGGAGACTACAAAAATCATTTTCTTCATTGGAACAAAAATTGTAATGATAAAACTTGCCTTTAACAAGAACTATTTATTTGCTTTCTACTTACACATAAAAGTAATTTTCAATTGGATGAACACATAGCGCGAATCGCATCTCATATTGGACAAAAGTGATGATATAGTGAGATTTGTAATCTGGACCTAATAATCTTTTTTTCGTGAAATATACCTTCTGCGGAGTAAGTATTTATTGCTGAAATATTCATAGAAAGTGCAGTATTGCCATAGAAAAAATACAAACGGTAAACAGTTTGACTGAATTCTTCAAAGCCTATGTGGCGGGAAAAATGAACTAATATTATTCGGCTTCATATACTTTAAAGAAGCACCTTTACTTTATATAGAAATCAAAATTGATATGGCAAGAAAGAGCATTACTTCTAAATTTTTTTCCCAAAGAACACCCATACGACATTTTGCGAGGTTTTGAAGGTACCCACGTGACCACAATTTTTTCTCTTCAAAGTATTTTAGCGAATAAATATTTTCAAAACAGTCAGTTTGCACAATTGTTTTCAAACTCTATACCTGTGATGGTCACCAGGCAGTATGGTTTAATGTTTGGTGTAGAATGGCCCAGTGGGAAAAATAAATGCCTGAGCATCCTTTGACATTTGGGCAATTTGAAAGCATTTTCTTGGTAGCAGCTATTGAATTAAGCCCTTGTCTTCACGCTTAGGCCCAGAAACAAACCACAAGCAACCAAAGTAGTCCTAAGAGTCGTCCTGTTTCGCTGCTCCAAGGCTTGTGAAGCCTAATTTAGTGCAAGCTTCACTATTTCTTTTTTTAAATTCAGATTCAATAAACAGGTTATGGAGGCTCAGTGCATTTTCAGCTAAATTGTTTCGCACCTGTTACTTAGATAAAAAGCGGCAAGTAGAGGTAAAAATATCATCACAAAGGCATTGTAGGCAATAACAAAAAGGTCAGCATTTTTTTGTGTGGTGCTTTGCCTGAATGCTGCGCTTTTTGTGGTATAGTTCATTGTGTAGTGAACATAGGCCTTAAGAACTAACATTAGCCATGTTGAGCTCGATTTTTCGGTTATATTCATAGTAGCCATATTAAAAATTATGACTTCAAACTTGATTGCCCTCTTGAAAATTTTCTCTTGTATAACGATATTTCAGTCTTGGTCAATTTTGTTATAAGAAAACGTGATCTCGTAATAGAGCCACTTTATAGAGTCGTTCAGTTTTACCTCACCTTTTACATTCCTAATGGAGCAGTTATTTTCAATATCGGTATTTAAAATGGGATGAGCATGCTGTATATACTAAGGTGTAAGCACTTACAGATAGCAGATACAACCAACTCTTCTGTTGGCAGTTCATTTCTGTTACTCTTGATTGATGTGTGGGGTTTAACATCCCAAAACCTTTATATGATTGTGAGAGACACCGCAGTGGAGGGCTCTGGAAGTTTAAACCACTTGTAGTTCTGATCACTTGTAATCTGAGCACACATGCCTACAGCGTTTCCTACTCTATTAGAAATGCAGCCGCTGAAGCCAGGATTCGATACCATGACCTGCGGGTCAGCAGCCAAGTTTCTGTTACTCTTACTCCCCTATTTCTGTGCAGGTGGGCTACAGTAGTCTGGCTTGAACAGATTTGTAATGGCAGCTGCCTGATCCTGCTTGCTTTCATGGTTATTTTAACCTTCATAGGTTGCATAGTTTTACATAGCAAAATTCTTTAATATGCCAATTTTGTGCACAAACTGTATAGTTTAAAGGCAGCAAATGTACATGTACGCACTAATAAATGTACATTGAGAGCTTTTACTGGCATTTCCTGAAGTTTTAGTGTGCAGGAAGCATTCGAATCATAATTTTATAGTGAACTTTTAATAGATTATCTCTACAATTGAAAATCGTGACAACAACCTAGTTATTTTCACTGTAATAAGCATGCTGTTTTTTTTCATGCGGCAGAACTAATTTGTACACTTCTTTTAATATTCACATATGTATGACACGAAGGAGTGTGTGCCTTTCATTTTCAGTTACAATCTGTGCGTGTGAACTAAGGTGCTTATATATGTCTCGGACATCATTTGTGGCAATTATTTACATTTTCAGATGCCTATGAAGGACACATCAAGTTCTGTGTCAGTGACTTCTCAAATCCACAGTGGTGCCAGAGCCTCAAGCAGCATTTAGCCGATCTCCACAAGGCGTTCATGAAATAAACACAGCACCACACTTTCACTGTGCTATGAATAATATTTATGTTTAAAGATTTCGTGCGAAAATTGCTGTTACATTATGTTTTGTGCCACCATCTTGTGGCTTAGTTGGAACTTGTAAAATTGCGGTGCAGTCACCTCAACTGCGTATCGTCAACATTGCATTGAGGCTATTCTCAGTTGGAGCATATGGACAAATAAAAAAAATATTCATTGTAGCAGGGCTGATGTGTATAATTATGCTTCTCTAATGCACTTATTAACTCTATAAGTTTTTTAAGTGTTGCATAGAACACTGCATTATTGTGTTGCATAGTAACCAGCATTTATGATCGCTACCATGTTAGCTCAGTAGCTTTGTAACATATTTTATTTAAAAGGTAATTTTGCTTCCCCATCTCGACAATTGGAAAGATGCCGATGATTCAATCCCTCATCATGCATCTTTAAGAAACATTGTGATTTGTACACACTATTTCGTGTACTCAAGATGTGAATGTCTATTTAATTTACACGTTATATTGTTTTGCACCAGATTCGGACGGTCATTTTATTACCGCATAATTAATACGGATTTCCTTATCTGCGGAGCTTTCTGCATCCTGGGCTTTCCTTATCTGCGGAACTTTCCTTATCATACGGCTTTTCATAGTCAATAATGGCGTATGTGTGGAACCGTACATACGGAAAGTTTCAGTAGGGTGCATTTTGATAGACGCAAAAGCTAGCTGCCCATGTACTGTTATGACAGCGAACGTTAGAAATACCAGGTGGCCAAAAGCGCGGGAATCCTCCACTTCATCATCTCTCATATATCGCAACTTTCAGACGTAATATCGTTATTGAGATATTATCATCGAACGTCATGTTGGTGCAATACAAGAATTTCATGCTGGTTAGATGACTTAACTGGGCTAGTCGTGAAATTTTGACACTTGGTGCAATGTCAGCGCTTGGCAGTATTGGAGAAAAAAAGACGGGTGATGAAGACTGAAGCATGAAACAACACCGGCTTTCTTCCATCTTACTTGTTTGCGCAAACTCTTTTGATACGCGCACAATCGTCAATCAGCATATTGTTGCCCCATAGCTTAACATAGTGTGAGAGAAAGACAAATGGTATGACACAAAAATATTTAAATATGTTGCACAAAAACACACACGGTTTTGTGTGGTGAAGCTAGCCGCAGTTTGTAACAGCAACCCTTCGTATGCTAGGTTATGGCCAATATGGGTCTTTCATAGGTCAGCGAAATATTGGTAATCACTCAAAATCGCTGAACAAATATAATCTCCTCTGAGCGCTCCCTTGTACGCATGAAAATCGCCTCAGTCAGACTCACTGGGACTTCAATTCACCAACATATTGCTCGTTAGGTCTCACAAAGACTCACTCTCGCCGCTTGACCTGAGCCTGAGTGAGTTGATTCATAAGCTCGTGGGCACAGAATTATATTTCTTGATCGTAGCGTTAATCATCTTTAAAATTGGTGCTGTTTACTACATCCCTGTTGATCTTATGCCGTTAAGTACGCATCATTAGTAGTTGCGATCTTGTAATGTTAAAACGCGCCAAACACGAGTTATTTTGAAAAGGCTCAATTGATTGAGTTTTCTGGGCCAGTCGCACATATCACCCCCACCTTCGAAGTCACGCCTCTTATAAATCAATTATGAAGGATCACATGAGCATGAGTGTGTTGAGGTAAGCGGTAATGGACATGACTAATAACGTAAGCCGATTTAAGGCTGTTAAAGAAGCTGCTGATGAGATGTAGGCGAGTCTCGTGCTAATAATTTTTGATACTTGTAGAAAAAGCTATTGAGTACATTTTTTTGCGAAGGAAGGAATATCTTTTGGAGAAGAACTACAGTGAGGAGGCCACAGTGACCATAACACAGTGAGGAGGCCATTATTTTTTTTTTCTGAACGCAGCTCCTCCATTGTCAATGACATCAGCCGAAAGATCAAGTCGTCTTTGGCAGAATTGACGAACATTTGGTCAGATCTGGGACTGGGACCTGACGAAATACGCACCCGCCTTAAGGAGGCATCTGAAAAGATTTTAAAAGTGGTTCACAAAACGATGTCGCAGGACATCACAGACTCCCAAGGTAATGTACAAAAGGATCTTCCAGAGCCAGGTGACCCTATTGCTGTGACGAGTTGATTAGAGGAGGTCGCCAGTAACTTCTCATTTCAGTTTTGCAAAGAAAATTTCTAATAAGCAGTATAATTTTTGGAGCTTTCACAGAGGGAGGAGTTTCATATATTTTGTAAATATCGCCAAAACAGGAAAAAACAAACGAGAAGTAGCTCATAGGATATATATTACAGGCCATAGTAAGTAAACGGCGGTAAGATAAGAAGGTTCATTTCAACCTCATTTGTTGCCTTTCAGCACATTTTTATGATTCGATGCCTGCACAAGTGTGTTGGAGCAATCTCATTTGTGCCTGAGGCACATCATATTCGAAGCAACTTTTCTAAATCACTTGCGCATAGTACAAACTGAATACGATGCAAAACTTCTCTGGCTAGATTTACTTGTACAGAACAGTGCCCAAAATGGAACAAAAAGAGCAAGGTCATTAACTGGTGTCGTTTATGTCCATGTTCATTCTCTGCAATGACTAGCCAACAAGGCCGCATTGCAGCATGATTTCATTTTTTCTCAAAAGAATACTCAACTGGAGCTCCTAAAGACATAAAGACAGGCTTTAAAAACCCGTTCAATCAAGCAGCCATGGCATTTCGTTTTTTTTTTTCGCATGTGAACATTGAAATACTTGACCATACGCTTTACATGGTTTCATAGCATATTATAGGACATCAATAATGGTTCTTTGTTTATCATTATGGGGGTTGAATTCTTATTGCTAACAGAGTTCCCTGATTATGCATAAAGCCATGGCTGCAGTAGTTTCTGGCTGTTGCAAAAGATCTTAAGTTCACTAATAACAGGTTGTTTAAAGATATTAAGAGGGCAGGCTGGTCTTAGACATCTTTTGTTTACTTCTTCAGTAATCTTGATAAAACTGCACAGGGTCATGCAGTTTTTTCTGCTGATTTCAAATATTTAAGTAGTTTTTCTATAGTTCACTTTGTTCCTGAGAACTTAAGTTCACCCCCTATTGTTTAAGGCCACCATAGAAAAAGTACCTAATTAAATGTGATATTCAGGATATGCTAACATAGACTAATGACTATAGAGTGAAAGCATGGAAGAGGTTTTTGTTTTTAGGCCTTTATTGGTTATTTTGCAGCAAAATTACCTATACATTTTCAAAAGCTGTTGAAATTGTGTTGCAATTTTGTATAGTAAATAATTAAAAAGGCGTGTGCTTAAATTCTGCTCCCCTACTTGCATTCTACACACATACAGGTTTCCACTGCAAAAAGAATTATTGTTGTACGTTCCCTAGCTGCAGAGATATTGAGGCCTCAAAATTGAATAGTCATAAATTTACTTTTTTGAGAAAAATGAAAAAAACTTAAAACACACAGTTTCTTCAAAAAGCAACAATCATGGTGCGCATGTTTTGCAATCCTCATGAAGGCACTCATAAATTGGTAGTAGAGCTTTAGACAAACGTGCTGGCAAATTATAAAGAAGCTTCTAAGTCTGTTCCCTATTTTTTTGCAGGTTCTGGATGTAACAGCACCAAGAATCTGGACAGTTAAAATGACATTAAAAAATTTCTACTTCCTAAATAAACTTGTTTGGAAAATTACTACTTCCGAAAATCACGAAATAAACTTGTTTTTTTCCCACTCTAACTCTTAATATCACAAAATAACTTATTTTTTCTATTTGCTGCATTATCAACACAGCTCATAGGAAAAAAAGTGTACTTCGCCCCAAAAGTTTGAACTTTAAAGCGCGATGAAGGCACATAGGGTGCACCAGGAAGACAAAAAGAGCTCGGAATCGGGTGCCGGGCAGAAGGAGGCCGCCAGTGAGCAAAACTGGGGAAATAGTGATTGCCAAGGACATCAACGCGGCGGCGTCCTTTGCAGGTGCCACCTCTTGAGGATACGTGGCGTCCTGGTACTGCCCGTTCCCATAGTTCACAGTACTGTTACACCCGCCCCACATGATGTGGCGGAGGGTGGCTAGTTGACGCTCGCACACACTACACTTTGCGTCCACAAACATGTCGGGGCCACGTATCCAAGACGCCACGTATCCCAAAAAGGTGGGAGCACGAATACACTCCAAAGACTCAACGACGCAACGAAGGGCCATCCAGCGGCTTGAGGAGGCCCTCGCAGGGCAGAGGAAAAAGGCAGCCGACGCCCTGGACAACGGGAGCAGAGGAGCCCGAGTATCCAACGCCTAGCCGGAGCACAACGTCCTCAAGATTTATGCCCTGGGACTATAGGACTCTATTAGCCATAGTCTTTAGATAGGGAATACACGCGCCTTGCGTGGCCAGCAGTCATGGGCATGTTACCATTAAAAAGTAAGTGTTACAGTTACCGATTTTGTAAAAGTGACTCGTTTCAGTTACAGTGAATAAGTAAGGTTGTTAGTTTTCTGTTACTGTGTAAAATAATTGATTACAAAACAAATGATAGATTTGAATGAATAATGGCGTAGGAAGGCATGCAGGTAATGAAAGTTGCATGTTGTGAAACCCTAGACGAAAAAAAAACAACCTAAAGTCGGCCAATATAATCAATCGTTCTGTAAGGCTCACTTTGTCACATCAGTTTTTTTGTTGTTGTTGTTTATGCACACTTTGTGACAAGGAAGTTTACTTGCAAAATTCATTACATTTTAGAATGAGTTGCTTTTCAAAGTTTTCATTAGAGAGCTTTCCCCTCTTGATGGACAAAATGTCGCGTCTTTTGCTGGATAGCTGTTCAGCCGGCGCACTGGACGGACTCCCCATATTTCGCTGAATGATAATCTTCTTAATCTTAGGGTACTTCGCCAGCTCGCTGCTGTCAGTTCCGGAATTGCTGAGCCATTGTAGCACCTCGGAGCATGAAAGGGAGGATTAAGGCAACTGAAAAAACACGTCGTCTCCGTCGGTTCCTTCGCTAACGGCTGCACCTTCATTGAAAATTGCTTCTAGAGCATGACACTCTTCCTCAGAAAGTCGTAACGTCGCTGTTTTCCGCGCTTCCAGTCATCCAGGAAAGCTTGAACTTTAGATGCACCGCTGCTGCCAGGGCCAGATCGGCATCCTCCAAAACTCCAGAAAACCTGTATTGAAAAAGGTTACAGAAACAATGTATGACCCTGTTGAAGACATTTCACTTTCATTCATACCACGGACAATCCGTGGTACGAATGCATATGCACTCCTGCGAGAGCACGCGATGAGATAGGACAGCATGGAGATAGGCACAGTAAATTTCTCTCACCTTTTCTTGACTGCGTCCTGAAGACTGCCAGCAAGGGGCGTGTAATACTTAAGCGGCGGGAGGAATCTCTGATACCGCAGTAGAGATTGAAGTGTTGGCTGCAGGATGCCCATGTACATATATTGTTCCCCTTGTATATCCAGCGCCTTTGCCACAGCGTACATCGCCTGGAAAAATGAAAGATATAGTCAATGAACATATATTCTTCATGCTGCAATCGTGGCAATGAGAGTGCATCGAACGTTGCGTCAATCCTCCCTTTCGGTACTTCGTTTACGTACTTCATGGCGTTGAACAACGAATTCCATCGCCTCGCATTCGGCACAGGGAGATGTCTTCCCAAGGCAGCCTTTATTGCTTCGGCTGCCTGCACACACTGGCTTTGTTTCCTCCAAAAAGTCTTCAGTTTTGAGAAAAAGGTCCTCGCCATTTCGCGATAGGTCCCGTTATTGCCGGCATTTTCGGCATCCACCGAAGCGACGAGGTTTAGGGTGTGCGCGGCACACCTTCTGTGCCGTGGCAAGTGCATATCTTGAGAGGAATCATTGTTCGAGCTACTGTCCAGTACCTCCGTGATGTTATTTGCCACGAAATCTTGGTCCCATTCAGCTACTTCAAAGACCCTGTGTCCCGAAAAATAGAAATTTCGAACAAGTTAGCGCGGGAATGAGCTGGTGGAGGCTCAACATTTTTATACAGCATTCATATACTTTGATTGACTAGTTTGTTAAGCAGTATAAAATAAAAGTGCCAACAGCTGGACGAAAATATACGGGACAGGACAGAGCACTCCCTTAACAATAAAACTGTTAGAAAAAGCAAGAAAGGAGTTAAGGCTAAAATTCATTAACAAATAAAGATAAACACGGCGACTATGCCCAAGCAGACGTGTAAATGCACCCAAAAGTTTGCGGAGCGTAGGCTCTACTGCAAATGCGAATTTCTGCTCTGTTAGAACGTGGCGCTTCTGAAATAGCTGGTAGCTGTGTAGCTCGCTAGGACTATACTACAGGCCGGAACATCTATTTGGAGATCATGTTCTCAGACAAAGCCGGAATATAGCTTCCTCGTAAGTTTCGTACTCCGCACGTTTTTGGGGCGGTTTACATCTGTGGTACGCTTCTAACAGAAAAAAATATATATTGCATGACACCGATGATCAGCAGCCTTAATATGTAACATAGCACAATAATGGGCTTCAGAAAGTTGCAAATATCGTATTAAAACAGAAATTCAGGTCAATTAAAATTACGAGGGACTACACAAAGCGTAAAGTTTCTATTGTGTGTGCATTGCATTTGCCTCTTGTCTTTTCTAGTCTCAGGGCTTTGTAGAATATCTCTGTAGAACGTATTTGTACTTTAATTCCTGACTCTACAAAATAACCACATGACTATTTAGATTTGTGAGGGATATGCAAAAGTTTGTTTTAAATTCTAGGGTTACACATTGTGCCTTAGTATGCAACAGATGAGGGCATGCGCACAACTCTCGATAGTCGGTGAGATCAGCGATTGCAGCGTGCCAGGCTCAGTAATTTATTGCGATCATAAAAAAGAACGCAGCTGAAGTCAAATTACAGCTTAATTTTGTTTCTTTTTGGGAAGGATAAGATAATACAAATAGGCAACCTCGGTGCACACAATGAGATTAAAACAGAAGCAGCCTTTAACCTACCTGAGGGCTTTCACAAAGTTCGAACCATTGTCCGTGATGACGACACATATCTTGTGCAGAATCTTGTACTTCACAAATACTGCGTGGAGCGCTGTCGCGATTACGTCGTAGGTGTGATGACCTGAGAGCCTCTGGCACACAAGCGCTGTGGATCTTCTTTCCCCCCTCCACCCCCTAAAAACAGGGGAGGGGGGCTCGTGAACTTGGCAAGGTATGCAGTGGCAACATGTCTAATTTACAACATGTAGTTTTACGAATAAACATACCCTCCAGACACACTGCGCTTCAAACCAGCCAGACGAGTATTTGTCAAATATGTTTCCCTTTAGACATGTAGTATACAAGTAAAGTCCGAACTCGGTCTTGTGCAGGGAGGATATTCCTTTTAGCGATCTGTTCCCATAAACTGTGATGGGAGCCATGGAAAGTCAAAAGGTGGAGAGAATATTGTAAAAAAGAAGTTCGAAAAAATGAAAAGCGTTTAACGTCGGCCTCTAACGAGTGTGGTTGTTGGATAATTTTTTACAAAAACAAAAGTAATTGTAACTGTATTTTTCGTTACAGTTACTCAGTAAAAAAGTAACAGTGTTACAGTTACAAGTTCCTTTAAAATAAAAGTAACTAGTTACAGTTACAAGTTACTGAAAAAAGGAACTAGTTACCGGTAACGCATTACTAGTAACTAATTACTGCCCAAGACTGGTGGCTGGTGACTTTCCGCATGCCGGATGCGTGAACACATGTTTCTCTCTCTTTGCAGGTGCCGCTTCCAAGGTCCCTAAGTAAGGGGCCCAATGACTGGACCTAAAGCAGACATGCACTGCGGGGATGCGGTTGTCTCAATAAAAACTAATTTAAGTTTTTTGTACTGTTATGTTATCTTTGTAATTATTATTCTCAACTGGGTAATTGTATAGCCTAATTTGTTTATTGCTCTTAGTGGTTGTAAGTTGGTTCCCCACTGGCATTGAGTTATTTTATTCCTTGTGGTTAATTATTTCTCTTCAGTCACAATCACTCTAGATGTAAGTAACACTGTTAATGTCGCCTATTCTTTTGCTAGCTGCATTACCCGCGGCGGCATTGTGTCTAACACAGTAATACGGCCCTCGATCCACTCGCCTTGTTTCGTTCAGTACCTCAGTTATCTTATTTGTTTGTGCCTCACAATAAAGAGTAGAACTAATAATTAACTGGCGTCGCTCCAATAATTGACTCCTTTCACTCGCTGTAACTATAGTGTACGCTATGCGTCATTCTGCCCTCACTGGTATCTACCTCCTTATCAGTAGCGTTATAACTCATGTTACTGCTTATGACACCTGATGATGCGGTCGCACGTTGCCACACGTCTCTTCTGCCGTTAGTTCAGGCAATTTTTAGCATCTCCACTCATTTATCGGCCAGTCGTTAATTAAACAGACTTGGAAAGGACAATGCTGTTACGACTTTGAAACATGAACCACCGCGTTGTCTCAAAGACTACAGTGACACGCTACTGATAAAGCTTCCATGGAGTTGATTACTGGCCACTGCGGCCGTATTTCATTGAGTGTGGAGTTGAAAACGTAAAGATGGCTGACCCTCCG
Source organism: Rhipicephalus annulatus (assembly GCA_013436015.1). Classification (NCBI taxonomy): domain Eukaryota; kingdom Metazoa; phylum Arthropoda; class Arachnida; order Ixodida; family Ixodidae; genus Rhipicephalus; species Rhipicephalus annulatus. Next base: position 130,904 of record WOVY01014312.1, read on the forward strand.
TCACAGAAATTGCTGTAACACAAATGTAAAACGTGCATGCCCTTACAGAAATAGTTCAACATTTACTGTACATTGATACGAAAAAGCTTCACAATGTCCAACCATGTAACGTCTACACGCCCACGTTGCCGCTTGGTGGCACATCTTTAACCCAACGACTAACGTGCATGATGTCACTGATTACACAAACCATTGTAATGTCTATAGTAGTTCATGTTGGCAGTAACAGGTTACAAGTAACGCCGTTACAGGTAACGCGTTACTTTTTTCGATAATTTAGTAACGTACTCGTCACAGTTTTCCAACTATAACGGTTAATGTATTCGCGTTACATTTTGTCGGTAACCTGCGCTGTCGCGCTACTCGATGCTTTTTCATCTTGTAGGTGCCATTTTCTTAGAGCTGACCCCGACCATTTCTTTCATCGAAGCGTCGCACAGCTGTCCGCCTGCTGGCTTTGACAAAGCAGATGATGGTGTAATTCGTTTTTTTTTTGTAAAAATTGCCCCTACTTATTTCTCAATCGGCCAGATTCAATGGGGGGAGTTTTGGACCATCGCCATGAAACGCTTGAAGAAAGCTACGGAATCCGCCATGACAAACTGCAGGAACATGCTTTTCATGAAATTGAATTGCAGCAGATGAATTGCTGGCCCCTGCGCCTTTTCATGCCCAAAGACAGGCTGCGTCAAAGGAAAGCGCATGAGTAGGCGTGCTCCATGCTGCGTGCTTCGTGCTTGGGGAAAGCAAAGAATTTATGGAGAGCGTGTAGCAACCTAAAACCAACGTGTGCAAGTTTGGGTGACAAAGGAGTGTAATCGCTCAGCACAGCACGGAGAATGACCACCGCATCAAACCGGAAAAGTTCGGCATAGCAGACTTAGAGCCATATACTTATAGCGGCATTTTGTGTACTTCTGGCCCATGCAGGCTTCAGCTGTAACTTAACTAGTCTACAGGAGCGCTACCGATGGGGAGCCTGCCTAGACGGAAGTTTACACGTCATAAACAATAGGCGTGACGCCATAGCTGGAAGAAAACCTTTAAAAAGTATTCAAGGAAGGCGCTAAACGTCGAATTTTTTTTGTGAAGACAAAAAAAGCCTTTTAGTTTTTATTTATTTATTTTATTTCACAATACTGCCAATCTCATCAAGGATTATAGCAGGAAAGGCATATGAAAACAAATATTTGTTTACACAGATTCATATTGATAGAAAACACAAAAAAGCTGCTATTACAAAATGACATGCAATTCATAGGTTATACATTGCCGTTAAAGAACACGCCATCACACAATTTTAGTAATAGCAAAACAAAATCACGAAGTAGGTTATCGTTAAAATGACCGCGAAAAGATAATGCATGCATTTTTAATATGGGGTAGGGAAAACAAGTAGGCATTTTTATTGAACAACTTATTCAAATAATTTTATGAACGATAAACTATTTGAAAAACATGTCACTTAAAGATAACAATCATAAAAACAATACTTTTGTATTAGCAATATGACACTGACTCGTTTATTTTGTTTATTGATGATGCGATGTTAGTGCGATTTGCGAGGCAAGCAAATCGCTTTTAATCGCAGCTGTAAACAAGTTTATAGATGATTCTGTGCTTAAAGTGGGTTTCAGCGAGTTCTAATTATTAATAGTTAGAAGAAAAAATGAGTATTTAAAGCAATTAGTGTTAAAAGAGTATTCTACAAGAGTATGGGAATGATTATGATGGGTTGGTCTGCCTTGAGGTATCTATTTTTATTATGTTGTGGAGTAACTGAAACGTTAGCTTTAGTCTAGTTAGTTTTGTTCGGTTTTGTAGTGTTAAAATGCCAGCGTTATTGAGTAGGTGTGTCGTTGAGTCCGCCAGTCTATACTTGCTAAAAATAAGCTTTATTGCTTTTCTTTGAACCGCTTCTATTTTAATAATTTGTTGGTGGTTATTCGGGAACCAGACAGGGCTGGCATAATCTGATAAATATATAATATTACCAGGGCACTAATATTAGCCAGCTTCGACTCAATAGCAGTAAGGCGCTCCTCTTTTATCTCTTTTAAATCGTCAGCAATGCTTTGTAGCTGCTTCGCAAACTGGGTAACATCAGGGCCGGGGTTCGTTTCTACGTCTCCTGACAACAGCAATAAGTATTCAGCACAGTCTACAAGATTAATTACAAACAAGCAAACGAGCCGTGGGCACGGCAGCATGATCAAAAATGGGTCGTTAAAACAAATGCATTTTCTATAGCGCCTGCTCACCTGCATGAAGCACAGAAGAGGATTAGCCAACCGCATCGTTGAGTTGCCGCTGTGCCCTTCAGCCCAGAATAGATTGACGCCAGCATTTATGGGAGAATCGGCGAATTTCGCCTCCAGGGAAAACTGTCCCATGTCATGCACATGCGTGGTTGTCGCCGATACTGGCTGCTCCCAGATGAAGGCCAACTGGTAAAAGTTCGGAATCGTCGGTGACGTGTGCTGATTGATCGCGCTGGAAAGCGGCATAAAAATGCCATGTCCCGCGCATAATTGTGTGCCGTGTCCCAGAGGTAGCAGGAAAGTGACGACATGTGCATGAAGTACAGAAGAGGATTAGCCGACCGCATCGTTGAGTTGCCGCCGTGCCCGAGTTTTCTTCTCGCTTTCTTGGTTGGGTCGGTTTCTCGCGGTGCTCTATTTCAACTAAATCCTAATAATACCGCTGTCACACGAACACTACGGCTAATAACAGTTACAGGCACCTACACGGTACACGGCAAACATAACCACTGTTAGTTTCCTAACCGCGGTTATCGCAAATCAGGGGCTTAGGCAGGAGTTCTTCTTTTTTTCGGGGACGAGAGGGCATCACTTTGAGCTGAAGTGGGGGCGGGGCACACCCGTATCCAATGGCGAAAAAATTCAGAAGGGTGGGGGCATGGACCCTGATGTGCCACCCTCTGAATACGCCACTGTCGCAAACGGGTAACTCCACGAGTGATCGACACAGATCCGAAAAACAATATTTCAGATTTGATTGAATATTTAACATTTCATGCACGTAGCATCCACTACCCCGAAAATAAACTCAGTTTCTTTTAACAGCATCATTTACGAGAAAAAAATATTAAACCTAATGAACACAGATGGATTTCATTTCACCACCAGTCATTCTCGGAGGTCCATAATGATGTGCCGCACATATATGACCGTTATAAAGAAGATATCTTACGTATGAAGTATATGCACAACGAAGAGTGAAAGAACATTGTTTGTGACTTGTAAAGCGAATAAATATACTTTTGAAATATGTGTAAATATTTTACTTGTTATATAATTGCTGCAAAATAGTTGCTATCAAGTTGATATTATGCTTGTGATGCTCCTTGGAACATTGGCACCTACCCACTCAGGGGGACCGGCCAAGAGTCTGGTGTATCATACATACCCGATTTATGAATAATATTTAGTAAGACCTAAATAGGACTTGTATACATTGTTTTATTTAAAACATGTTTTTCTTTCTCACCGCAATGGCAGCTACGTTTTTGGCTATTGAACTCCTTAGCCAACGAGGCTGTTCTTGACACGCTCACATAAACGCTTGCAAATTTTTGTGCTAATTATACAAACTAAAGTGAAGGATGAATGTTTATGCACAAATAAATTTTCTGTGACTAAACCAAAAAGCCTTTCTTCAGCGCGTCGGCATAGTCCTATTCTGTGTAGGTTGTCCATACATGCGGGCTGGTGTCGATGAGGCACGTCCTACAAGTATTTGTGGCCCAAACAAGGTGACAGGAATGAACCAAGAAATATCTCTTGTCACAAACGTGAAAATTTTGCTCCCCCCACCCCCAAAGGAGAAAAATGCGCCAATCCAGACTTCTGCGATTGCCTATACTGGCACGCGGCGGACAATTCAAGAGGAGGCCAAGAGCCGCCAGTTTCGATTTTGATGATCTTCACTAGAGGGGCTCTTTGGACGCTGCAAAAGCCGATTATACTACAAATTTCTTGAGTTAAGTAATGCTTTCGTTGTGTCTACACTCTAAAAAGAGAGCGAGTAAAAAGGGTGTTTTTTTGTCCCACAACAATAAACGTCATCTATGTTGCGTTCCATTCTTGCGCTATCGCCCCGCGCCCGGTACTTTCTGGACACGATCGACATGCCCATTATCAGTGGTACATTGCATTTTCGATAGGAAAGTGGTCAGCGTCGAGTTTTCAAGAAAGGAAGCGCACGCAAGCCTGATGACAATTATTGTTGTGGGACAAAAAGACACCCTTTTTACTCAATATTTTTTCAGAGTGTAGCATAGATAATTGAATATTGTATTGTACTTAAGGTCGCATTGAGAAAAAATTACTTGACCATGTGCCACAGGGTGACAAGACTGCATCACATGTAACAAGCAGCTTGAAGCCACTATAACATTTGTAAGGTCCGGTACATTTGTACAAATAATACTCTGTGAATGAGCATATTGAACCTGATCCTTTTTTTGGTTAGAAGGTTTATGGAATTTTTTTAGATATAAAAGCTCTTATTGTTCCTGTAATGAGTTCCTGTGTGGAGTTTCTGTGATAAGTTTCTGCAACAAGTACATAAATTAAACGTTATTCAGCAGGGGTAACGTCCGTTCCTTTTTTTCGGTGACGGATACAACACTGGTCTTAACAGAATGCAAGTACCATGCGCACATTTTCAAGAGAGCCTTGTTACGACTCAGAGAATCAGCAATGAGATAGTACGGGAAACACCAGGCATTGACGAGCGTAACGAAATTCGACCCTGGAAGGTGCACAAGTGCCATGTGTAATTGTACGCACCGTTTGTACAATAATTCATGCTGGTTCAATCGTCTGTTTGTCGATGATCGGTTGTCTCGGATATGGCAATCTGGTATTTTTGTGGAAGTCGCTTGTCATTTCACTTCACCAAATTTTATTGTTGCCTTGAAATGAAGAAAGAATGACCGTCATTGTTTCCTGCAACTGAAGGGTTTCTTTGCTAAGCACTTGAATGAGGGCTCAAGTCCTGGCATTAATGAAGAAAAAGTTCACACGGGAGAATGGGTTAATTCGATGGAAAGAAAGAGAAAATAAAAACCGAGTACGCGATGCACGTACGCGCCGAATCACGCTGCCCCCCCCCCTTCCCCAATCGGTGAAGTACTCCTTGTTGTTTCTTTCTTTTTAAACGCCATAGTGTGAAATGTCTCGTTTCGCAGAAATTCCTGCGTAGGCTTCGTTGGTTGTAGGCGAAAAATCGGTGTTGTCTGTGATAGAAAATTTGACATAAACGCACCTCAATAAATAAATAATATTCGAAGTTTTTGGCTTCAGTAGGAAACTAACTCAAGCCTCCCGCGTGGCTAGAAGTTGTTCTAACATAGTCACGACAGGGTTTTAAGGTGTTAAAAACACGAGGAAAAAAACAACAACGACCACAACGATGTCGCCTGGGGACTTACAGAAATATCATGTAGCGCTGGGAGTCTTCTTGAAGCATATAATAAGTTATGGCAGATGCGTCGTAACATGCGAACCGTGCAACAAATGAGTGGTTTAAATGCCCACTTGTTACAAATTTCTTCGGTATAAATAATCCTCGTTAGCAGTGTGAACAAATGTGTGCAGCCCCGCCAGTCGCGAGATCGAATCCCGGCTGCGGCAGCTGCATTTCCGATGGAGGCGGAAATGTTGTAGGCCCGTGTGCTTAGATTTGGGCGCACGTTAAAGAACCGCAGGTGGTCGAAATTTCCGGAGCCATCCATAACGGCGTCTCTCATAATCAAATGTTGGTTTTGGGACGGTAAAACCCAAATGTCAATCAATCAATCAGATGTGTGCAGCGGCGTATAGGCACGCGTGTAGCCTTACACGGGCGCCTAGTGGGTACTTGATCAATTCGCAAAAAGAATATTCATGGCATAGTGGTCACTGCATAGTCGTTACTGACGTAGTCGTTACTGCACTGGCAGCAGGTATTGCAGGATAGCTTCAAACGGCCAATGTTACCGAGTACAGGTGTTTCTTTCCTTGTGGCATCATTGAGGCGCCCACCCAGAAGCGAAGACATGCTTGCGATTCACAAGGTGCTGCGAACAGCGTCCTATTGTGTTGTCGCGTTCTCTACTAACGGCAGCGAAGCTCAAGCATCCTCGAAGTTGTTTTACTTCAGTAAGAATACTTGTAGGGTGCGTACAAATGTACTACACTCGCAAGGTCTTCTTACGCCATGCATGTGTCTAAGGGGAGTGCACTATAGGGACATGTCAGAAGTTACATGTCGACTAGAGCGTGCGCTAGCGAGGCAGCTGTGACACAATAGCTTCCTGTAATCGCTAATTAAGAATTGCGCGTTCTGTTGTTAAAGATAGGTTCGTTGCTCGCCCTGCGTATTTCGACTGTGCGTGTGCGCACATCTAAAGACATGCGGCCGCGACAGTATGCGATGATACGGTGGCATAATTTACGTACCAACAGTATACGTCAGCGCATTCATGCACTTTTCAAAGTTCCGTACATAATACGATCATTCGTATTTGGCCAGCTATGGGCTACAAATTACAGACATGTACGCTAACTTAATAGGACTGCCAAGGTATATAGCGTGGCTGCATGACATGTGACAGATCTCGTTTTGCTCAACTGAAGCGATCGAAAAAAAAAAAACCCCGATGGCTCAAAACGAGCAGCATTTGTTGTTTTCGTGTTGGAAAACCGTTGACCCTTTTCGTAGGGTTCATGTTAATCTTTGATTGGTTCTTATGGTAGCCTCACACGGGTGTATATAAACATCGCCCCTACTCCATGACATATCTGTCATTGTTTCCAAGTTCGTAGCGATGGCTGTCCAGCTCGTTTCTGCGCTGCTTCTGATCTTCAGTGCCACGGCTGCTCATGGAATTGAGTCGACGGTACGTATGCATTAGTGAGCTTTCAGAATTGTTCCCGGACAGCTAATTGCCAGTGGGCGCGAAAACTTCATTCGTTCAATAACGCTTGCGTCCTCACTTGCTGCAGTAATGCCAGTTGGTGCCGCAAGTGCAGTAAAGTAGATGGCGCAAGTAATCAACTTTTTTTCGCTACCTGTTTTCGGTTGTGTTTAGCAGGTTCATACGGCAATCGTGTGATTGTTATGATGTTCATAATTAAAACTAGCGCAGTACCGTCACTACACAGTTGGTACCTTCGCAACCTTTCATTTTTTTAAGCTGGCCTGAGCGTCAAGCGTGCGTAAACTTCGAGGCAAATCAGTGGCTCGAGGTTGGCTAGTGATGATGAGTGGATGCGCACATTGACATGTAGGACGCATCTGTGTCATCTGGGCCCGCTGTCAAAATCCATTTTAAATTAATGACAACGGTGAGATCGGCAGCTGTATTCGCAAAAAGGCAGGGAATGTTCCTTGCCTTTCTTATCCGTGAGATGCCATCGCAAAACAGCTATACACCAACATATAGGCACTGATTACGTATGGTTTTTATTTTTAAAGCTTTATCACAAACTTGATTCTAAAAGTCTTTTATTCATATACTGCTTTTTCTTAACAGAGGAGGCATTGACCCCCGTAATGTAAAAGACAACTAGCCAGCGCTTAGCAAACGAAACGTCTTAATCTAGACACAGTGGTTCTTGTAGCCAAAAAAGGATGACAGGGCATGTATCCTACTGATGGCGATATCGCAGCCACGCGCGGGTGAGTATACTTTGTGCACTTGCTCATATGGCTGTCAATTTCGCCACCAGTCATCATTGTAAGGCGAAAACAGGCTTGGAGGGCATAAAGGATTATCCTACAGGCACATCGCTTCATCCTACGTGACACTCGCGTTATACTGCTCAAAATTTTCTCAAGTACATTATCGCTTAACCAGCGTTTTATCTCATTCATTCATGAGCAGCCTAGGCAGAAACGAGGCTAAACGACAGCTAATTGCCTGGGTTTATGCCGAGCGCTAGTGCTGAAAGCAGGCAAGGTCTACGGAATCTCGTTATAAGCCGTGACACTTCGTTACCATATCTCTCAGCTGCCGGTACTCGTGCGCCTCGTTCGATTCAGCGCGTGAATTCGGGGCCGTTAGGCGCGACAAAGGATCAAGGGGGCGAAACTATAGGGTTCCTCAATGCACACGGGGAGCGGGAGTCGAGGAACCCCAGGCGCAACCAGAGCAGAAGCAACGTTCTCTGTAATTCCGTAATGTCACAGCAACGAGGACGACAGCTAATAATTCACCTTGATTTAGGCAGAGCGCTGGTGGTGGAAGCATCGACTTCTGTTCAAATAGATCGCGAAAGTTCGGGCGAAAAGCGGTTCAGAAGCCATTACCAGTGACGTCACCATGGGGCGTTACGGGGACGGCGATTGAAGCGCGTCTATGTGTAGAGGGAACAAACTCTAATAGTGAAAAAGCAAGTTTGATTCAAAGTCGACGCAGTCACTGTTGTGCAAATGACATTTCTTTTCCCCAACAATAATATGTAGGACCGTTCGAAATTGATCATTGATCATTTGCGCAACGTTCACTTTGATGTTTCGGCAGTTGTATATGCTGTTGCTATTGAAGATCACAATTCTACTTTTTTGTTTTTACACTAGAAACATATTCGTGTTCTTGACGTTCCTTTCACAAATGGACAAATTGTGTAGACCACAATTCCGTGCAAACACTACTTGAAGCTACCAATTTCGATGCCCTCTATAATAAATACGTGGACGTCGAGCGCGATAACATTGTTCACTGCATTGTGGACGCCATCGAACAATCTCTGCGCAGCTGTTCACGCCAAAATTATGAGCATGCCATATGCGTATGGATGAATAGAAATATACTTGAGGTTTTGAAGGTGAAATATTCTTACTGCGATAAAAGGAAACATGACAGGAGCAATCAATACTACCGTTATAGTTTTAGGTCGTACAGATATTATCCAGTAGCAATGATAAGAAAATCTGAAAAAAACTTTACTATACCGACCTAGTGACAAAAAAAATCAAGGGAACACGAAAAACACCTGGCGCATTGTTAAAAATGTCACTGGTATGGGTAGCAAAGAAGGCATTACAATGGGTAACCCAACATTCGAAGTGGCTGGAAAATTTAGCGATTACTTAACTAATATTGGTCTCATTCATGGGACTAAGTTTTCTGCTCATATATCCAACCTAAATGCACTTTTACCGGTTTCTAGCAATTTCCACCTATGTGACATGATGGAGATTTACATTCGACAAGTTAATAAAAACTTATGAGGGAACAAGGCAGCTGGATACGACGTCATATTGTCAAGAAATTAAAAAAAAATATATTGATGTCTTGCGTGGTCCATTGTGCCACTTATTTATTCATGCATGTTCTTCTAAAACTCATCCCAACATAAATAAAACTTCCAAGGCAATGCCGATTCTCAAATATTGTGATCGCGATTTTCCGGACAGCCACACGTCAATATCTTCCTTAAGTATAGAGCTAAGACTACGCTTGAAAAGTTAATTTCGTCGCAATTAAGGCGCTTTCTATGCGATCAGGGTGTACTTTGTTCCGAGCAACACGGTTTCGTGGCTAAGAGGAGCACTTCAGCTGCTGTATTGATGCTTACGCAATATATTAATTCCACGCTACATTAAAACAACATAGTATTAGCAGGGTTTTTAGATATAAGAAAGGAATTTGATGCTATTAGTTGCTCAATTTTACTGGACAAATTACATTTCTGAGGAATGGCAAGTAACTCAATTTCTTTTCCAGTTATTTATCGGCACGCAATCAAAAGCTAGTAGTTGGTAACATTAATTCATCTTGCAATTATAATAAATGCGCGGTACGATGTCCCCGAATCGCTACAAAGCTCAAGCACATTGACGTACGCGGGCGACACTGCTTTAGTTCTTGCAGGACACTCCTTGGTAGGTCTACAAATTGACGTGATAACCGATTTCTCACATTTCGGAATGATTCGCCAAAAAGCAGCTCACTGTTAAATGTACTAAAACAAAATACATAGCATTTGACTCTCGCAAGTAACACATTGAGACTGAATTTTTTAACCTAACAAACGCCGCTTATTCAAGAAGTCCCTTTTTAAGATATTTAGGCGTCTTTTTTGATGAAAATTGACACTAGAACGAGCAAGTACAGACTGTGCGCTCAAAGGTAACCTATGGCTGCTACACTCTACCGAAAGCTCACCAATAATTTCCACAAGCCTTATTTCATACTTTCTACTTTTCATTCTGTGACTCATACGAGTTACTGCTCAGAATCGTGGAAGATTACGCAAAAGAGTCATCCAAACATTCTTGAACGAATTCAAAAGCGTACATTGAAAATCATAAGCCAAGGTGAACTAGTAGGCAATATTTTTTTCCAATCGCAACGCATTCTTTGAGATGTTGCGCGACTACAAAATTGCTTTGTCAATAAATAACATTATCAACGAAACTCCACCTTTACCTGCTGATATTTTGTCTGTTACTATATGCTAAACGTGACATGCTTTAATGGTATTTTAAACCTGCCCATATGCTGTGATATTTATGGAGAAAGAGTAATAAAAAATTTTGGAACAAAAATGTGGAACGCTATTCCCCTAGAGATTAAAACTGCACGTGATTTTGGCCTAACATGCAGTCATTTTTTTATCGAGACAAGATATCTAAGCCAGTGCGTTCGCCTGTTTGATCTTGTTTTCAATGTGCTATTTTTTTTCTAATGAGTGCCATGAACAGTAAGCTAGTTGCAACCTAATAGGTTTTTGTGTTCGCAGCAGAAAATGTGTACGTGCATTGCCTGTATTTAAGACAGCTTCTGTTTCTCCCTTCAAAGCTGATCTGTTCATTGTCTGTGTATATTATATTGGACCGGCCACTAGCCTCTTGAGGCTATCAGTCCATTTATGCCTTGTATTTTATATTTTTAATAAACAATAAAGTTCTTTTGATTGATTTATCGGCGTACTGGCCCGTAGCCAGGAATTTTATTGGGGGGGGGAATCGCTTACCTATGTGAAAAAAAACTATTTTTGACTATATCTTTTGTTGTTCTTCATCTGTAAATATCATCACCAGCTTGATTTAGCTCGAGTCTGGCTGAATAAAGCGGTTCCTCACAAGTAGTGGACTGTGCTTTTCGTTCCCTCAAGTCCTCTCGCCCGTTCTCGCTGGAGCTTCGCTCGGGCCGTCGCATACAACCCCCTGCCATGGCGGCCCAAGAAAACCCTGGCCAATCTAACGTCGTCGTCCTACTGCAGCCACTGCCACACGCTCCACCCGACAACATTCGCCTGCGTGATCCACCTGTGTTTTCCGGTCTCCGAGGCGATGATGTCGAAGACTGGATCAAGAACTACGACCTCGTCAGCGATTTGAACAGGTGAGACAATTCACAGAAATTGCGCAGCGTCCCATTTTACTTGTCAGATGTTGCGTAAACTTGGTTCTGGAACCACCACCTGGATATTCCCGACTGGGACACTTTCGAGCAGCAAATTCGTCAGATATTTGGTGCCCCTGCAGTTCGCACTGAGGCAGCAAAGAAGAAACTCGCTGAACGCACGCAGCTGCCGAGTGAATCTTACACCTCTTATATTGAGGATGTCCTTGCACTGTGCAAGCGCGTTAACACCGGCATGTCTCAAAACGACCGAATACGCCACATTATTAAAGGCATCAACACCGTCGCCTTTAACGCCCTCGCCACGCAAAATCCTGCCACCATCGAGGACGTGATAACCATTTGGCAGCGACTTGAGGAGCTTCAGTCTCTTCGCCTTTGCTACGATGCAACCGACATTCGTTTGCCTGCACCCCTCGACTTGCGTTCGCTAATTCGCGACATCGTTCGTGAAGAGCTGCATGGGCGCTGCTCTTCCTGTGCTGCGGAAGTTACTTTCCCTTCTGAAAAAGATAGCTTGCGAGACCTGATTAAACAAGAGATCGCCTCCGCATCGCGTCTGACGTGTTACAACGGTCCCTGCGTGCGCCAGACGCGCACGTACGCCGAAGTTGCTGCGCTCTTTGCCGCACCCACCGTTTCTGTGCCTACAACAGCAGACCATACGCCTGTGGCTTCGTTATCACCGCCAGTGCGTGCACCACCTTACTACGCACCTCAGCGCCCACCTCGACCAATCTGTTACTACTGCGGCTATCGAGAACATATCGCTCGGTTTTGTCGAAGGCGCCAACAAGACGAGCAACGTGGCTACACTCCCGAAGAACATCGAAGCTTCCGTCCGACCATAAACTACCTACGACCATTCTCCCGATCGTCCGATTTCTGTTCACCGTCTCCTACCTACCATACTGACATGCCTGAGAATTCCCGTACGTCTCGCCGCAGGTCGCCTTCGCCAGGTCGCCGTTCAGTGTCGCCTCTGCGGCCCGCCTCCCATTCCACGAACGCCCACACGGAAAACTCCCCAATGCAGTTTTAGGAGGGGAAACTGCATCCACCGGACAACTAACAATTCCTCCAGAGCGGCCATCGAATTTGATAGTAGTGTTTGTAGAAGGTGTACGCGTTGAGGCTCTTGTAGTCACTGGCACTGCCGTTTCGATTATTCGTGCCGATTTTTGTTCCCGCCTTCGAAAAGTCACCACACCTTATGGCGGCCCACCTCTACGTGCGGCGACCAACGCTCTCATTCGTCCACTTGCACAGTGTACCGTTCGTGTCTGCATAGAAGGCATTCGTCATCACATTGTTTTCACGGTATTTCGTGAGTGCATCCACGCTCTCATTCTTGGGTGAGATTTCTTGTCTTCTGCGTCCGCTTTCATATCATGTCATCAGCGCCTCCTGCATCTAAATGCCACTGACTCTCCTCCGCTTGAACACGATGGATGCATCCGCCTTGTCACCACGTCAGATTGTGTACTTCGGCCATACACCGAAAAATTTAAAAGTGTTAATTGCACCGACATCGTGGATGATGACGTACTGATCTGCCTTACGGTCATACCCTACGTAGGGGCATTGTGATCACACCAGGGCTTATTCGCTTCTGCGATGGGTCTACGTACCTAACCGCCATAAATCAAATGCCCGAGTGTGTACTGCTACCCTGTGGCTCAACAGTGTCTTGCGCGGTCGACAGTGAGCTTGTTACAATTGTTACTCTTCCGAACAACAACCACAACGATGTTCCGAAGTCACAATCACTGCCATTCATTGCCTCTGCCACGCCTGTGTCGGCAACAATAAGCACTCACTTAACACCTGATAAAACGGAAGATTTGCTCGCCCTGTTAAATAGACGCCGTTCTCTATTTGACGTGAACTCGCCCGCCCTCAGCATGACTACCACCGCTACTCACAGCATCCAGACTGACGGCTCTCGTATTGTACATCGGTGTCCATATCGCGTGTCTCAGGCAGAACGCAAGATTATCGAGGAAAACGTCTCAGACATGCTGCGACGCAGCATCATACGTCCTTCCTCGAGCCCCTGGTCATCCCCAGTTGTTCTCGTTCAAAAGAAAGATGGGGCAGGGCGTTTCTGCGTCGATTACCGTGCGCTAAACAAAATAACGCGCAAGGATGTTTAACCCCTCCCTCGGATCGACGATGGACTGGATTCATTACAGGGCGCAGAGTATTTTTCTAGCCTCGACCTTAGGTCAGGCAACTGGCAGATACCAATGTCAGAGTCTGATAAAGAGAAGACCACCTTTTCAACGCCAGATGGGTTGTACGAGTTCAATGTGATGCCTTTTGGACTCTGTAATGCGCCCGCCACCTTCGAACGCATGATAGACGGCGTATTGCGTTGTTTTAAATAACAAACATGTCTGCGCTATCTCGATGACACAGTAGAGTTTTCATCCACGTTCTCGCAGCATCTACAACGTCTTGACGAAGTCCTCACATGCCTTGCAAAAGCCGGTCTACAGCTTATCATCAAGAAATGTACCTTTGCTAGCAAGACAATCAAGGTTCTCGGCCACCTTGTCAGCAAAGAAGGAATTCGGCCCGACCCCGAGAAGCTTGCCGCTGTCCTCGATTTTCCTCGTCCACTACGTCAAAGGAACCTGCGCAGCTTTCTTGGGTTATCTTCTTACTTCCGGCGCCTCATACGTGACATCGCGGAACTTGCGTCTCCGCTCCATCAACTCCTCGCAAGGAACGTTCTCTTCATTTGGTTCGAAGACTGCGAAAGCGCTTTCACGGCATTCAAGCAAGCCCTCACGTCGGATCCGGTAGTGTGCCACTTCGATTCCACCGCACTCACCATCCTTCACACCGACGCAAATAGTCTTGGTCTTGGTGCGGTACTTTTGCAGCGTGACAAAAACTCACGCGAACGCGTCTTTGCTAACGCAAGTCGTGCTCTTACCGCTCCAGAAAAGAACTACACTATCACCGAGCAGGAGTGCCTTGCTGTTGTTTGGGCAGTGCAAAGATTCCGACCATATCTTCACGGCCGTCATTTTACTGTCGTGACCGACCATAACGCCCTATGCTGGCTTTTATCGCTGAAAAACTTATCGGGTTGCCTCGGTCGCTGGGCGCTTCGTTTGCAGGAGTATGATTTTGATGTCACCTACAGATCTGGGAAGAAGCAACAAGATGCTGATGTTCTATCGCGTTGCTCTTTGCCCAGCGGAAGCCACTCACCACGGATACTCCAAAACGACAGCACCTCTCCAATCGCAGCGCTAAGTTCATCACCTGCCACTCTATCCGTCCTTGTTTCACAACAACGTGTCGACCCATACTTCCGCACTATTGTTGACCGCTTGACCGGCTCTACTACTCCTCCAAACTCCAGGCTCCGTCGACAACCTAAACAATTTAAGCTTGTCGGTGATGCTTTATGTCGCTACTTTTACCACATCGATGGCAACAAGTGGGTACCTGTCATCCTACGTTCTCTGCAACGTGAAGTTCTGGAAGCCTTTCATGATGATCCAACCGCCGCTCATCTAGGCTATCACAAGACTTACGACAAAATACGAAGTCGTTGTTTTTGGCCTAGCCTCTCGTCAGCTAAGTACGTCGCTTCCTGTGTTCATTGCCAACGGCGAAAACGACCGACAACTGCTCCGGCTGGCTTAATGCAACCTCTTCTTTGTCCCGCCTCGCCTTTTGAAGTCGTTGGAATCGACGTGTTTTGTCCTCTTCCTATATCATCCAATGGGAATCGCTGGATTGTCACGGCCGTCGACCACCTTTCCCGCTACGCAGAAACAGCTTCTATAGCATCTGGGACTGCCACTGAGATTGCCGATTTCTTTCTTCGCCACATCTTTTTGCGTCATTGAGCTCCACGCATTCTCCTGAGCGATCGGGGCAAAGTCTTCCTCTCTTCCATTATCGAGCAAGTTTTGCGCGCCTCGAACACTGTTCCACGACAAGACAACTTCTAGCTACCATCCGCAGACCAACGGATTGACTGAACGGTTTCATCGGACCCTATCGGACATGATCGCCATGTACATTCACCCCAACCACACGAACTGGGATGCAATTCTACACTTCGTGACATTCGCCTATAATACGGCTGCTCAACGCACTACCGGCTTTTCTCCATTTTTTCTCGTCCACGGTCGCTCGCCAAGTTTCGCTCTGGATGTCTCTTTCCTTTCGGCCCCTGCACCCTTGACGGCTCCTTTCTCTGAAGAATTCCTATCTCGTCTCGCACACTGCCGTCACCAGGCCCGTGTTAACACCGGCCTCTCTCAAGACACTCGAAAATCTCGCTACGACTCGTCTCGCCGTGTTGTGAGTTTTTCCCCTGGTGACGAAGTTCTTCTATGGACTCCACTACGCGTCCCCGGCCTATGCGACAAATTCATCAGTCGCTTCATTGGGCCGTACACGGTGGTCGAACAGACATCTCCTGTCAATTACCGCGTTTCTCCTCTTAGCGCTAGTCCTGATCATCGTTACCGAGAAACAGAGATAGTGCACGTATCTAGTTTAAAGCCTTATGCGCGACGCATTTCATAATACTGTCAAGCGACCAGGCGGCCGCTTTCACCGCGAGGGGGAATTAGTGTGAGCGCGGCAAGCGAATGACTCTTTATTCTCTTTGGTATCATCATCACCTGTACATCTTCTTCATCTGTAAATATCATCACCAGCGTGATTTAGCTCGAGGCTGGCTGAATAAACCGGTTCCTCACAATATTTGTAACGACATTGTCAATGCGGGCAGGCATATCACGCATATGATTTGAACACAGCCCATCTTAGTGGGGTGAATGAATCTGGAAGGATAAAGGTGAATACTCGTCACAGTGACACTCCTGTAGCTGAGCGCGTGATAAGAGAGTTTAGCCCCGCAGCATATCGCCAGCTGGTCACGACGGCTTGGGGGCACTTCTATGCATACGGCGTCTCCGTTAGCCCTATAGCATTGCATCGGAATTGTTATATGCGGCTATATCGTATCAGTAAACCATGGGGTAAACATCAATTGTCGTGCAGATTCCTTTCAAGAGGTCACTGGTAAGACGTGTGTTAAAAAAAAACTTGTGCGCTTTTGCAGGAAATGCACCGTTGTATAGATTCGAGATTTGAATGTTAATGAACTTTAACAGAGTAAGTAAGGGATGTCCCTCTGCTTCTTAAAAAACGGAGCCATGTGTCCAGGAAGCAGCTACGAGGAAAAACTGCAGGCTCATTGTGGCAGTGTGATAATGGCTTGCGCATGAATCACGACATGGTGGTATTCTATGGACGTTTTACTTGTAAAGCGTCCACAGAGTATTTTGAAACAGTCGTAGTGCGTGGCGTCGCCTTTATCTAGCACTGTTCACCACGCTTACACAAGTCGAGACATTTAGTTGGAACAACGGGATAGTCGCCATGATATCATTTGCCCCCGAGTGGCTTTTTTGCGCGCTTTGACGTATTGCTAAAAGCTCGCACACGCATACGCACATAAAGATAGCGAAGAAAAAAAGACGTTAGAATGCTTTTTGGTAGGTAGCATTAAGTATGCTACTTAATACGTTGCCTTTTGTTTCACCGATGAACCAAGCTTTCTGTCCTTGAATTTGTACTCTAAACATTGACTCTGCTGTGACTATAAAGCTCGGTTGCTGGGGCGACTTGCCATCGTGGTTGAAGGTTAGGTGGCATTACGAAATGACCACACGGCTTAACGCGAGAACGCTTGCGTATATAGATTTAGATACAGTTCTTACAAGCTCCAGGGCCTTCTCTTCGTAGCTATGTTTTCAACTCGATACTGTTCCAGTCCGATCGTCCGCCATTCATCTTATTCATAACATGAGTAAAGTGTGGCGAACTTCAGATCAAGCGTGAAACAGCATTGCCCTGAATTAGGTATCGATATGTAATCATGAATGATTGATATGTGGTGTTTCACGTCTCAAAATCATATATGATTATGAGAGACGCCGCAGAGTAGGGCTCCTGGGGATTTAGACCACCAGGGGTTCTTTAACGTGCATCCAAATCTGAGCACACGGGCATACATATTTCACCTCCATAGAAAATGCAGCCGCCGCTGCCGTGGTTCAAACCACAACCAGCGGGTCAGCAGCAGAGTACCTTCTTCTAGACCTCCGCGACGGGGCATCGGTATGTAATCGTGGCCAGGGAGCTAGTCGAAGTAACCTGGAGCTTTCTCAGTCAGTTTGCGCCTAACGGAGCGCATATGCGTTGCTTTTGGTAAGCTCCTCTCAATTCGTTCGTCCTCATGGCCTTATACAAATCGTTTTTTTTTCTCTCCTATATAGGTGAATACTTTACCTTTTATTTACCTTTCGAAGATGGAGACTTCGCGGCAATGAAATGTTTTCGCTTACTGATGCGTTGTTCATTCGTCACTCATTATCACTGTGGTCTCATCAGATTGAGCCTCAAGTTTTCTTAGAGCATCCGAAAGAACAGTGGAAAACTTTTGCTTGCAACGACATTTTGAATCATAAAGACATACGCCACAGAGAAAAGTTTATGTTCACAACACATTTTCCAGTGAACTCCAAGGCGCTGTGCAATAGTAGGAAAGGACAGAGCTGATAGCATGGCGCGTGCGACGCATTCATAGAATGACTAGTCACTTCCTACTACAACGTCTGGCGGCAAATGATGTGGGATGTTTATTGATGAATCTGTGCGCTTAATTTTTCAACAAAACTCGTTTTGTTTAAATGGTTTGCAGAGCTCTCAATAGCACCGTATCAATCGTTGAATGTATATAGTGGGAGCAATAATTCAATGGGCCAGTTAGTCTTCGTGAAAGTATGGGATATCGCACAACGGGAGCGTTGTCAACAAGGATAAATGTATTTATTTCCCAACAGTTTCGGGAGGGAGGGAGGACCCCCCCCCCGAAACTGTTGGGAAATAATTATATTTATGCTTGTTGACAACGCTCCTCCCGTTGTGCCATATGCTATGTATATATATATATATATGTGTATATATATATATATATATATATATATATATATATATATATATATATATATATATATATATGACCGTCGTCAGTAGGCGCCATGCTATCGCTGAGAAGCGTAGCCGGGCAGCGTTCCTACGCCTGGAACCCAGTTTTCTCGGAACCAGCGTCCAGAGCTGACGGGGGAGCGGCGCTCTTTTAATCCTCAAACAAGTAACCGACTGGCCGGCTGCCCATGCCCGCCAGGTGTTGCCCCTGCTGGCCGGAGGATGAGACATCGTGTCGCCACGACACCGTAAGCCGTTCCAGAGAGGACAACAAAGACAGCATCTTCCTTGGAAGAAACCGCGGCCGCCACCACAAATTGCCCCACTAATTGAGCGGACCGTTTGATGTATGCTGTCAGGAGCTTGGGACCCCTCGACCAGCGGCACACACACGACGAGAAAGAGCCCCTCTGGCGCCACCTTGCAGTGCACTGATCACGACACAATATTGGATGTTCACGTGGGCCGTGCATGCTCGCACCCCTCGCCTGTTGTGTGTGTGTGATTGGTGTTCCACTCAAGGAGGAGCCCGACAGGGCTTATAACGACGCCGCAGAGTGCGAGACGTCGCTCTGAACCATGTAACGGTTCAACCACCCCGCTCGTGGTTTGTGAACTCGTAACCTCATGCTGTAAATAAGTGTAAATAGTGCCATAAACCTGTTTGTTTTTCGTATCCCCTTTTTGTCAGCGTTCGTTTCCTCAACCCGAAGCTACACCACTCTACCACAAGAGACCGGGCAGCCCCCGATCAGCAACAATGGCTCCTCACTGCTGGGATCCACCACAACTGGTGATCAGCGGTGGGATCCGAAGCGACAACGCTTCGAGCAGCGCTGGGAGCTACAACAATATATATATATATATATATATATATATATATATATATATATATATATATATATATATGGGAAAGAAGTGTATACCTAAAGGCTCATTTTTCCGTGTTTTGACACACTATTAGTATGATCTAACAGATAATAATGCAAAGAAATGTATAGGGGAAGTTAATACAACCAATGTAATGTAAATAAGAAGAAAGAAAAGTGGGTGAAAAAATAACTTGCCGTGAGCAGGTCACTGCCGTGGGTGGGTCAGCTGCCCACTCGTAATAAGTTCACGTGCTACGTGACGCCACACAGGCTCATAAAAGGGTGTTCCACACTCGCCACTATGACTACAGATGGCGCTGACTGACACTCCCATGTTTAAATTCACATATAAAACCAATAAAGTGGCTGGGGAGATAGCCGCCGTGATAGCTCAGTGGTTAAAGCATCGATCGCGTTATTCGAAGGTAGTAGGTTCGTTTTCTGCTCACGGCAAGTTATTTTTTCACCCACTTTTCTTTCTTTTTATTTACATTACATTGGTGAAAATAACTAAATAACTTTCCCTATAAATTCCTTGGCATCATTGTCTGTTAGATCTTATATATATATATATATATATATATATATATATATATATATATATATATATATATATATGGGCGGGAAAGAATAAGTAAATATTATTTATTACAGAAAATACAATACAACTCATACACATATAAGCACAATATTCATTACAAAGCATTACAAACGTAAGTTACAATACGTGAAGGCGCGAAGGTGACTTACAAAAGACAAGTATTTGCTAATTAGAAATGTCTGCTAATTGGTGAAAACAATAATACGTGAAAATACTGAAAATCTGACAAAAGGTGGTAGGGTTATGAAAGGAAACGTTTAACCTTTCATTTCTAAGATATCCGCATCTATTTTATCATAGCTTTGAGTTTCAAACGGGTGGGCGGTAATTTTTTGATAGTCTCAGATTTCGGCTGCGCAGCACCTTTTGTTCCGTACGGTGTTTGGGATAAACGTATAGTTCATTTGAAATGACAAGGTGATGTGAAGAGGCTGAAGAAAACCAAGTGTACATTCTTCTACACTTTGTTCTATTTAAGAAACTCATGCAAAAAGGACAAAGTTTTGATAGGTGTCCACAATCATCATACTTTCTTTTTTCGGTCAAGGGTGAACAGAAAACATTCGTGGGGTCTCCGCGAGGCGAACAAGCGCCAGTGTGGGGTCTCGTCGAGGTGAACGAGCCCATCGCCCCGCCACGATCTTGGAGTGAACGGACACAGCAGACGCGGTCGGTAGAAAGCACACAACATACATACATTTATTAACTAATTTAAACGACAATATCGTCCGCCGAATGATACACCAATTTCAATTAACACGCTACCATACAAACAACATAACGCAGTGACACACTAAACACACAGTAACATGATAAACACACACTAACACACCCAACACACTAACACATACCCAAGGCGGCGTCGCCAACGCCCCGACTTTCCACGTGGCACCCCGGCGCGAAGCCCGCGGTGCCGAGCACCGGGGACCCATGCTACAGACAAGCGTTCGCGGCAGCCGCCACGCGCAGAAGAGGCTCGCTCCACTCTCGCCCACCACCAAGGCCCGCCTTCCGCCAGGGGCCACCGCCGGCTCTACCAACTCTACAACTCAACCAACAGTGGTACTCAAAGCGAACACAACGCCATCTATCGCCCAGCGGTGGTCACCACCGATATAAAGCCTTGGGGCGAGACACGTGCGCCACGCGGCGCAGACAACTTTAAAGGGGGGTGTCAGCACCTCCACATTCCCCCAACCTTAAATCAAACCATATCCCGAAATAAAAAATTAGCTACACAAGCTTTAACAAAAAAATGATATTGCACGACCATAATGTCCTTGCACCACGACACCGCCACTGGTCTACACTGCTGCACTGTCCGGCTAGACTTCACCTCAGTACCGGCCCGCAACAGCAACGTTGCCGTCGGCGCGACGATCCGTCGCTAGCGCCGACACGTCTTCCAGTTGCGACTAGCATTCGCGAGGGCGCCGGACTGCAGGCAGTTGCGCAGGTCCCAGGCATCTCCATCGCCCGACCTCACGACCGCATTCCTGGCCAGTGATGCTGACGATGTGCAGGACAGCCGGCCGTGGATGACATCCTTCCCGCTGAATACATCAATAACAACAACAACAACAACAAAACTTGAAAGAAAACAATCGAGCAGGTCCTTTGGAAGGGAGCTTCGAGCTTTTCGTCCACGTGGTACGTTGGTCAGTACTGCTAGCTAATACATCGGTGGCGGCCGAGACGTCCATCAAAATAAAACAAAAATCACTTTTACTAACTCGTGCTCACAAGAAAAAAAAGTGAGGGAAGCAGAGCGCAACACCTCAATGCCACGATCCACCAAGTTGTGCCACGTGCGACAGGTGGCTGCGCAGAGCCTTAGGCCTAATGAGTCACTGGGCAACAACCGGCATCCACCCAGCCTAGGCGCAGAAGGGGCTCGCCGCGAGGAGACGTCCACTCTGTGAGGTGGCCCTATCACTCGCCGCACACAGCAGCTTACCGAGTGATCAGCGTCCACCACCCCGGGCGGTGTCACGACGCCTCGGCGTCGAGCCGCAATACCAGACAGCAACGACGCCCGGCTCACTGAGCCCAAAGATACAGAAGAAGCTGTTTACAGAAAATCGGACCACCCACGAGGCTTCCGTACTCACTCGCTTCGGGCATGGCCTACAAACCACGTGCTCTAGAGCTTGCTCACCCCAGGATGTGGACCACATGACTCTCGTCCTGTTTCAACAACGTTTTTGAAAACTAACAACAAAAATAACACTTGCGAGCAAAAAAAATAAATAGAAAGTCAACCAGCCGACAAATTCAAACACGTTACAAAACCAATCTCCTCGCTTCTCAACAAAGCATACCACCGACACTAACAAAGAAGTCCCCCCTAGGCCTACTCTACTCCGGCTCTAACAAAATCCCTGTATTGAACCGCAAAAACTGTCGTCCGATACTCCAAGGGCTCCACGTTGGGCAGCCAGTGTGGGGTCTCGGCGAGGCGAACGAGCCCATCGCCACGCCACGCTCTTGGAGTGAACGGACACAGCAGACGCGGCCTAGACAAAGCACACAACATACATACATTTATTAACTATTTTAGACGACGATATCGTCCGCCGAATGATACACTAATTTCAATTAACACGCTACCATACAAACAACATACTGCAGTGACACACTAAACACCCAATAACATGATAAACACACACTAACACACCCAACACACTAACACATACCCAAGGCGGCGTCGCCAACGCCAGACTTTCCACGTGGGACTCCGGTGCGAAGCCCGCGGTGCCGAGCACCGGGGACCCACGCTACAGAGAACCGTTCGCGGCAGCCGCCACGCGCAGAAGAGGCTCGCTCCACTCTCGCCCACCACCAAGGCCCGCCTTCCGGCAGGGGCCACCGCCGGTGCTACCACTCTACCAACAGTGGTACTCAAAGCGAACACAACGCCATCTATCGCCCGGTGGTGGTCACCACCGAAATAAAGCCTTGGGGCGAGACACGTGCGCCACGCGGCGCAGAAAACTTTACAGGGGGGTGTCAGCACCCCCACACATTTCAGAAAGATTTCTCCGCGTACTAAATTATAAAAAAATACTGCGGGCCTTATTAATAAATAACTGTACTACTGAGGGCATGCTTCTCGTATTTTCTTATTTATATTGTATTTGTTTCCTCGAGTATCATTTCTGGTAAATCAAAGACAGTTCTCAAGTGTTCTGTATTTAGTGCGATAATATTTAGGTGTTTTACATGTAAACATTTTAGCGTAGCGAATATTTCTCGCTGTGCGAATAACTCACCTGCCACATGAGAATTTAATTTGCATACTGAAACTGAGTGTCTGAATGTTCCTCTATGTATATATTTGTCGAATTTTGTATTGACAACAATACATCGAAAACTATTACTTAGGAGTAGCCGGTGATGCAGATGGGCCCCATTTTTTGTTAAATGCATTTACGATAAAAAAATGTGGCTGATCTCAGTACCCCGGAATCGGTATAGCACGAAAGTGAAATGTGTCTTTTCAGCGGTAGTTGAACGTTTATTGTGCATTGTTTCATCAACAGCAACTCATTGCGAATTGACGTAAAGAACGGCAAGCAGCTCGAAACTGGCAGTGCACACCTCAAGCAGAAAACAGGAACAAAATGAGCATACACAGGACGAGCGCTGCCTAACAGCTGTCACAGCTCGACAATAGAAGAAAGCTGTTCAAAGGGAGCGAAAGGCACACGAAACGAACGCCGAAGTATACACAGGACAAGCTGAACAACTGTCACAATTCTTACCTCACTATGAAAAAAAATGAGCATTTGTCCCCAAATGCTCAAACACTCCCGTGTTTCTGCTACACAAAAATGATTCTCATCTACTTCAAGTAGTTTCTCGCGTTATCACAAGGATTCCGGTACTTTGCGGTCACGAATGGCGCGTGCGTCATCAGTGTAACATAGCATTCTTCTCAGGAAAGTGGCCAGCTCAGGGTTTTAAGGAAAGTAACGCGAGCAAGTGCACATGACGGTTATTGTTCAGTAGCACAATTACTCCCCGAAGATTTCATTTTTTCGCCTTAGAGTGTGCTTCGTGTGTGAGCTGTGGCTTCCCTTCATTAACACGGTCGGGGCAGCGAGTGAAGGGACCTTCATGCTCTCCCGACCCTAAGCGCGCTCCCGAACCTACCCACGTTACGCAACGTCCAACGCTACGCAACGCTAAAGTTAATAGGCACTTTTAGCGCACTGACCTCCTATAAAAAGACTGAACGACGTATCCCCACTCGTTCATGCAGGCGCTTGTGAAGATACCAGAAGGTTCTTTCGCTGTCCCGGGAACTGGCGTCTTCTGGGCGTTTCAGGCGCGTAATTTAAGCATTATCTGGCGGCAGTCGTTGGTGTGATCGTATCTTCGTGTTGTTGTAATATATTCTCGCAGTCATTCGACTCGACACAAAAAATGACAGACACCGTAGCGATGCTGTTAGAATGCGACGGAGTGCTGTAATCTACAACTAGCGCATACAATGAACCCTACGATTAGGCACCACTTGGAACGCCGACTGACACTGCACGAAAAATGACAGAGGCTGTAGTGACGCCGTTTGAGAGGCGGAGTGCTATACTCTACAACTAGTGCATACAATAAACTCAATGATTAGGTGTCACTTGGAATGCCAACGCTACATGAAAAATGACCGACGCAGTAGCGAGACCTTCTGAATACAGCGGAATGCTATAACGTAGAACTTTACAATTACTCATCAGTCAGGTAAAAGAAGAAAATTTGTCACGGAATAATTTTTACAAAAAGAAAAGAACAATGCGTGCAATTTTAGCTAGGGGTGCAGATTCGTCTTTTGCGAGTGATCCGAAAAAATAGCGTTTTGATAGCGCCGTTTCCAAAATGAGTTTTTGGAACCGAGTGGCCAAAACCAAGGAGCTTTAATAAATATTTTTAACCTCCTTGGTGCAAACTGGTCACTGCAAAATCTGCTTTCTTGAGATGGCGTCGAGCTGCCCTTCTTCAAGTTACTGACCTAGTTCTCGTATATTTGAGGCATCGGTAGTGGGAAACAGCATATGAAAAAAAAACACCTTCATCACGCCTCGTTAAAAAAGAAAAAAAAACGGCGTGCAACTACCCCAATTTCTTCGCAGAATGCGTAAAAAGTAAAAATAATTTGAGCAACTTATACGTGAAATCTCCTTGCAACAACATTTCAGGTCAATTCGTGCAGTTTACTGCGCTGCAGGCCGGCATTTCATTAAAAAGAAAAGAGAAGCCCTCACGCCGGCCGCAGGCGACTGTTCATGGCGGTGGCTTTCGGGACAGCGGCTTCTGGTGGCTTCAACCACACGCGCTCTTTGCGCCATCGAGCTCCCCCTAGCATAGAGATAGAGGTTTTTGGCGGACCGTATTTTGCCTACTACTCCGCTCAGCCACTCGGTGGTTGCGCCTCTGCGCATGCCCTATAGACAGTCAGGTGCTGAGCGTGTGAGTGGACCGTCGTAACAAGCGAAGGATCACGTGACGCGAGGAGAAACGACCAAAATTGCAGCCTCTTGTGCCGCGAGTCCACGCTGCTCGGGTAACACAGTGGTTGATTGATTGATTGATTAAAACTTTATTTTTGTCCTGAGAAGATGCAGGGGCGACCCCGCGCCACCCGGCTAATCCCACGTAGGGACCATCAAGCCGAGCTTGGCGGCCCGTTCACGGGCACTCTGGACGGCCAGGGTTTGATCCTTAAGTTCGGGGCTGCGTAAGAGTGCAGCCCACCTGTCCTCGCTGAGGGGGGGCCGATGGCTTCACATTCCCAAAACACATGATTGAATGTGGCTAACAGTCCACAAGCGGGGCAATCCGCACTTGGATACCGTTCAGGGTAGATGGCATGAAGAACCGCAGAGTTAGGATACGCACTGGCTTGCAATAGTCTTAGGGTGACTTGTTCAGCAAACACGCAAGCACCGACGGTACTCCAGGACACACTAGAATCTGTGCTTCCTCCGAGCAGTCGTTGCAGTCAATCCCTTCGAGAATCCGCGCATGTTGGGTGATCTTCGACTTCAGACAATAAGGGAGCGAGCGTCTCGAGACGCTATTTTGGTACACTTGCTTTGGGAGCTCACGGGAATACCCCAAATCAGGGGGACACGCACGCCACCTTGATTTCAAATGTGTTGCCGGAAAGCTACTCGCCACCCACGTATAAGCAGTTTTCGGGCTTCAGTGTACTACAGTTGCTTTGTTGTGCTTTATTTGTATTTTTTGTGAAGGTACTAGCGAAACTCAGTTCCTTTCCATTTACTCGCGTTCCTTCCCATTCACAGATAGCAAATTATTCGTGCACTTTTTGTCGTGGTTGAGTCAGTCAGAAATGAAATTCTTTCGTCGCGTAGGGCTCATTCGTTAACTGTTTGAGGAAGCCAGCTAAAATTTTGTAGACTTCAGCTTAATCAAGCTGGATAGTGAACGAATGGCCGTGCGACGCCCTCGTTATGCGCGGCCCTCGTTACGCGCAGTTTCGTAAAACAGTGACGCAACTCTGCTTCCTAAAGGTAGCATTACAGTAAACTCTACCCAACGCGAGCTCATGCTGTCATTTCGCTACCAATGGCAAAAACGCGCTGAAATTTCGGAACCTTGAGGACAACCAAATTGTATACGGTGTATATAGATGGCTTACCGTAATCACTATTGTCAACGTATGCTACGTGGCCTTATGGCAAGAGCCGCGCAATGAGGAGTAGGGGGTCGCTGGTGCACCGTGACAGAACTTTTTCCTTCTCGTTTTTTTTGCAATCTGTGAGTATATAGTCATATCCTGAACGAAGCTACGTCAGCGCAGCTGTGGTGGACACCGGTATAAAATGCTTGAGTGTTAAAAGATTGTATCACAAAACAATTCCAAAGGATGGTCACCGCTGAAGTGAACCGACTTTCCTATCATAGAAGAATCATCTTACAGGCAAGGTTCATCACTAATGCGTGATCACTGATTATGCACGAAAATGGCATAACCTGAACATGTTGAATTGAAAACTTCGGTGCCAGGGGTCCTGCATAAATCTCGCTCATATTTCGTGGAAGACCAGGATGAGAGACAGTGATAATGAACGTCTAGCTGCTCGAATTGAGATCATTTGTGATTACAGAGGTTGGGTCCCTCTTCCGGGGCACCAATTGTGCTCACCGGCCTGCAGGTCATGGGTCACTACGTTGGTTTCCGCATTCCATTCCTGCATGTATAGCGCCTGCCATGACCAGCTTAGAAGAGTGTTGAGCGCTGTCGCACCTAGAAAAAGAAAAGCGCATCTTGAATTTATGAATGCGTTTTAATGTGAGTAGCATTTTTATAAAAACTAGATCACCACACGCTTTTGTCGCTTAGTGGTTATTCCGTTGCTTTTCGAAAAGTGGCGCATTCAATGACGGAGTACGGCGGCCTATCCAAGAAAAGTCCTAGCTTTTACATAGTCAACTGTTCCTCATGATGATATCATGAATCCAAGCACCAGAGTAGCTCAGTGCTAGATTACTGGGCTGGCACCCATATCGTGAATCCGGCTCTCAAAACATCAGAATGTTTAAATCTTATGCGGAACACTTCAAGTACTGTGCGTGCATATCTAACCTATTTCGTGACCACTGTTGATTTGCACATAATTCCTTGGAATTTTCTCGGTGTTGTGAGGAACCGAATACGCATAGAGATTCTGTAATTGCGACGCTGACCCGGCACTTTTTTAACTGCGCCGCCGGTTGCATTGGCAGCACAGGGTTATCTTTCAGCATTCACGGACGCCAATGCCTGAATCCACCCACAAACTCTGCTTTCAGTGCCTGAATCCACCCACAAACTCTGCAGTAGCGCTGCTTGTAGGTGCGACCAGAGAACAAACACCTATCACTTTAGAGAACGGAAACTGTACTTTTGACTGTAGTAACAAAATATGCGTAGCGGTGGCGTACTGAACTGCAATGCCGAGAGGCGAGATGGCGCTGTTAATGCTATGATCATCCATAAACAGACACATTTTTTTCGCTGATGGTTGACTGGTTACAGCTGCTCGCTCCCAGTGGTCATAAATGCGAAGCATTTCTTAGCGAACTTTGGCGACTTTGAGCGTATCTATCTATCTATCTATCTATCTATCTATCTATCTATCTATCTATCTATCTATCTATCTATCTATCTATCTATCTATCTATCTATCTATCTATCTATCTATCTATCTATCTATCTATCTATCTATCTATCTATCTATCTATCTATCTATCTATCTATCTATCTATCTATCTATCTATCTATCTATCTATCTATCTATCGATCTATCTATCTGGCCGCCTACGTTTTGGTGCTCTCGTGGTTACCCCCTTAACTTGGCGGGAACCAAAATTAACATAGGAGGGTATGATGGTTTGACGAATATGACGTGCTGGTCAAGGCATGAGTAATGTCACAGTCCCGTCACGTAAGTCGTCAAGCACTTCCCGCCAGACAGTGGCACATACCCACGAGCGGATATTTGCCGCTGGTATGCGGGTATGCGCCACAGGTAATTGACACTTAGTATCTACCCAGGAACGACGAGAACACACATGGGCAAATTTAACGTGCGAGCGTTAAGAAATACCCGATACCGGTAGCGTTGACCCAACGAATGCAAAGAGTAAATGTCAGGGTTACGGCTAGAATCGAACCCAAGCATCCTGCGTGGCAATGAAGCATTTTACAACAGAGCTATATACGCCAGGTCTCGGAACTACTTTTCAAATAGGTGCAATAATCTTCGTGAAACGTCAGTAGTGGTAGCAATGCTGCCTATCCAATTTTATAAACATTACATATGTACTCATTCGAGGTAGCCGTCATGTCGCGTTAACGTCAATTGTGGTTGGTTGCCATGCGGTGAAGTCGATTTATGTAGCAGTGTCCAGGGCCAGCATTCTCGTGAGCGTCAGCGCTTCATATCAGCTTCTGGTGTTGCTAATATGCATTTTGGCATCGTGGCGCAACTGAAAACAACTGGTTATTTAAACATGTGCAATTCTTCAACATATGTCTGTGCGTGTGACATTCGTACATGCATTTAGCATTATTTCATGACTTGTCACTCAATAAAAAAAGTACAATACGGTCCCTTCCTCCGCATGCTTGGCGTAACGTCGATTCCCAGGTACGTGGGATCTGCTAATTTTTTTGTTTTTTTTCTCGTCGTTAAATCGCGAATCGTATGTCTTATTATCGCCAGGTCACCAAACTGGTGAAAACAACGTCAATCAAATAAGATTTGTATCGTTTATTGAGAGTGCCCAAGCCGGTACAAACGATGTATGTATGCAGTCATGTCCGAACGAACAAGTCACTCATACTTATCGCATACTCTCCACCCATGTGTAAAGACTGTTGAAAGGTAACAGATATAATGATATAACTGAACAACAAAATTCCTGGATCAGCGTCACTCTCATTGTGTCGGGCGTGCGAGTTTAATGCCTGAATAGCTTCAGGACAGGGCGCTCATCCTGCCGTCAGCTATGCGGCGCTTGTCATGTTGTGTTCATCTTGAAGTGAGCGCATGATGTGGAATCGGGAATGAAACATGCATAATGCCGACAGATAGTTAGCGTAGTGAGGACAATGTGGTGTTGCTAAATTTGTTACGTAAACAATCGCAGATGCATGCCGTTCTGAATCTTTCTGGCTCTGCGTTACCATGAATGTTTTACAAATGGACGAGGTTGCGTTTTGTCAACAGGGTAGGCACGAGTTTTCATTTCGCGGCCGTGAGCCCTTATGAAGAGTATTACGCATTTAGGTGATCGGCGAAAAAATATTTAAGGCTTATATTCCCTGTTAGAGCTTCATTACACAGCTAATAAAGCTAGAATTTCTCGTCGTAAGTAACAATTAGTCTGCTGAGTATGCAGCGAACATGTATGCTAAAGAAACAGATATAAGGTGAGTTCTTACAGAATGGAGAACCAAAGTTATAAGAAAGTAAACTTTAGGCATGCATTGCACATTTTTGTTGTTTGCATTTCTTTGTTGGTGATCTTACGGTACACTAAAGAACTGCTCAGCTGTAAGTGCAATGTCTTTTAAATCGAATGTATATCTTAGTCGGGCTATGTCAGGCATCCGGCGTCGTCCGCGGTGGTGTCCGCGCCGGCAGGCCTTATGTCTGCTTTCTCACTCCTCCCATAGCGACAGCTGCGGGCACGCACGCTCATCCTTGCCCCTAGTAACCGGAGCATGTGATGCGATAAAGTATAGGAGAGGGCAGGTGCAGTGCTTCGCCGCTAATTATCTCGCCGTTCACTTTCTCTCCTTCCTGCGCCCCACTTTCCCGTCCACTCTTGCTTCACTCTGAACCATTCACTGGCTGGGTGCCTCTCAAAAACATCCGAAAATGTGTGCTCGAGACACCTTTGTGGAACGCCAATGTCGAGCCGACAATTCTTTTGTTCACTTCATAGTATTTTTTTACCATGCACGCTAGCTACCAGAGCAGGAAACGCATATCACGTTTCTCGCGACAGAAACACGCCACCTGCGGCGAACGGGGCTAATGGCTGCATGGTCTAAGCAAAACAAAATTTTTCTTCTAATGCTGGGTTCTTAGGTGCGAAACACCGTTATGAACGCTACACATTGCATTCGCACTTCCTCACAATCATAGTATTGTCGGGAAGGTGGGGGAATTTTTTTCCATAGACATGTCGGTAGAACTTGAGCACTCTCTTGAGAGCAAACACCCCCAAAATAAATTGCTGGGGCTTGATGTGAACCTGTGCTGAGGCAAGATCAATAAAGGTCACATATATTACATACTTGTTGTGCTCATGTTTTCAGTATACTCGTGTTTGGAAGTTGAAAATTGTTTTCTCCCAGCCACTTTTAGAAGTTCCGGCTTGAAGTACTTAACATCTTGCAGCGGGGCTGTGAATAAGTCATGATGATGTACGTTTGAAGTACCTCTTCAATTTCATAGTTTCTTTACGACAGTAGTCTACAGAATAACACTTCATAGTGATAAATACTATAGCTATGACAAGGTAATTTAAACAGAAGCAGACGTTCTGAAACAAATGTGGGATGTTTCTCTGCTATATGAAAAAGAACACTACCACATCTAATAAGCACAATTTTGCTCATCACAACAATGCTCACGTGCCTGGCATAGCTGTGCTGCTAGTGCTCATCACCTTTACAATTCGTTTTTCATTTGAAGGAACCCACCGAGCATATGTGCAATGTCGAATGCGATTGAGTGCAGCCTTGTGAGCTTTGGGGCATTTTTTTGTAAGCTTGATATGATGCCAACAGGGTTGATTCAGAAGAAACAGTTCAAAGCGTGGTTTGTAAACTGTCTCACAAGGCACAGCGAAAGGTCAGAAAGGCTGGTATTGACCCTGACTGCTGACGTGTTCATTTTGTAATTCAAATAATACTTTTTTTACAGTTGCTGTGCAAACCACTTCATGTATATGAGTTATGGCATGGTCGTACTATTGCGTATAACACAATAGTACGACCATGCCTTGAATACGCATGCATAGTCTGGGATCCACATACTACAAAAGACATTGACAATCTCGAAAAAATCCAAAGATTAGCCGTCCGCTTTATTTACAAACGATACCGCCGTTATGACTCCCCGACAGAACTAATGCAGATGAATAAAATCCCTACTTTGGAATCTCGGCGCAAAATAAATAGGCTAAATTTTCTTTTCCAATTATCACACGGGAATATCAGACTCGAAACATTGGCCTTCCTGACTCCGTTATCATCGCGTCCCACCAGGAATCACCATTCTGCAAAGTTCTCGCCTATCACAGCGCGCACTAACAATTTTAAGTATTCTTTTTTTCCCCGCACTATAACCGACTGGAATAACCTCCCGCATGAAATTCTTTCATCTGACAATGTGCTGAAATCTATTGATCAAATGTTTGACTTGTAAAATTTTGTAATAATATTTTACAGTGTTTTCAAAATATTTTGTATTGTCCTGTTTATTGTTTTTACCTCGCTAAAGATTGTATAATTGTTCTAACGGCTCTGTAATACCCCCACTCCTGCTTGGGCCCATTTGTGGCCTGCAGTATTGTATAAATAAATAAATAATAAATATACAGTACTGGTTAAAACAAATTCAATCGTAGTCTCACTGGAAACATGACTGCCTGTGGAAATATCTGTTCTTGCACTTTGTCCTCAAGGATTTTTCACATTTTCAAGCTTCAACCTTGTGGTGGCAGCGAGAACTATCGCTCATGTGCAGTGCGGCCAGGTGGCGAAAATTCTGCCATCGCGCGCATTGCGTCAGGCGAGCCAGCACGAGTCGTCTGCTGCACGCGCACGGCAGTAGGAAAGCCGTGTGCCTCCAAATGGCAACATTGTATAACTACCAATTACGTCCCACTCGATATACAAGTAAACTTTAGAATATGTTACTATTTTTTGCTGGCGTTTTTTGGGTCATCGTTGATATTTCAGTTGGCGCTTTCTTCGATGCACAATCTGTGTTCCAGCATACCTGGCGCTGGTGAACATTGTAAAAGTATTGAACAAGCGCATAGAAAATCGCTGGATCATGATGCTCTTCTGGCAAGCTTGAAAATTTGTGAAAATATGCGGGAATATACATGAAATCACATATGTGCGAAACCCAGTTTACGTGGCGACTGTGGACAAACGCAAGGTTTGGCAACAGTGGCAAAATCTTCGAGTGCATCGTAACTTTAAGTCACTATTTTTTACACCTTCCAGAATGAGAGCAGTACTTTTGTTTTTCAAAGGGGTACACGACAAAATACAAACGTAACATTAGGTGAAACTATTCCAGATTACAGACGGAACTTAAATAAACGTACCAGTCTTTCGTAAATTTTAACGTACACAAACTAACAGTTTGGGTGTTGGCGTTTTTTCACTTATTCGTTGTACTACAAAAAGGATGAAAAAATAGAAAAAAATGATGAAAACCAAGTGACACGGCAGGCATAAATACAAGGCATTTGAACTGAAAGCACCCAAATTTTTGTTGCCATCATAATAAGATCCGCCGGAAGGCCGAAAATCAGCTAGCAGACGACAAACGAGCGCTGCGATGACGTGATGCGCGCGAAGTGAGGCTGCCACGCTCGCACATTCGCTCAGATACTGTGACGTGTCGTCTAACGGCACTATTAGTACTGAAAGCCACGCGCTTCTGTGTTTACTAAAAAAAATTGCGACTGTACTAGTGCTGCACATCTCCTGCACCTTTTTGAAGTCAATAGCGTGGTTCAGAGGTGACCATTGCTGCACCCCTGAACTGAACGGCAAAGTACAGCACCTCATGAAATAGATCATGTGATGCAAGTGACTCAAACCAACCCTTATGCACACGGGCGTGTCTGCATTTCACCTCCATCAAAATGTGGCCACTGGATCAAACATGTGTCGTTGAGCTCAGCAGTGTCCCATAACGCAACTAATGCACAGAGGTAGTATTTCAATTCCAACGCTATTGAAGTGTAGATTCCATGACACAGCAGACAGTTGATGCTTCTGGCTGATCAAAAGCCCCCTCCACGCGAGGCAATGTAGCACATTCCCAACTACAGCATTGGAAGGTTCGAGATGGTCTGTGGTAGCGCACGTTCAGATGTTTCAACGTGCTTGCAGAGTGGACATTTTGCGGTAGTCATCCCGTTGTTTCATGGCAGTCAAAAAAAAAAAACAAAACAAGTAACAACATCTTTGATAAACTTATTGAATGAAGATGAAGTTTTTTAAAAGTAAACAAATAAACTTAGGGAACTAGTAAACCGCAGTCTGTTACCAATATATGTAATGGTACCTTATAACACAAGTGTATCAGTTGGCTTTGCTTCTTTACAAGGCGTGTAATGTAGCAGAAACTCTGCCCATTGTACACAGCTGCATCATGTCAGGTAGGCCATGAGGCTATTACAGAAAAAAAGCAGTATTTCTCATTTAAGTGATCGTTTCTTCGTCACACTGAGGCGAAAGTACACTCATTCTGTGATGCTTCTCAGGTACGACTGCGGCACACTATACCTCGTAGGTTTTTTTTGTTGATCTACGGGCTAGGCAAAAAGACGCATGCGAGGTGGTAGTGTTGCATTCGCCTTCTTTCATAACAGCGGCCTGGTTTGTGTTACTTGGTAATAAACTTTCAGAATGCACTAATGAGTCAACAACTCGCTCCCACGTGAAGCCATGCCGCAAGTAGCCCACGTTTTCTCGGCGACAGATTATGACACGCTGAAAACGTTAACATTGCAATGCGCTGCCACCGTGTGAAGCCTACGCAATGTTAGTGGTGAAAAACCGAAGTGGTTTTTTACTTACCAGGCCCAAGGGCGTCCGCAGAATTTTTTTCAGGTGGGGGGGGGGCAACCACTTGTTGGCGGGGTGTATTGTAAATTAGCTCTGAAAGGGCAATATTTATTCTCAGAGTTACGCACATGCGAAAAAAAACGAGACAACGAATCATTTGATTGGAAAATACAATGAATTTTGGTTATGAACAAATACCTAGAAGGAATAAGCAAAACACAAAAACTTAGCATCGATCTCAACGTGTTAATTTTGGCGCAAAACTAGAGAGAAGACGAAACGTAAAAAGACAGAGAAAATAGTCAGAGGGGAGCAAACTACGCGTTTGTTATTGCCGTCCAAGATGAGAAATCAAGAGAACTTGTACGCATGTGCCACGGCGTGAAGTTGTGACTTAAGCATGTCAATAGGTAAGCTGTCGATTAAAAAAGGATATCTGAGATTGATACGCTACAAATGATGTACCACTGACACAGATGGACTCATTCCTTGAAATATGAAACGCTTCTAAAAGTTATCTCACACGTTTGTTCTCTGCTCTTGCAAAGGTTCTTAGCTTGCTCTAGGAAGATGTGCACCCTCCTTTTTACCTATCTATTGGCGTGCTCCCTTAGGCGGTCATTACGTCCCGTTTGAACTTGCTGTTCCCGCAGCTAACAGGAATTTGGTATACAACACCTTCGGCACCCCACCTGAAGTGTGTCGCGTGCCTCTTTAGGCACCCTTGCTGCTTGATTGATTGATTGATATGTGGGGTTCAGCGTCCCAAAACCACCTTATGATTATGAGAGACGCCGTAGTGGAGGGCTCCGGAAATATCGAGCACCTGGGGTTCTTTAACGTGCACCCAAATCTGAGCACACGGGCCTACAACATTTCCGCCTCCATCGGAATTGCAGCCGCTGCCGGCGGGATTCAATCCCGTGACCTGCGGGTCAGCAGCCAAGTACCTTAGTTACTAGACCACCACAGCGGGGCACCCTTGCTGCTTAGTACTAGAGCTTTGCTGGCACAGCTGCGCCAGTTAAACTGGAGCGGCAAACACAACAGGAAGTACACGCATAGTGGCCACCTTCTTCTGTTTATGGCTCACTTTGTGCACGCACGGCAGCACTTGTTTTGCACGCTCCCGTGCTCTCAAGTGCTCTTCCAGAATACTCATTTTCACTTTCCTCGGCAAAGACTCGGCTACGTCAACCAAGACCATTCGAAGGAAGCCAGCCTTATCGTGTTTGAAAATCTTAGTGCAAATTCTAGTGCATCATGTGCGAACCCGACCTGCGCAACACAGATTGAAGGAAATACAGAGCAACGTACATTTAAAAACCGTAAGACAATAGCGCCTTTGTGCGTCGAGGCAAGTATAAGTGCAAGAAACTAGATCATTTTTCACAGCCGGGCAAACATCTAAAACTGCACACAATATTTGGTCTGAAGGTCATGAGTGCAAGTTATTCCCTTAGAATCCTTCTTGAAGGCACCTAAAATGAAATATACCACTTCATGCCCATAGTGGACAGTGCACAAAATGAAAACACACAAGAGAAGGAAACTGGACAAATAGGACTTGTCCTGTTTTCTTCTCTTGTGGGTTTTCATTTTGTGCGCTGCCCACTATGAATAAGTTCCAACTCGCCCACCTGTCGGTTCTACTACCGTTTCATGGTAAGGAACATGGCATATCTTATATTGAAAAATTGAAGTATCGTCAACATATACCTGAACAGAAAATGAATGAAACGAAGTGGAAACACATTGTACTGCCTGGTCAGTACGACATAAAAATATATACTGAAATTAGTGCTACACTGAACCTGATACAAATTCCTTTCTTTTGTACATAAATGCCACCGTTAAAAGAAGATAAGATGCTGTTCAGAAAAATTTGAGATAAAATGAGATAGCTACAAAATTAGCCTCGCCACTTACTGCAATGCAGTTCTTAACTGCAGAAAAAGTTCAAAATGAAACACTATAAAAAAGATCATTCATATCGACTGGAAAGATATACTGTATTGTCTTTGCAACGAAAAAATTCAACACTATATGTTCGCCGCGCACTGTTAATTGTTCGGAATGGTATATAGACTTTGTGGGTTCTAGCGTTAAAATACTAGCAAGCTATCTGCTTTGGACTTCGAAATCTGCTTGGACAAACCCTTACCCGCAACTTCACACAGTTTGTATACGTTCTTCTCGACTTTCGTCAAGCTCACTTTCCCACACTTGAAATGATTAATAACAGCCTGCAAGGCTTTTTCTTTAAAGGCCCATCGAGCCAATGTAACAAAACTATCTTTTCTGTCAAATTGCATTATGCATAACTCATTGTCTTTAAAAATATATTACGCGATTTTAAGTGTGCACCTGGCGTTCAGTTCCTGTCTTGAGCTCACATCTCTGGAGACTGTCAACACCGTCCAGTAAGCACCACTCACGCTGCTCCGAAGACGTTTTTTTATGTTTAAGCTTTGCGCCAAATTTAACACATTTAGCAAACTCGCTGCATGCGGGATTTGAACCAGTGTGAACTCATCATCACCAGCGCACAGCACACCATTGTCATCGATATATAACTGCATTCCAGTTCGCCAGTTTTCTTGGAATAGCAGATGCAACCGTCTGGGGTTTTTCTGGGCAAATTGCGTGACGACACGCGTGATAAATACATCCTTGTGTCTCATAACACGCTCGTTGTGCACAATCATCATACAAAGGGAGTCTAACCTGTCATTTATCACTGATCATAGCCATTTTTTGACTCTCCTCATTGTACCGAAGGAGCGTTCGACGGTGCAGGTGGTAACTGGTGATGCCAGAGCTTCCTGAATGGCTTTTGCGACAGCAGGAAAAAATGTCTTGGCCTGTAGCAAAAGTTCAGAATAGCTTAATTTTGAGGTGTCCCTGGTTTTGGTGTGCCAGAACTCGTACCAAGGTTTGATCTCTTACTTGAAGTTTTCAATGCTGTAAAATTCTTGGAGTTTATCAGCAAGAACAGCCAACTCAACAAGGCTTAAAAACTTCATTTTTGTTGGATGAAGCTGTAAAAGCTTGAAGCTCTTCTCATTAGTGTCAGAAAAGCGGCTTGCCAAGGAAGCAGTGAGAGAGTCCAAGTAAGGCACATATTGTTATGTAAAAATGACACGAGGCGTGTCTATTAAAACTCTATATTTAAACTGATGCGTATGGCGTCGACTAAGATGGAAGACAGCACGCACAACCGAAAGACCACTTCCTCGTTGTCGTCTTCTAACCACTGATACGTCAGCTACGTAGCATTACCTCCCCCCCCGGCGGTAAAAGCGCCGTCTCGGTGCACATTAACTACGGTCTTCAGTAGGCAGGTGGTAAGGTTTTAGCCTGCTGACGTGCACAACATCACTGGGTGTGGTTGCAGGCAGGCTTGTGGTCTCAGATGCAGGAATGATCTCATAGGTGACGTCGGTTACCTGGCGGATGATACGGCAAGGACCCATGTAATGAGACAACAACTTCTCTGATAAGCCAACTCGACGAACTGGGCACCACAGGAGAACAAGAGAACCGGGTGAGAAGTGAACGTCAGCATGCCGGCTGTCGTAGGTGGCTTTCTGGCTGGCTTGCGAAGCCGATAGTCTAGAGCGGGCGATCTGACGTGCGTGGTTGGCACGAGCAATAGCGTCGCGTGCATATTCGGTTGACAGCGTTGTAGTGGTTGGAAGTAGGGTGTCGAGTGGTAACTTCGGATCACGGCAATAAAGCAAATAAAAGGGTGAATAACCAGTAGTGTCGTGGCGCGAAGAATTATGCGCGAAGGTCACGTGA
Organism: Rhipicephalus annulatus; assembly: GCA_013436015.1. Lineage (NCBI taxonomy): Eukaryota > Metazoa > Arthropoda > Arachnida > Ixodida > Ixodidae > Rhipicephalus > Rhipicephalus annulatus. The sequence goes on from WOVY01014312.1 coordinate 168,931, forward strand.
GGTAGCGCCAGGTCCCAGTCATGGTGGTCGGAGGACACATACATCGCGAGCATGTCCGTTAGGGTCCGATTTAGCCGTTCGGTAAGGCCATTTGTTTGGGGATGGTAGGAAGTGGTCAGCTTGCGGTGCTTCGAGAAAGAGCGCAGAAGATGATCGATCACATGGGACAAAAATGCGCGGCCACGATCCGTGAGTAATTGGCGAGGAGCGCCATGGTGATGACGTCGTGGAGCAAAAAGTCCGCAACGTCAGTAGCGGTGCTGGTGCGGAGCGCTCGAGTGATGGCATACCTAGTCGCGTACCTATAGCGACGGCGATCCACTTGTGGCCCGATTTCGACTCGGGAAAAGGACCGAGAAGATCGGTTGGGATGGAGATCGGTTGAAGAAGTCCAGCCGGGGGCACAGTAGGTCGCTTCCTACGTTGGCATTCATCGCAGGAGGATACGTAACGGCGAACGGACCGGGCGAGACCGTGCCAAAAGAAGCGGCGACGCACGAGGTCGTACGTCCGAGATACACCCAGATGACTAGCAGTTGGTTCATCGTGAAGCTCGTGCAGCATGGTTGAACGCAATTTTTTCGGCACGACAAGAAGGAGTCGGGGCCATCTGGCTGGAGGCTACAACGGTACAGCATGCCATTCAGGAGGACGTACATGCGAAGTGATGTGTCGCTCGGAGCAGATTCGAGACGGGTAATAAGTTGTCGCAGAGAAGCATCACGACGTTGTTCATCTCCAATCTGAAGAAACTGGGACATTGACATGACGCTGAGGCTAGGCTCGATGTCTGGTTCATCGGGCTGTTTAACAGGGTAGCGGGATAAGCAATCGGTGGCCAGATGGAGACGTCCAGACTTATAAGCAACCGAGTAGGAATACCCCTGTAGGCGTAATTCCCATTGACCAAGTCGTCCAGTGGGGTCCTTCAGAGAAGAAAGCCAACACAGCGCGGGATAATCTGTGATGACACGGAAAGGGCGGCCATACAAGTAAGGACGGAATTTGTAAACCGCCCAAACAAGAGCGAGACATTCCCGTTCTATTATAGAATAATTGCGTTCAGAGTTAGAAAGCAGATGGCTAGCGTACGCGATTACACGGTCGTTGCCCCACTGAATTCGCGCCAAAAGTGCACCAATTCCATGACCACTCGCGTGTGTTCGCACTCCTGTAGGAGCATCGGGGTCGAAATGTGCAAGAATAGGAGGTGTCGTTGGAGCGGTTTTTAGCTGAGAGAAGGCGTCAGCTTGAGGAGGGCCAAAATAAAATGGAACGTCTTGTTTGAGAAGATCGGTGAGTGGCTGTGTGAGTGCCGCAAAGTTTTTCACGAACCAGCGAAAGTAGCAGCAGAGGCCCACAAAACTGCGAACATCATGGACAGAGCGTGGGACTGGGAAGTTTGTTACAGCGCGTACTTTCGCCGGGTCTGGCCGTACGCCGGCAGCGTCAACAAGGTGACCCAATACGGTAATCTGACGAAGACCGAAGTTGCACTTGGAGGAATTGAGCTGCAGGCGGGCAAGTCGAAATATAGATAGAATGGTCGAAAGGCGTTCATGGTGGGTTGCAAAGGTAGGTGAGAAAATGATCACGTCGTCCAGGTAACACAAACATGTCGACCATTTAAATCCTTGTAAGAGCGTGTCCATAATTCTCTCGAAGGTCGATGGAGCGTTGCAGAGCCCAAACGGCATGACCTTTAATTGGTAAAGACCGTCAGGGGTAACGAAGGCGGTCTTTTCTCGGTCCATCTCATCTACAGCAATTTGCCTGTAGCCAGTTCGGAGGTCGAGAGATGAAAAGAAGGTGGCGCCATGGAGGCAATCAAGGGCATCGTCAATGCGGGCTAGAGTGTACACGTCTTTTTTGGTAATTTTGTTGACGTGGTGATAATCAACGCAGAAACGCCATGAGCCGTTCTTCTTTTTTACTAATACCACGGAAGATGCCCAAGGGCTCGTTGATGGTTCGATTACGTGTTTCGTAAGCATTTTGGTCACTTCTTTCTGAATCACTTCTCGCTCAGATGCTGACACGCGGTACGGCTGACGGTGAATGGGTGCAGAGTCACCAATGTTGATTCGGTGAGTGACAATTTGAGTCTGGCCCAAGGGACGAGCGTTGGTGTCAAAAATGTCACTGTATGAGGCCAAAACTTGGCAGAGAGCTTCGGCATGGTGAGGCGACAGCTCCGATCCAATCATGTTTCGAAAAATGGCATCGTCTGAGCTGGGTGACCGTGAGACTGCGCTTCGATCAAGAGCAGATACAGCGACAACACTGACATCGTCTTCTGTTATGGCAGTTAGCTGGGCTAGAGACATCTGGCAGGGCAACACTTGAGGTGTGAAACCAAAGTTAAGGAGCGGAAGTAACACACAGTTATCCGCTATGGTCGCGATGGTATAGGGCACAGTAACACTGCGCGTTAGCCGAACGTCAGTAATTGGCGTAACGATATAATCACCGTCAGGAACGGGAGGGGTTGATGACTAAGACACGTACGTGACGGCTTGAGGTGACAGGCGAACGAAAGTGGTTGGGGTCAAGCGGCTGGTGGGCTTTGCAGAGTAGTCGGCAATGATTGGTAGATCAAGGCTGAGGGTACCAGACGAACAATCAGTTAAGACAGAGTGTGCCGAAAGGAAATCAAGGCCAAGTATGAGGTCATGAGGGCAGCAGGCTAGCACGGCAAAAAGGACCATGGCGTGACGACCGGCAATGCTGACACGAGCAGTGCACATTCCGATTACTGGTACAGTACCGCCATCGGCAACACGTATTGCCTGCGTCGTAGATGGCGTCATAATATTTTGTAAGCGGCAACGTAGAGAAGCGCTCATAATAGACAGGTGCGAACCTGTGTCAATGAGGGTGGTCTCAGGAACATGGTCGGTTTGTACTTCAAGCAGGCTACGGTGCGTGGGAAGCGTCAGTAGAGGATTTTCGGCCGTCATTGGTATTGTAGCTTCGCCTCTATAAGCTGTAATATCTAGTTTTCCTGCTGCGGTCGTCCAGAGAAGCTCGGCGAAGAAAAGCGCCGAGGTGGGGGAGAGCGGGATTAGCGACGTTGCGGCGACGGGGAGCGAGAGCTGCGGCGACCGGACGAAGGAGGCGTCAGGGTAGCGGCGACCGGGCAAAGGGGCGTCAGTGAAAGGCTCGTAAGATGACGACAAATAGAAATTGAAGGGTGCGGCGACTGAACGTCGAGGGGTCGTCGGATGTATGAGTGCCGATGTAGAGAAAGTCTGACGTGGTTGGTTTCACCAACGGCGGCAGCAATAGGGAGAAACGTGCCCAGGCTGGTGACCGGAAAAACAAACAGACCGGTCGTCGGGTGTTCGCTATTCCGAAGGGTTACGGAAGGGCATTGTTGGAGGTGAACGGCGAGCGTGTCCTCGGGAGTAGGAAGGGACTTCAGGGCGAGTCAAGGGACATGCTGATGGAAGGCCGAGGTTCGCAAACTCCTGCCTCACCACAGCTTGTATTTACGCCACTGACGGCTGTTGTTGGTCAGAGGCGAGCGTTGCGAAAACGGGTGACTGAAGAGGAGCCGGAGAGGCGGCTTCGATGTCCCGACGAACAATGCGTTTGACGTTGTCATACGTGGGGGACTGGCGGGCGGCTTCACACGATGAGGTTGCGGCCATGTTGGGCAGCCGGGTGAATCGCTGAGTATTACGGTGGCTTTGGGCTTCTTCGAACCGCCGGCACTCTTTAATGATGGCGTCGACGGTGGCAACGTTGTTGTAAACTAGAAGATTAAATGCGTCGTCTAGATGCTATGCTTTTCAGCACATGGGCCACTTTCTCAGACTCACTCATGTGTTCGTCAATCTGGCGGCATAGGGCGATGACGTCGTGAATGTACAGGACGTACGACTCCGTCGACGTCTGTGCACGAGCTGCCAGTTTATTCCGCGCGGCGATCGGCCGCCCAATGGTGTCGCCAAAAAGGTCACGGTTCTTCTCTTTAAAGGAGTCCCAGCTCGTAATCTCCACTTCGTGCGTCTCGAACCACACTCGCGGTGGGCCATCGAGGTAAAAAATCACATTGGCAAGCATAAGAGTCGGGTCCCACCTATAGCTTGCGCTGACCCGTTCGTACCGGTTGATCCATTTGTCGACGTCAACGCCATCCTGACCGGAAAATACACCGGGATCACAAGCAGGAGGTAGATTGACGTATGTAGAAGTCACGGTAAGAGCAGGTGGCGAAGACGATGGTTGTTTAACCTGTGACATGGTTGGACCTATGATGATGCGGCCGTTGCGGAGCTTCGTGATAAAGACGGGGAAGTATCCAGCACCTCCACCACAAAGATATTACGTAAAAATGACACGAGGCGTGCCTATTAATATCTATATTCAAACTGATGCGTATGGCATCGACTAAGATGGAAGACAGCACGCACAACCGACAGACCACTTCCTCGTTGTCGCATTCTAACCACTGATACGTCAGCTACGTAGCATTATATTGCCACGCGGTAATATTTCTCCAGCGACTGTATCTCGTAGTTGTCTCGGTGGGTCCGACGAGCGGGTTGCCTTGGCACAGATATGAATATGTTTAAGCAATTGCCTCCCCTGCTTTTCTCATGATGTCAAAGAACTGCTCTTCAGCCTTAGTACGGTGGTCGCGAAGTATATTTTGCAGCTCAGTGATTTGGCCGTTTACCGAATAAAAGGTCATGGTTACACTTTGTAGAACGTTCGTAACAGGTTCCAGTCGTGCGCTGTACTTCGCTACGATGTGCAATCAGACAAAGTTGAGCTTGTCGTTGCACAGCAGAGGTTGTCAGGTCGTTGCCTAGTTGCAGCGTTCGAGGTTGATTTCATTCATGAGAGCTTCTCGAGTGCTTCAACTATGGCCACGTAATGTTGACAGAAGAGTCTAACTGACTTGTATTTTGCAGACCACCTTGCTTCACGCCGCATCAAAGTGTTGGGAACCAATTTTTTGCGAAGTATGCTCTCACAGACGAAGTTCATGGTTTGCTGAATGATCCCTATTGTGTTGCGAATTTTCAGAGACCGTTCAAATTGTTGTTCACGAGATTCAGTTTGTGGCTTGCGCAGTGGAAAATAATGCACTAGGAAGCTCTGTCTGCAATACTTTGTTAACTCCAGCTTATCTTCTAGCCATTGTCGAGCATCCACCGTACCCCTGTCAACGAGGTTTAAAAGATTCAGCCCAGCGTCCTTTAAAAACTTCAAGATTGCGGCCGCAATGCAAGCTGAGTTTTAGCCTTGTACCAGGAGACGATGCAAAGTATTCTTGAGGCCGTGTATCTCCTGCTTCTACAAGAAAGTCAAGAAGTTCATTAAAAACTCTACTGTCAGATTGTTTGCCGCGTACTGGCAAGTCATGCGTTGCACAAAATATAATGGTGGCAATGATCGGAATTAGTTTCTGGCGGTTCCTTCCAACTTGCTCCTGCAGGGCTGTGTTTAGCTGCTGTACAACGGGTAATTTCTTGTCTGACATCACACTCATAAAGTTCTGTGAGGCGGCCGTTGCTTCCTGGTGTCATTGCGATTTAACATGATCTGTGCACGCCTCGTACATTTTTTTGTAGTTATTGAAAGTGAGCCCGATAAAGCTACCTTGAGTGCGCCGATGAACATTTCGAGGAAAGGTGAAGCAGAAATGACAAAGGGTGCCTTTCAGTGTCGCTGAGTACGCAAGCCAAGGGGCATGATCTGCCAGCTATTGGTAGCGGAGTCCTCTTGCCAAGTGTTACATCTTTCTTAGTCATATGTAGCATTTGGCGACCATGGATTAGTCAGAAGTCGTAACTTCAAGTTTCCCAGGATGCCGGCATGTTTAGATTTGTCTAGGAACTCTCCTAAGTCATATTCTCGAGAAATGTTAGTTGCTTGCTTGCTGTTGTCATTTTTATTTATTACCTAGGAAGGAGAAGTGTCATCGAGGCTTATTGTTCCGTGGTAGCTCACTGATGGTGAAACCTCTTCCATGGTGGCGGCGACCCCAGGCACTGTCCGTTGGTGGAAGTCTGCATCACTAGGCTGGTTAATTGCAGCAAAACTGTCACACGCCACTCTAGAATGGTCCGCCGGACAGCTCAGTGACACTCCGTCATGCATCAATGAACGCGTGAAGAATCGTCGGATATCCATAATTGAGGACCGGAGAAGGCAAAGCTGTCAGAATGTCACAAAATGAGTGCGCCTTCCAACGACAGAAAGCAGCCGGGCCACCAGCGGGTTCTCTTTTCAAGACCGCGCAACGAAAAAACAACCATCGAAGACAGTGCGACACCATGTCAGACACCAAGCGGCGGCGAGTCAACCTTCTTGAAACCTCAAAACATCCACCGGCATGAATGAATGTGTGGTTCAAAGAAGAAAAGACACATAATTTCTGCAGCCCAATAGGAAGCATGGTGCAGTGTCTTGGGTACACGAAATGTGATGAGAGTGGATAGAGGAAAGAAGGTGTTTTAGACATGACGAGGCTTGGTTAATGGCATGAACAGCAGGCCGGCAGCAGGAAAGGGTGTCGAAAAGGATGATCTGGTTTTAGTGGTAGGTCGCGATTCCCGTCTTCTGAAGGAACTCCGCCAGGCTTCGAAGTTCTGGCAGATGGGGGAGACACGGGAAGAGGAAGTGCTCCAGAGTGGAGGCAGGGAGATTGCCGAGAAGTGTACAATGTAGTAAGGAGAGAAGCCCAATAGACGCTGCGCCATGCTCCCTTACGGGCTGCAGAAATTAGGCGTCTTTTCTTTCCTCTAATCACTACCACCACCACTTGCAACCACCACCACTTGCAACGCAGTCAAGACAACCTGCTCTTTCTTGCAACCTGCCAGGGGCCTTCAAGAGCTTTTTGGAACATTTGGATTCCACGGGGCTATCATCGAAGCTGCAGGACCTTTTCGTGATCTCTGTAGCCCCACACTCCCAGGTCTTACGACTCGGACTGCCCTGCCACTGGCTCCGGACCGCATTCCGCTCTACCTGCCATGGCCGCTGCCCGTTTCTCCAAACGTTCTCTTCCAACCTATTCCTAGACTCTTTTCTTCACTTAACCCCCCTTCCCCCTTGAGGCGCTGAGCCGTGCTCTCAGATGGGCTGCAGCAAATGGTGCCTTTTCCTCTCCTTCAACCTTACATTCATTCACCGTCAGCGGAAAATTCCAGAAAAGACTCGACGTACCCGTAGCTTCCACTGTGCTTCACACAAGCGAAGGCACCAGAAGCGTCTGGGATCCGAGCGTGCCTAATAAAAGCGAGCAGCGGTGGGGAGCAGCAGGCAGTCCCAGTCCCAGTTCGGCGCAGCCACTAAGTGCCGCATCGTGCCAACCGGCCAATTCGATGGCCAAACAAGAATTTCAAAAAGAAAGAAAGGAAGGAGAAGGAAAAGAAAAACAGAAATAACGAAGGCAGCAACTGCGACAATCGCTTTGCACGAGGGAGAGAAAGATTAGCGGGAGGAAAGACGGAGAGCCACTGGAGACGGGTGGTTTATGCCTGTGTTATCTTTGTAGGGTAGAGAAAAAGGCAGCCTGAGCAAGCGACCAAGGTATTGCGGAAAAGAGAATTGTCGTTTCTACACATCACACGCACATGGTCCGAGTTCAGATGGTTCTGCGGTTAGCCCGCGGCGCTAGGCCGTGCACACACGAGAAGAGATACATACGACCCACTCCAGCTTTGGGAAAACTTTGACCATGGTACAAGCCTAAAAGTAACCCCCCCCGCCTATCTTTCACATATATACCCCGAGTTCCAGGGGAAGGCTAATGACCCCTTCTCGCGGACACCCATGAGTCCAGGCTGTATATTCTTGAACTTGAAACGTGTGTTTGTCCGAGGAAAGCGACAACGGTCGCTTCGCTCCTTCGAAGTCAGCCGAGTGCGCTTCGCGAAAGCATTTGAACGAGTTAAACAGAACGAAAGTAGGTGTGTCGGCCGGCAGTGGCTCGAAATATTTACATCGAGATGAAACTGCGAGAACCGTTCGAATGCACCGCGATCCGTTAGCTTCTGTCACTGCTGTTGGCCATCGTATATTTTGAAATGAGGATAGTGATGTTGATAGGCTGCTGATAACTACGAATCAACTTGAGCAAAAACTATTACAAAAAATAATGACTCAGTACCCGGCTAGGCCAAAGTACTTGGTATATACAGAAATTTGTTTTATTAGGTGTAGCGTTACGCAAAGATGCACTATTTGCTTACTTTATCATAGAAATTCGGCCCCGACGAGGACACCTGTATACCAGAAAGTGCAATAGCGCAAATGGCGGCGCCCATGTGATCATAACACAAAGGTCAGTAGATCCACTCCGGGTGTTGGAAGCTGGAGCGCACCGTGATTGATCTTTTTGCCCTCTATGATGGTTTGTAGAACATGAGAGTTTCCAGGGCATGGCGTGGCGTCTTCAAAGAGAATTATGACAGGGAATTTGGTTACCGTACGCTACTCATTCAGGACACATTATCGCGGTAATATAGTATCACAGTAGTATCCCGACATGGCTGTAATCGGGCTAAGGTCGACGTTATTTGTGAGCTTCGTTCTTTTGCAATTTTTCTTTCAGGATGACACGGCAAGCTTGCTACAGGCTGTGGCAACGATGCAAGACACCGTCGCCTACTTCAGCTCGGTCGACGATCCCAGCGAGAAGTGCATGACAGCAGAGCGGCCAGTGTTCATCCCTGAGGAGGACAAAGCGGTCTTCACTTTTCACCACCAGAGCCAAAATGGGTGACTATGCCAAGCTTACTAGTTTGCTTTGATGATACTCGGATGATTACATGCGTCGCTCGGATATGCTTAAGGACTGCGTGAGAAGCGAAAGCTTGATTGCGACCGCCCATTGAAAGATAGTGTGGCCTGCCAAGTTCTGCCCTCAGTGGTGAGCGTGCTTGTTCCCTCAGATTTTTAGAGCGAAAGCTGTTATGAGATCACAACTTGGGTCTCGCGCAGTGCCATTGTTGTCCGCCGCCACCACCGGTGTCCGTAACCACAGCGCACGTTATTAGAAAAAAAAGGAACTATTACCAATGACAGAGTTGGACTTGAATCCGGGTGCGCGGGGCGCCAGCCCAGTGTTCTACCTCTGAGTCACGCCGATGCTTGGGACATGATGGCAAGCTTGCCTTAGGAAGGCTTGATGTCGGAAAAGCAATCGTGTTAATATACGACTTATAAAGCGTTTTAAAGTAGCGAAAAAACAACCAGTCGTCGCACAATTCGAATAGCGTAATGAGCGGGTCGTGCAATGCTCCAACCAATTACAAAAGCCTGTTTTTGTTCAGCTAATAAGTGTGGCACATACCAACATCAGGCATAATTACTCATCGTCATCAGCCACTGCATGAGCGATTGGCACAAAATTCCTCGCAATAGTTCTGCGTTTACCACGCTTCTCAGAAGAATGACGAAAGATAGCATAGCGAATGCCGGCCTACTGCCCTAAAACTTTTATTCTTAATGCCACATTGGGCATCAAGCAAGTGTTCAGAAAACGCTCTGAAAGGCCGCTCTTCTATCTTTCGCTAAGACTGTGCTGCGCCTTCCGCGCAGGCCTGGCTTTTTTGTGATTCCGCTGCATACGTGTTCTTTTTGTGGGACACTGTACATTCCTTCTTTAAGGTAGCATGTGCCGTAAATGTAGTGAAGGATAAACCGGCTCACACAGCTGGACAACCAGCTTTGGTTTGCTCGTAAGTATAATCTACTTGCCTTGCTATGTGAAGACGATTCGATTGTTTATGCACAAGTCGCATTAACTGAAGCTTACTATAACGGTTTTACTGGGTCTTTTTATTGATACAACAGGCTAAAACATTGTGTTCGCCAAAAGGTAGACTGAGTGACCCGCTGAGTGTCACCCGATCTGTGCCACCAGGCCTTCGCATGGACGGGCCCACGCCGATGTACCTTGTCGATTTCGGACAATCTCCGATCATGCTGAAAATATTGTACAGCTTTAAGTGAATGTGAGACGTAGTTATTGAGGGGTTATATTGTCGCAGTACAACGCGAACAAAGTACAAGTACGCCTTGAGGCAGCGAAAGCAGCGTGTTCTCAACAGCTGAGCCACAAGATCTTCTTTGTTGTTGAGTCAAGCCAGAGGCCCACTACTTGGTGTCTGCTAAATCCCCACATCATCGTTGTCGTTCACACGCAGACACGGGTCATTTGCCTCCCTCTCAAAGAGCATCGACCCGATGCGAAGTCAATAATGAAGTTTTTTTCAAAGAAAAGTCTCACGCAATCACTCGCTGACGTAAGGCTTCATGCGCACTACGTGAACGAGTTCTGGATGGTGCTGGCGACGATTGGTACTACACGAACTGTCGGGAACAACTTCGTAAGTAACCTCACTCAGTTGTCGCAGCACTCGGTAAGGCCCAAAGTATCTTCTTAAAAGCTTTTCGGAAAGTCCTCGTTTCCGTACGGGTGTCCAAACCCATACTTTGTCGCCAGTTTGGTAGACGACTGTTCTGCGGTGAGCATTGTAGCGGCCTGCATCGTACTCTTGTTGTTGGCGGATCCGTAAACGTGCAAGTTGCCTAGCTTCCTCCGCGCGTTCCGTAAACGTGTTGGCGTATGGGTCGATGCCGTCACCTTCGTGCGGTAGCATCGCATCTAACATAGTTCGTACTTCTCGTCCATGAACGAGGCTGAACGGGGTCAGGCGCGTCGTTTCTTGTTTTGCCGTATTGTACGCAAACGTTATGTACGGCAAGATTTCATCCCAATTTTTGTGTTCAACGTCTACGTACATCGAAAGCATGTCTTCAATGGTTTTGTTTAGACGCTCTGTCAGCCCATTCGTTTGTGGGTGGTAGGCGGTGGTCTTACGATGCGCTGTTCCACTCAGCATGAGGACGTGATCCAAAAGAGCTGCCATAAATGCGGCTCCTCTGTCTGTGATCACGACGGATGGTGCACCATGCCTCAGTACAATGTTCTCGATGAAAAATGTTGCCACCTCTGCTGCTGTACCTCTCTGGATAGCCTTTTCTCGGCATAACGGGTCAGATAATCCGTCGCGACGATAACCCAGTGGTTCCCTGCTGTAGAAGTAGGCAGTGGGCCCAAAATGTCCATGCCGATCTGGTAGAATGGAGCTGTTGGGACCTGTACGGGTTGCAGGAGGCCAGCTGGTTTAGTCGGTGGTGACTTACGTCGCTGGCAGTCGAGACAGGCACGGACGTGGTGCTTCACGGCTGTGGTTAGTCTCGGCCAGTAATACTTTTGCTGTATTCTGGCCAACGTTCTCGTGTAACCCAAATGGCCAGAGCTCACCTCGTTGTGGCATGCTTGGAGTACTTCGGTACGAAGGGCTGCTGGGATGACGAGCAGATAGGCAGATCCCGTCGGCGAAAAGTTTCTTTTGTAGAGTACTCCGTCCCGTAAACAAAATGATGACAACACTCTTGCGAAAACTCTTGGCGCCTTCTGAGATCTGCCATCCAAGTAGTTAATTAGGCCAAGCAACTCAGCGTCGTCACGTTGTTGCTGCGCAATGGCGGTCGTGTCGAGGACACCGAGAAATGCCATTTCCTCCTCTTCAGGTAGGGTTGCCGACTCAATGGGTGAACGGGACAGACAGTCGGCGTCCATATGTCGCTTGCCTGACTTGTGTACGACTACAATATCGAATTCTTGCAGCCTGAGACTCCAACGTGCTAATCGCCCGGTAGGGTCTTTTAGACTTGTTAACCAGCACAATGAGTGGTGGTCGCTAATTACTTTGAAGGGGCGGCCATATAAATACGGGCGAAATTTTAAAACCGCCCATACCACGGCGAGACATTCCTTCTCAGTTGTAGAGTAATTGGCCTCAGCACGTGTTAATGTTCTGCTTGCGTAAGCGATTACCCTCTCTGTGCCTTCTTGCTGCTGCACAAGCACAGCTCCCAGACCAACATTGCTCGCGTCTGTGTGAAGCATCGTCGGGGCTTCTTCATCGAAGTGGGCAAGCACTGGGGGCGTTTGAAGACGTTGACGCAGGTCATTAAAGGCAGCCTCCTGTTCTTAGTTCCACTCAAAGGCAACGTCGTCTCTTGTGAGACGAGTTAGTGGCGACGCGATGCGGGCAAAGTCTGCGATAAATCGGCGATAATAGGCACAAAGGCCCAGGAAGCGTCTGACAGCCTTCTTATTGGAGGGTACTGGGAACCGTGCGACAGCGGCAATTTTTCCAGGATCGGGTCGGATGCCTGCGTTACTGACGACGTGACCGAGAAACTGAAGTTCGTGGAAACAGAAATGACACTTTTCCGGTTTCAATGTTAGGCCCCCAGACCGTATGGCACGTAACACCACTTCCAGCCTTTGGAGATGCTCGTCAAAAGTCGTTGAAAATACTACAACGTCGTCCAGATAGACTAGGCACGTCTTCCACTTCAATCCCGAAAGTATCGTGTCCATAAGCCTTTGAAATGTCGCGGGCGCGGAGCACAAACCGAAAGGCAAGACTTTAAACTCGTATAAACCATCTGGCGTCACAAAAGCGGTTTTCTCTCGGTCTCTTGGGTCTACCTCGATCTGCCAGTATCCACTCCTCAAGTCCATGGAAGAAAAGTAGCGAGCGTGCCGAAGTCTGTCAAGGGAGTCATCAATACGTGGGAGCGGGTACACATCTTTTTTGGTCACCCGATTCAGCTTCCTGTAGTCCACGCAAAAACGCAGCGTGCTGTCCTTTTTCTTTACTAGCACTACAGGCGATGCCCAGGGGCTCTGTGACGGTTGAATTACATCATCTTCAAGCATTTTCGCGACTTGTTGTTGTATGGCTTCGCGTTCCTTTAAAGCTACACGATAAGGGTTCTGGTGAATAGGTCTCGCCGTGTCCTCGGTGATTATTCGATGCTTTGTCAAAGGTGTTCGACCAACTCGTGAGGTCGATGAAAAGCAGTCGTGGAATTCGGCTAGTAGCTGAAGAAGTCTCTGTCGGTCATCCTCTGACAGAGTGGGGCTAACATCGAGAACGGGTTCTGGTTCTTGATTAGGCGCTTCATCTAATACCGATAAACATAAACTGCTTCGCATGTCTACGATATTGTCGTAAGAAGCGACAGCTGTGCCCTTCGGAAGGTGCCGGCGCTCAGTACTGAAGTTGGTCAAAAGTAAATTCGTGCGCCCACCAGTGAGACGGACGATACCTCGTGCGACCGAAATGCCATGGCTAAATAGCAGCGAGCCAATTTGGTCGGCAATGCCTTCGCCATCAAACGGTTCGTGCCCTTCCACCGAAACAAGAGTGCATGACCGTGGCGGGACGACCACATCACCATCAATTATACGTAAAGTGTTACGTATTGTGTCTGAACAGTCAACCAAACCAGGGCTGTTGCGGAACGTAATTGAACGGTCCGGGATGTTGATGACGGCACCATATTCTCTTAAGAAGTCCATCCCTATGATCAGGTCCTTGCAACATGAGGTGAGGATGACAAACGTCGCCACGAAAGAAGAGCTGCCGATGCCCAGTCTCGCTATACACCTTCCGACAGGCATCAACAGCTGGCCGCCTGCTGTCCTCAGGTGAGGTCCCGTCCACGTAGTCTTCACTTTTTTTAGGTGCACGGCAAGGTTTTCACTTATGATAGAGAAGTCGGCACCGGTGTCAACTAAGGCTGTTACTTGCTGTCCGTCTACAAAAACGGTAAGATCTGTGGTCACAGTTTCGACAACGTTACAACTAGTCGGCTTTACGGCGTCCTGTGGTAAGAGTAACGGGGGCCTTTTTTCGTCGCCTTGGCGGCCTGCAACCTCACCCCCGGAGGTCGCCGCCTTCAGTTTCCCCGGCGTGGACTTGGTGACCTCCTTCCGCTGGCGTCGGCTGTAGTGCGGTGGCGCGACGAAGGCGAATATGCCGGAGACGGAGAACGTGGTTGACGTCCCAATCCTGGCTGGTAATTAGGCTCACCGTCGTCATTGTTGGCTCGGCGGTTGTCAAAATGGAACCGAGACAAGGAAGGTCGTTGAGAATCAGCGTCCCGGCGTGGTGGGTAGTCGTCGTTGGGGCGTCGATCGTCAGACCATTGCCGAAGAGGTCGAAACGTGTCGGCGCGGTGCCAGCAATGACGAGAAATGTGGCCGACACCTCCGCAAGTAAAACAAAGCGGACGTCTATCCACGGTGCGCCATACGTCTGTTTTACGAAGCTGTGGACGTCTCAACGGCTCATAATGTTGTAAATGCCGTGTCTCGTTGGGAGACGGCTCTTCGTATGGCAGCATTTCATACGGTGGCACGACGGAAGGGCGCCGCGGTGTCTGTTCTTGCGGTGGCGACCAAGGAACGGCTGTCGATGGCTGGCGGTACGACGGCGGAACGGGCGGCGGGCGGCGAAGCGCGGCTGCGTAGCTCATAGGTCGCTGATCGTGAGTAGAATCAGCTGCCGAAAACGCTTGGCGTATTTCTTCGCGGACGACTTCAGCGACAGACGCCGTGGGTGGTTCCGTGACCAGAGTCCGCAGCTTCAGCAGCTCTTCGCGAACAATCTCTCGTATTAAGTCGCGCAACGAGCTTTGATTGTCAGATGTCGTAGTGGCGACTTGCATGTGGGCGTTGCTGGACAAGCGATCATATTGTCGGCATCGCAGGTGAAGCGCCCGTTCGATAGCTGTTGCTTCTTTTATGAAGTCTGTCACGGTGCTTGGCGGGTTCCGCAAAAGTCCGGCGAACAATTGCTCTTTAACGCCGCGCATGAGGTAGCGCAGCTTTTTGTCGTCGGTCATGTGCGGGTCAGCTTTACGGAAGAGACGGACCATGTCCTCTGTGAACATTGCGACCGTTTCATTGGGTTTCTGAACGCGTAGCTCGAGTAAATGCTGCGCACGTTCGCGCCGGTCGACATCGGCAAATGTGTCAATCATCGCTCTTTTAAAGTCACTCCATGTTGACAAACTGCCTTCTCTGTTCTCGTACCAAGTACGAACACTGTCGTCGAGATAGAAATAGGCGCGGGAAAGCCTTTGTTCAAGAGACCACTGGTTGGTGTTGGCGACACGTTCATAGTGATCAAGCCATTCTTCGACGTCTTCATGTGCTCCACCACCAAAGCGATCAGGCACCAGCGGTGAAAAAAGGGTTACCTGAGATGGGGTCGGCAAACTACTGTCTCGTAGTAACTGTTGTGGGCTGGCGGTGGCCATTGGTAGATGTGAGTGGTGCGTCGTAGAGTGTTCCTGTGAGAGGGTGAACTCTGGAAGGAGGCCTCGCAAGCGACGACTGAAGCGATGCACGGGAGTGTCGACAAGAGCTTCTGGGCTGGATGAACGGCTCCCCGTGGGAGTGTGGAGCATCAGGCGGGGTCGCGGGCCAGCACCTCCACCAGTGTCGCAGTACAACGCGAACAAAGTACAAGTACGCCTTGAGGCAGCGAAAGCAGCGTGTTCTCAACAGCTGAGCCACAAGATCTTCTTTGTTGTTGAGTCAAGCCAGAGGCCCACTACTTGGTGTCTGCTAAATCCCCACATCATCGTTGTCGTTCACACGCAGACACGGGTCAATATATCGTTACAATGCCTGGAGGGTGATTTAAAGTTTTCGTACCCAAGTGAAACTGTGTCGCTCTAATTATAGTCAATTACTACGAAACAATTTTTGCTTCATCTCAAGGCACTACTATTTATTGACATCGATAGTTATTCTTTTCATTTACTTTATTTATTTATTTATTACTTTATTTTTATCATTAATTTACTACTTAATAATTATTATTACTTTATTTACTTATTTACTATTACTTTATTTACTTTATATATATATATATATTCAAAGTGTAAAAGTAGATGCGCTTTCGCATAACAACTTGTTTATTCAGCCGACGTCTCGACGGGAGCCCCGTCTTTTTCAAGGCATAATACTATATACACATTTTCGTGTCTTCTTATAGCTTCTAGAAACAGGAGGAAAGGGAACAGAAAAAAAAATCAACATGATAAAAACAGAACAAAAGAACACCCAAGCACTCTGTCAGCATTACGATCACTAAAAGACGCACACGGCCCTCATTATTGAGTACTCTGCCCCTAGCTTCTCATTACAACAATAATATTACCCCCTAACAAAGCTTTTAGCGTATACATCTGGCAATAGAGAAATGGTTTGCTGCTTCGAAGTGTGGCAGCTTGGGCTAGTTGGTATGGCATGACGATAGTTATAGCGCGAGAACAAAACGACGACTTCTTGTCTCTGTGTCGTCGTTTTGTTCTCGCGCTATAACTATCGTGTCTTTCGTGTCCTTCTTGTCTCTGTTTCGTCGTTTTGTTCTCGTGCTACAACTATCGTCTTGCCACTTCAAGCACAACCGGAACGCACGGATAAGTGGTCCCGGTTATCGTACAATTCCACCTTTTTCTTTTTACTTTCTTTTCTTTTTTATTTTTTCTTCTTCCTCTTCTTTTCTTTCACTGACAGGAGCCAATTCATATAATGAATGACAGAATCTCTCGCTGCACTGTCAGCCTCTGAAAGGGGCTTGGGATCACACACCATGTCATTAGCACTTGAGCACAAGCCTTAATCTTGAACTTGAGCTATAGGTTCCTCAAAGCTGTCTCCTCGAGTTCACGATGAGACGTCGATTGCTTCTCAGCGTGCGCGGGAGTGTGCGATCGCTGGGTTGGCTTGCTGATGCTGATGCTGATGACCTCTGATGGATGGCGCTTACCCACAAAGGGGGATGGGCCAAGAACCGGGCGGCAGGATACTTAAATGAAACTAAACTGAAAATGAAGCTAATCTATAAAAGAAGCTTAAAATAATACTACCAAAAAACAAAAATGTGTGCTGAGCAAGCGGTCAAACCATCTTTTGTTTTTGAAAGACATAACTACGAATTATAAACTAAAGATCTTAAAAGGTAGTGGTTCACTAGCATGGTAATCTTTTAGTTGCATTGATGTAATCAAACACAGCGGAGCATACATCCCTGTGGCAGTAACCAAATGAAGTTCCGCCAAATGATAAAATTACTGGTAAATTTACTTGTATTCCTAGCTTTTGTAATGGGGCTACTAAAAATCTTTTTCACTGATAAGAATAACGATGACAGAATAAAAAGAAATGTTCAATTGTTTCAATTTCGTTGCACCAAATGCATAGCGGTGACGCCTTGAGCTGAGCTTTATTAAGGTAATAATTTAGTTGTGGAACTGCACAGCGCAATCTGGTATAAGTGACCTCTAACTGGCGAGATACACACCACTGTTTATTCCAGCAATAGCTGAAATGCTCGAAATCTTTGAATTTATCCAAATTACCTTTTCCCCATTGCAGGCAAGCATTTCGGAACCTTAGCGCGGTTACATAAGCCGTATCTGGCAAAACTGGGATGGTGGGCCCACCCAGGGATACTGCTGCTAAAGAGTCCGCCATTTCGTTCAAATATAATCCGCGGTGGCCTGGTACCCATAGCAAATGCAGTTTCTTTACGTTTTTCGGTACTAAATGCCGAAACGTATTCATGAGCTCTGAATTTACTGCCGCAGAAAGTGCATTACAAACTGATAATGAATCTGTAATGATAACTGCTAATGATTCGCTTGAGGGTAATTTGCGTAGGGCAAGAACAATGGCCAATAATTCTGCCATGAATACCGGGGTATAATCTGGGAGTCGAATCGAAAAGGACCAGTCCAAAGAAGGAGAAAAGATGCCAACCCCAGCCTTTTCTTTTGACACAGATGCATCAGTCGCTATGATATTGCTTATCTCTAGGTGGGCTAGATAATCTGCTAACTGGTCATTTAAATACCTATATGCCAATTGTTTCGCGTTATAAGGAAATATATCATCGAATTGTATGCTAAGCATTGACTTTAGGTTGTGTATTGGACCAATATGTCTAATTTTTACATTCAGTTGGTTTAGTAGCGCTTGTGCAAATACTATTTGCGGGGTGTGTAGTCGCGACCAATGGGTTTCGAAAAATAAAGTCGGTTCTTGAATGAAAGCGTAAAATGAGAGTCTTTGGTGTGAACTGTATATCTTTAAGAATGCTTGCACAGTAAGAATTTTAAACCTATTTAGCAGAGAAGGTAGGCGAGCTTCCATATACAACACGTTATTTGCAACAAACTTTGGTAGACCCAGACACAAACGCAACGCTTCTCTTTCCAGCAGTATTAGGGGTCTCATTTTATAGGCTGCGCTGCCAGAAAATAATACACAACCGAATTCCATGATGGGCCGCACATAAAGTTTATATATCATTATTAGCACATCTCTTCTTAAACCCGCTTTACGGTTTGCAAGCTTCAGTAGCCACCCCATGGCCCGTGTTGCCTTGGAGTACACATCATCAATGTGACTTCTCCAATTTAATGTGTCATTATATATGATGCCCAAATATTTAAGGGAATTCGCCTGCGGAATGAGCTCATTACTGTACATTAACGAGATGTTGATAGGCTGCAGAAAAGAGAATGCAAGGAGCACACTTTTCTTTACGTTCAAGGTCATATGAATATTTTTAAGCCATCTTTCTATCATATTGAGATAATTTTGTAGACTCTGGTATAATGATTGAAGGTCGGTATTACTTGCGAAGAAAGCAATATCGTCCGCGTACACATATAACTGAATATCCTTAGTTGATGGAATGGAGCTTAAGAAAATGTTAAATAAAACTGGCGACAGGACAGCCCCCTGTGGTACGCCACGTGTCTGCTTATATCTATACGATGAGTACCCATCTTTAAAGCAGTAATATTCTCTCCCTCTTAAAAACTCCGACACCCACGCAGTGATGTAGTTGGGAAAGTGGTGAAATTCCATCTGTCTTAATAAAATTGAATGCTCAACCCTATCGTACGCTTTAGCCAAATCTAAAGTAACTAAAGCACAGTATTGGCGCCGACGCCGAGCCAGTTGTATTCGGCTCTCTAAATCAACATGCGCACACCATATTGAGCAACCGGATCTAAAACCAATTTGACTGGGGTTTATTATTGCGTTATTATTAATATATTTCATTACCCAGGCATTCAAAACTCTTTCAATTAGCTTAACCAGATTTGACGTGATTGATATCGGCCTTACATTGTCCAAGGCGAATCCTAGGCTTGCCTAGGGTTGCCTAGGCTAACTTCGATGTTCGTTCCATGGTTGCTAGACTGCCATGGCCACTTCCGTCATTCATTGTTTTTGGTCATTTTAGTTTCATTTACCCGATGAAACCTATAAAAATGTTCCGATTGACCAAAACTTTTTATCGTTAAATATATGGATGACCAAGCAATTATGGGTAGACAGTTTTGTTGATGCGTCTTTTTCGTCTAACCAAGCTTCGTTTAATGGGAGATCACTGTATACATATATATATATATATATATATATATATATATATATATATATATATATATATATATATTGCCGCATGCATAGCTGCATTTAGCAGCGAGATAGCGACGACAACAAAGATCGTGGATTTGTTTGAGAGGTGCAGCGTAGGCGAGTGAAGAAGACGACAATCTTAGCCGCCTTCTTTTGACAGCGTCTCTACAAGTTTCACTGTCCGTGTTTCTAAATGAACCCTCTGTAATTTATAACCCGTGACACTTGTGGAGGAGTTGTGTACTACTACCTCATAATAGGAACCTCTGTGAGAATCCCTGAGTCCAGCCCTACGAGACAGCCACGTGTGGAGACGCCTGTGCACCGCTCAAGCTGTCGCCTTCAAGGTGTTGAACCAGAATTTGGCCTTAGAGAAGGAGCAACACTTCAGACAGCCACCCCTACTCAATAAATGGCATTTGCAAGGTTCCTGCACAGGCGACGGTTCAGAATATGCACATTTTTGAACCATTTCATGGCCGACCGGACGGAGATGCGCAAGACTGGCTTGAGCAGTTTGAACGGGTAGCTAAATCAAATTTCTGGAGTCTCGATGGAATGCTCTTCCACGTATACTTCGCGCTTGAAGACGGCGCGAAGACGTGCTTCAAAAACCACGAGGCAACATTGACGACATGGGAGGAGTTTTGTCATCGGTTTCTTGACACCGTTGGTAACGCCAACCGACGCGAAAACGCACAACGCCTTGTTTAAGAAAGCACCCAACAGCGGCATGAAAGCGTTGCCATGTTTGCTAAGGATATGGTGCGTCTGTGTCACCGCGTGGACACCAACATGCCCGAGGTTCAAAAGCTAAGTCATCTCATGAGGGGCGTCAAAGAGCAGCTTTTTGTTGGTCTTGTGCGCAATCCGCGAACAACAGTGGACGAGTTCACCAGGGAGGCTACCGCAACAAAGCTTGAGCTGCAGCAACGGTACAGACAGTCTGATCGCCCGGCCACCGGCGCAGCTGCAGGCGCCACCGCACTTACCGCAAATGACGAGTTTTCTCTACGCCACCTGATTCCACAGATCGTGTGTGAGGAGATGGCGAAGGAGAACGCAAAGTACACATTGCAGTCACAGACGCCCCCGCAGCAAGATATATGGTAGCCTCCGTCGCTGAAGTCGTTCGCCATGAATCTCGACAAGCGTTTGCCGCTCAGCAATATTCGACTGCATCGTAACATCCAAACTCATGTACCTACGCACACGCTGTGCGTCGTCCATTGGGCTCCAGAAGTATCCTATCAGCTGAATGGATACAGCTATGCAGACGCTGTTCATCAACCCACGCCCATGCCAGCACCACAGTACTTTGAACCGTATCTTGTGGCAGCCTGGGCTCAGCAGGATTCTGTCAGGCGACGCTATATGCGGAATACCGACATATGGCGCACTTTGGATCGCCGACCACTCTGCTACAACTGTGGAGAGCCAGGGCAAATATACTGTTTTTGCCCGCATCACCGATCTGAATACCGCGGTAGTGTACCCACCACTACGCGCCGACAGTTCAACGAAAGCCGTCCCCCCCTCCATGATGACCAGGCTGGCAGGCGGGAAGGCTCTGCTACCTTCCAGATGCGCTCACCATCCCCGGCTCGTTTTCGTTCACCAAGCTGTCGTAGTTTTGCTGACGCTGTCAGTAGTTGGTCTCCGAGCCTACAGCGGGGAAACTGAAAGCAGCGACCTCTGGGGGAAAGGTTGCAAGCCGTCGGATAGCCTAAAACCCCCACTGCTGCCGAAACACGTGAGAGACGATGATGAAGACTCCGCCGAGAAAACTGTGACTGCCGACCCCGCTGTGACGATTGATCGCGTTGAAGTGACGGCCTTAGTCGACACGGGCGCAGACTTTTCTATAATGAGTGAACGATTGGCAGACAAAGTCATGAAAGTCAGGATAGAATGGATGGGCCCTTATATCCGAAATGCTGGAGGCCAGATAATGACACCCACGGGAAAATGTACAGCAAGACTCACGATTGAGAATGTGGCTTTTGTAGCCACATCTCATCCTACCGGTGTGCTGCAATCCTCTTATACTGGGAATAGACTTCTCAAGAGAGTACAGTACTGTGGTCAACGTACGTGATAGTGTGATTACATTCGTCGCTGACAAGCCTGTGACCTATGATCTAGACCAAGAACCCAGGGTGTTACGTGTGGTCGACGATGACGTCTACGTGCCACTACTGTCATGTAGTCTTGTTTCTGTGTGTTGCGGTGTGCACAGTAATGATGACGCCATAGCCGAACACATTACTGCCCTTCTTTTTCGACAAGGCATTGCCATCGCTCACAGCATCGACAGCTTAGTGGATGGGCGCGCAGAGGTGCTTCTGACCAACTTCAAGTATGAGCGCCAGCACATCGGTAAAAGCATGGCTGTGGCGCACCTTGAAGAGCTCGACTACTCTCACGACTGTCTTCTTATGCAAGGGGAAGCCACAGCTCAATCACCTCCGCATAGACCACCAGTCGATATCGGTTCGAGTCTAACACCGACTGAACGATGCCGTCTTATGAAGCTGCTCAACCAGTTCAAGGATTGTTTCTCATCGACATCACGAGTGGGTCGAACAGCTCTGACTGAGCATCACATCATTACGGAAGACACAGCAAGACCGTTCTGACAAAACCCATGTCGTGTCGCTGCGAAAGAAAGTGAGGTAATCCAGCAGCAACTGAAGAAGATGCTAGTAGATGATGTAATACAGCCATCAAAGAGTCCTTGGGCATCGCCAGTGGTACTCGTCGAAAAGAAAGATGGCAGCTTGCGTTTCTGCATCGATTATCGTAAGCTGTACCACGTTACGAAAAAAAAGATGTTTATGCATTACCACGGATCGATGACTCTTTGGACAGGCTACGGCATGTGCGCTACTTCTCGTCAATGGACCTTAAAAGTGGATACTGGCAATTAGAAGTAGAGGAGTGCGACCGAGAAAAGACCGCCTTCGTGACACCAGACGGGCTTTATGAATTCAAAGTCCTTCCTTTCCGTCTTTGCTACGCCCCGGCCACGTTTTAGAGACCAATGGATACCATTCTGTCCAGCCTGAAATGGAAAACATGCCTTGTGTACCTCGGCGACGTGATTGTTTTTTTGGTAACGTTTGAAGAACATCTGAAGTAGCTACTGTCAGTCCTTCAAGCCATACTGTCCGCTGGACTCGCACTCAAACCGGAAAGTGCCACTTCGGATTCGAAGAACTCCAGTTCCTGGGACACGTGGTCAGTCGTGTAGTTGTGGAGCCGGACCTAGATAAAACTGCAGCCGTTGCAACGTTCGCAAGGCCTGTTGATAAGAAAGTGGCCAGGCGTTTCCTGGGTCTCTGCGCCCACTACCGGTCCTTTATAGCAAGCTTTGCACACATCGCCTCTCCACTCACCCGCCTTATAAGGGAAGACGTTGCGTTTGTATAGGGTGAAGAGCAAGAAGTTTCGTTCAAAGAGCTGTGACAGCGTCTACAAGCTCCACCCGTCCTCGCTCAATTCAACGAGAATGCACCAACAGCCATTTATACAGACTCCAGCAATGAGGGCATAGGTGCTGTTTTTGTCCAATGCCAAGATGGTGTGGAGAGAATAGCTGCCTACGCTAGCAGAATGTTGACACGCGCCGAGTCCAACTACTCATCAATGGAGAAGGAGTGTCTGGCTGTCGTTTGGGCAGTTGCGAAGTTCCGCCCGTACTTATATGACCACGCTTTCCAAGTCGCAAGCCACCATCACTGTCTTTGTTTGTTGACCAACATGAAAGACCCATCTGGACATTTAGCACGATGAAGCTTATGGTTCCAAGAGTACGACATGGCCGTAGTTTTGAAATCCGGAAGGCATTACTTAGACACCGACTGTTTTTCAAGGTCACCGAATGAATCACCGGCTTAAGAGGATGATGAATTCACAATTTTTTAGGTTGTTGTTGTTTAGTTGTTGATGCGGCTATCACTTCTCGGCAAGAACAAGGTGATCGGGAGCTCAACTGGTTTATAGATTTCTTGAACGAACGAGCCGCCAATGCACCAAGAGTGTTTTCGAAGAACTTATCGCCATTCTGTTTACGGGGCGGAATTCGGTACAAAAACAATTTCTCATCAACTGGTAGAAGCTATCTGCTGGTAGTTCCTGAAGCCCTCCGCAGCAAAACTTCAGAAGCCTGCCATGACGAAGCCACTGCGGGCCATCTAGGTTTCACAAGAACACTGACACGCGTCAAAGAAAAAAAAATATTACTGGCCAGAAACGCAGCAGAGGTGAAACATTACGTCCGAACATGTATTAACTGTCAGCGGCGCAAAGCACCACCTGTCAAACCCGCTGGGCTATTACATCCTGTTCCCGTGCCAATAACTACGTTTTCTCAAATAGGAATAGAGCTGCTGGGCACATTCCCAACATCGGACAGCGGCAACAAATGGGTTATAGTGGCGACGGACTACCTCACCCGGTACGTGGAGACCAAGGCAATTGCGAGTGGCACTGCAGCTGAAGCGGCCCAGTTCTTCATTGAGAACATTGTCCTGAGGCATGGTGCTCCAGCTGTCGTCATAACAGACCAAGGTACCGCGTTTTCAGCCGAGCCTTTGCTCAATGAGCTTACGCTCAGTGGCACAGCGCATAAGCTTGCCCGCGTCTGAATTATCAACCATCAGTAACTTGACGCCCAACGGCCCACCGCATAGGAAGACGACAGCTTACCACCCACAGACGAATGGGCTTACATAACGACTTAACAAGACAATCGCTGACATGCTTTGCATGTACGTCGACGTGAAACACATGAATTGGGACCGAATATTGCCGTACATCACATTCGCGTATTATACGGCATGACAGAAAACAACGAAAATGACACCGTTCGCACTAATTCATAGCAGAGAAGTTACTACAATGCTTGAGGCCATGCTGCCTTACGCTTGCAATGATCGACACAGACGCCGCAGACTTCACTAAGCGCACCGAGGAAGCAAGGCAGCTTGCCCGCGTTTGAATAATCAACCACCAGCAACTTGACGCCCAATGGTACAACCTTCGCCATCGATTCGCCACTTTTCAACAAGGAGATAGAGTCGGGGTTTAGTTTCCTGCACGACGGCGAGGCCTCTCGGAGAAACTCGTACGCCGATACTTTGGGCCCCACAAGGTTTTGCGCCGTCTTAAGGACGTGACGTACGAAGTCGTGCCCGAAGCCTTCTCCTGTTCGAAACGTCGTCAGCATCTGCCCGAGGCAGTTCACGTGGCCCGCATGAAACTTTACCACTCTGAGTGATGTAAACACCCACTGGCCAAATCTCTACCTGTTGAGCATCGGGACGACGCTCACTCTGGCGGGAGGGTAATGCCGCGTGCATAGCTGCATTTAGCGGCGAGATAGCGACAACAACGAAGATTGTGGATTAGCTCGAGAGGCGCAGCGCAGGTAAGTGACGAAGACGACAATCTTAGCGGCCTTCCTTTGAGAGCGTCTCTATTAGTTCCACTGTCCGCGTTCCTAAATAAACCCTCTGTAATATATATATATATATATATATATATATATATATATATATATATATATATATATATATATATATATATATATATATATATAGATATATATATATATATAGTATATATATATATATATATATAATATATATATATATATGGAGGATCTACTGGATATGTATATATATATATATATCTATATATATATATATATATATATATATATATATATATATATACATATATATACGCTAAAAGTACCTGCAGTACAGAAAGAAATAATTCGTATTTAAAATGACAAACATGGTAAATTGTTTAAGTTAGCTGAGTGTCAGGAATTTAAAAATGCAGGTATTTAAAACTGCAAATAATAAAGCACGGTGGATATTGCCTGCGGTATTTGGTCTTTCTCCTCAAATAACTGTCTTGGATTTTCTACATTTTAAATTTTAAAATTCTGCCGACACATATGTGGTTTACCAAGAAGCACCGAAGAAACCCATTTTAATAGTCTTTTTATTTAAATATAAACTACTCTGTTTGAAGTTAAGTTAAGGTGAATACGTGGGCGGGGACGGCCACGGGCTAGGTGGAGCGACAAAATAAGGTGGCATAAAATGAAATTACTTGGCACAGAACAGGATAAATTGGAGGTCATTGGGAGAGGTCTTTGTCTGGGAGTGCACTTAAGCAGGCTGACAATGATGGTGATAGAAGAACTTTTATCTTGGTGAGTTGGTTCGCATGTTTGTTGAAGGTGTTATTTGTGGCACAATGCTTGGAACATGAATAGGGGAAAACGAACACTTAGATGGCACTCATCTGCTTTTCTTTCGTGTCTTTATGTTCTAAGTATTGCGCCACAAATTACATGTTCAAAAAACGGTGTTGACGGCCTTAGCCTAAATGAAGCTGTTAAATTGAGCTAATAACCTGGCTAAACTGAGTGGGTGATCCGGGGAGGTGCGCCACTCGTGGCGGCGGGCGCGCGCATTACACCAGTGCCACTTTTGATTGGAGAGTGAACTCCGTTGGCACACGAAAATGACGACCAAGAACATGCTCGCAGGACGTAAGGCTTCTGTGTATTTTTAACTACGTTGACGTTTTTGGTGCATAAATACTGTTCGCCTAAATGCGTAGTTTAAGTAGAAGCTTCCTTTCATGTGTGCCACGAGGTCCAGTTTTTGAAGCTTCTGATTGTTGGAGCCTGTTTTCTCGCTTTTTAATTTAACCATTTCTTAATTCCCAGCAATTTTAAAGTCGACTACTGCGTCAATATTACTGCTTCTGACTCTGGAAACTTTCCCTTCGGTCCATGCGATGGTAAGTGGACCCTCATGAATGCACTGTTTTTTCTTAATTGATCAGTGCCTTAAAACCAATTATTTCCATTCTTGCCAGTCATAAGAGATGATTATGCTTCTATTTATTCATAAGTAGTGATGAGGTAATTGAAATTATTCATTTCCTCAACATTTCAGCAGCCACAGTTCAACCGTTTCAGTATATAGAAGCTTCACTTCAGTATATATCTGCCACGAATAAGCACAATGAGGTCACAAAGCTGGCCTCGATTACATCTGCAATAAATGTAGTTGAGTAAGCGGAAGCGGCCTCACCTGATTAACATACCTGTCGCATGAATAAACTGGTTGCGTGCGGTCGCTCAGCTCTTGAGCACGTGTTCAACGGTTCCCTTGTCGGCGCTAGCAGCCACATAGTGGGAAGAGGGGAAGGAGGGCCATGTGTGAAAGCACTCATGTGGTCGGCTTTATAGGTGTAAGTTAAAAGGTGGAGTTGTTGATAGCCCGCGCAGCTGCGTTGAGACCTCAAACTCCTGGAGCCAATGGCTGGTCTCCAAAGTGTCGCTGCACACGTGGGACGGCTAAGCGATGCAACACGCCACAATATTTATATGTGCAGTATTACTGCGAGGTGCCTATTAGATATCGAAATCCAGGCAAGGCTAACTTCTGACAATTAACTGACACCTTTTTAAGGATTCGAAAGTGCATTCCCGAGGTAAAAAAGGAGGAATAGTGGTAAGAAGACGTCGTGCCTGGTTTATTGACATTGCTTACCACTCTGTACTTCAATTGTGACTTCGTTTCCGCCAGTGAACAGATCTTGCATATGAGAGCGATTCTTTGCGATTTAAGTTTGCGTTGCTTACTTAACCCGAAATGAAAAAGAAAAAGCGCGGGCGCTTGCAGGCTGTGTTAGAGGAAACATGGCCTGTGATGCAAGGAAGCCTAAAGCGGCTCCCGTCGGAGGCCAGATATTGCTGCCTCCCATCCATGAAAGCTGAGAGCTGAAGGTTGCCGACCTCTAATATGCACAATCAGCTGATGAAGGCTCATGTTCGCAGTTTACATAAACGGACACGAGTAATTCTGTGACACACTCGTGCTGCTGATTTACGCGGCATGGTTGATTTGCGCTCCTGAAAAAAAAAAACGTTCCTGTGTTTTCCAGACATAGGGTCTCTTGGCACGGCTCAAATGCTCTTCTTTGACGGTCACAGCTGCTTCGGGGGCATATTTCCCCTCTCCGGCACTCAGCGTAAGTGGAGAACACTTTTTCGCTAGAAACAAACGTGTTAAACATTATACACGAGATCTTCAGCGGTTACAGCAAGCGTTCTCGCTGAAAATTGATAGGAGTCATTTCATCTTGCGATTCACTACGCATGAATTGACATAGCGGCGATCGGAGTAGTAGGAAACTTCGCACACATACTCAAGATAGACCGTTGCATGTGCATTATGAGGGTTTTCATAATATAGGCTGAAGCTCCGCCGCGGTGGTCTAGTGGCTAAGGTACTCGGCTACTGACCCGCAGGTCGCGGGTTCGATTCCCGGCTGCAGCGGCTGCATTTCCGATGGAGGCGGAAATATTGTAGGCCCGTGTACTCAGATTTGGGTGCACGTTAAAGAACCCCAGGTGGTCAAAATTTCCGGAGTCCTCCACTACGGCGTCTCTCATAATGAAATGGTGGTTTTGGGACGTTAAGCCCCACAAATCAATCAATCAATTATAGGCTGAAGTATGACGTGTATATATCTATCGCGGCTTATAGATTTTTTCTGAAAATTAGTTCATGAAGATAAGACCTTTATACATTCGAGATGCATCATTTGGTTCGCGTTTGTGAAACAAGGGCCACTTAATTTTCGCGAAACATAAGCGGCATTCATTACACACCTGGTCAGCTTCATCACGTACAGTGCTCCACATTCGTAGTCATGGCTCCGGGGGGCGCTGACTGACGATGCCACGCTTGAATGGACATATATGCCCCATAAATTTGTCGGGTAGCTCAGTTGGTAGCAAGTTCTATTTCATCCGCATTTCATTCTTTATATTTATATTACATTTATTACTAATAAAATCCGCTCTCATTCCCTAGCATTATTGCCTGTTGCTTCTCACTAATATATATATATATATACATTGTGGGACAAAATATTAGTGAGAAGCAACAGGCAATAATGCTCGAGAATGAGAGCTATATATTATAAATTTCGAGAAAAATGCAGTTTAGGAAACAAAGCAATAATTTATTTATTTATACCTAACAATTTCGGCTGGTGGGCCAGCCTTCTTCGGATGATCTAAGCCAAGATCTTCCTAAAAAGGCTGGTTTACCAGCCGAAACTGTTAGGAATGAATCAACACATCATTGTTTTGATTCCTATACCGCACTATTCTCGAAGTTTATATTTTTTATTATGCTAGCCAGAAAAAACTCTGACCACACACACACACACACACACACATATATATATATATATATATATATATATATATATATATATATATATATATATATATATTATATATATAAATCATCAGCCTGATTTCAACTACTGCAGGACAAAGGCCTCTCTGATGTTCCGCCAGTCAACTCGGTCCTCTGCTTGCTGCTGCCAAGTTATACCAGCAAACTTCTTAATCTCATCTGCCCAGCTAACCTTCTGTCTCCCCCTAACCCGCTTGCCTTCTGTGGAAATCCAGTTAGTTACCCTTACTGAACTGCTGTTATCCTGTCTACACGCTACTTGCCCAGCCCGGGTCCATTTCCTCTTCTTGATTTCAACTATGACATCTTTAACCCCCGTCTGTTCCCTAATCCACACTGCTCTCTTCTGTCTTTTAAGGTTACACCTACCATTTTTCTTTCCATTGCTCGCTGCATCATCCTCAAATTGAGAAGAACCCTCTTTGTAAGTCTCCTGGTTTCTGCTCCATAGCTAAGTACCGGTAAGATGCAGCTCTTATATACCTTCTTCTTGAGGGATAGTGGTCATCTGTCATGATTTGAGAGTGCTTGCCATATATGCTCCACCCCATTCTTATTCTTCTAGTTACTTCAATCTCGTGGTTCGGCTCTGCGGTTATTTCCTGCGCTGAGTAGACATAGTCTTTTACAACTTGAAGTGCAATATTATCTATCTCGAAGTGCTGCTCTCTTCCGAAGTTGTTGTACATTACTTTGTTTTTTGCAGCATAATTTTAATGCCCACCTTTCTGCTCTCCTTGTCTAACTCTGTATACATGAGTTGCAATTCTTCCCCTAAGTTACTCAGCAATGCAATATCATCGATGAAGCGCAGGTTACTAAGGTGCTATCCATTAACTCTTACCCTGAGCTGTTCCCATTCTAGGTCCCTGAAAACCTCCTGTACGCACGCGGTAAATAGCATTGGGGAGATTGTATCCTCTGGCCTTACACCCTTCTTGATTGGTATTCTGTTTCTTTCTTTATGAACCACTATGGTACCAGTTGATCCACTGTAGATTTCTTCCAGGATGTTTATATATGCCTCATCGACGCCCTGATTCCGCAGTGTCTGCATGACTGCTGATAATTCTACTGAACTAAACGCCTTCTCGTAATCTATGAAGGCTATGTAGAGTGGCGGGCTATATTCTGAGCATTTATTTATTGAATTAGGGAATAAACGGGGGTTAAGGATATCTCAGTTGAAATCAAGAAGAGGAAATCGTTATTAGTCGAGCATGTAGCACGTAGACAGAATAACTGCTGGTCATTGAGGGTAACTAACTGGGAGAAGGCAAGCAGTTTAGGGGGCGAAAGAAGGTTAGGTGGGAAGATGAGATTGAAAAGTTTGTGGTTATAAATTGGCAGCACAGGACCGAGTGGACTGGCGGAAAATATGGCAGAGGCCTTTGTCCTGCAGTGGACGTAGTCAGACTGATGATATATATAAATATATATATATATATATATATATATATATATATATATATATATATATATATATATATATATATATATATATTAGGGATATGGCACAACGGGAGCGTTGTCAACAAGGATAAATATATCTATTTCCCAACAGTTTCGGGAGGGGTCCTCCCTTCATCAGGGGATGAGTTATCCCCTGATGAAGGAAGGACCCCTCCCGAAACTGTTGGGAAATAAATATATTTATCCTTGTTGACAACGCTCCCGTTGTGCCATATCCTATACCTTCACGAAGACTAACTGGCCCATTGAATTATTACTCCACTATATATATATATATATATATATATATATATATATATATATATATATATATAGTGGGAGTAATAATTCAATGGGCCAGTTAGTCTTCGTGAAGGTATGGGATATGGCACAACGGGAGCGTTGTCAACAAGGATAAATATATTTATTTCCCAACAGTTTCGGGAGGGGACCTCCCTTCATCAGGGGATGAGTTAACTCATCAGGATGAGTTAACTCATCAGGGGATGAGTTAACTCATCCCCTGATGAAGGGAGGTCCCCTCCCGAAACTGTTGGGAAATAAATATATTTATCCTTGTTGACAACGCTCCCGTTGTGCCATATCCCATACCTATATATATATATATATATGTATATATGTATGTATATATAATTGCACCCGGCCTGTTTTTGACCATCTCAGAATATGTTGAAAGAAATCATGGAGGTATATATGTGAATATGACTATGATAGTTGAATCATTTGTGTTTTAACTTTCTTTCTTTTTTGCTTTGGCGAAAAATTGCAATAGGCTGTATGGTTAACGTTTTTTATAAAAAGCACAAATCTTTTTACCAGTAGTATATTTACATTTAGTGCTTTATTTCTTTCAATATTAGGTCAATAAATTACTACAGTAGCAAATGAAGTAAAATTGTTGCCGAAGCATTGTAACAAAGTTAAGAAAAACAGCGTTGACTCATGACCTGATTTTCGTTATGTAGTGTTCCAAGTTTATGCATGTATATATGCATATATTATGCTCGAGAGTAAAGAAAATAGAATAATTGCTTGCTGCCTTCATAGTTGCTATTTCAGTAGCGGCATTCCTTCCTAAAATGGCTGAGAAAATTAACTACAGCGGGAAATAACGAAACTATATTATAACACTTTTTCAGCGAAGATGCAGCCCATCGCCGCTCTCAGGTTTCAAAAAAGCAACTTCTAATAATATCTGCAGAGTAATGAATTTGGACTAAATTTTCGAGAAAAATTGAGGCGCGAATGAGCGAAACTACCAGACTAGCAAAATGACGGCACTGTTGAGGACAAAGATTGAAGTGGTGTTAGCTCTTCTACAATAATAGACGTGCGTGCGTCATGCGTGCTCAAATTTCAAGCTCAAGCGCGTCCCGTACACAAATAGTGAAAATAGTGTGAAGTCGATCGATGGTTGATACAGAAGCCCAAATAATTTTAGATGTACCAGAAAAACGGGATATCTCAGCTTTTCTGCGTTGCGGTTTCGCCGGTGAAATTGGTCAGAGTTTATAGATATGTTGAAAGTACCAGCGGCCGCTTTTTGGAAATCTGGAAAGGGCGTTGGACTCTTTGAAGCAAAGACTATACTTTTTCTATTTGGTCTAACCATACGTTTTCACCATTTAAAGCTCTTAACTTACATTTGTTTGAATACTACGGTAATTGATATTTCTAGGCATGTTTTATAATATCGGTCTCTGTAGGCCCGTGTGCTCAGATTTGTGTGCACGTTAAAGAGCACCAGGTGGTCGAAATTTCCGGAGCCCTCCACTACGGCACCTCTCATAATCATATAGTGGTTTTGGGACGTTAAAACTCACATATCAATCAATCAATCAATCATATCTGTCGCAACAGAAAAAAATTATGTATTAAGAGAGCGAGCAAATATGGTATTTTTTTTATATTTAAATATTATCGGACATATATTTAGGAATATGCTGTAGTGCTCGAAAAGCATTTTGGGAAATATAGTCAAAAGTTTTACGAAAGCGACGCTTCTAGGGGCAATAAAGAGGATAATGATGTGTCGCGCCTTGGTAAATTCATGCTTCACAATACCGAAAACACCACCTACAACCTCACGGTGTTTGATGCGGGAATCGAAAGACAGCCTCTCCATCCACATTTTCTTTCGCACTTTTTTTTCACCTTTTCGGACGTCTTAAAAAAACGTGTGAAAAGAAAATGTGGATGGAGAGGCTGTATTCGATTCTCGCATCAAACATCGTGAGGTTCTAGATTTTGAAGGCGTCCACTGGGTCGCACCTGGCTACATTGATAAAATTAAAGTAAATTGTCATCTATGGCAGCCTTAGGCTCAGCATACGATGTTTGAAAAAAAATTTTGTTGAGTCGATGTGACGAAAATGAGAAGAAGTCTTTTGAAAAAGTTAACGTCACGCGTGGAGTTCTCGGCTTGAAATAAAAAAAATTAAACTTCAACGTTCATTTTCTCCGACAATAAAAAAAATTATGATAGTGCAGCATAGCGCAGTTTATCACTTTAAACCAAGCCATTGTTTCTCTTTAGTGTCGCTTTAACGTGCTGTGATATAGCCTAGGTGTTTTTTGCAGCCGGCACTGACACAAACGTTTTATCTTTTGCAGAATGTATCATGTGGGTGAAGGTAGACTCCAAGAATTCTGTGTCGGACGAGTGCCTGCAGTACTACGACAATGAATGCGGCCCAGAAAAATACAAGCTGTACGATAGCGAGCAGTGCACGTAACCCTGTTCGTAACGTCACGTCGGGTTGTGTACGCTTCACTAAATATGGCACTCACATCATTCGTTGGGGCTGTTTTGTGTGGGTGCTCCAAAATAAAATTATTTCAGATTCTTTACCAGATTCAGATTCTTTCAGAACTTTACCAATACTGAGCCAAATAAAAGCACCATATTATTGATGATGTTTGTTATGTAGAAAACTATGCGAACGACGACGAAGAAGCAAGAAACGGCAAGCCACAGCGTTGGTGCACACGCGCGACCCGTGCTTGCGCTTGTCTTGTATTTTCGGCCTGTTAACATTCCTCGCTCTTCTGGCGTTCCTTGGCCTTCCAGTAGGTCTATACGTAAATAAACTACGTGACATTTGGTGGAGGTGTGTGGACTCCCGTACAAACCTGGAACTTCGCTCCCGTAAGCTTTCCCCTCTACGTGACACGAACATGGCCACCGGGACGCCTCTCCAGGTGGGACCATCGACCGTCCACGTCACTTGCGGCACCGTGTATCCTCAACGAGACCCTCCTATCTTCACGGGCTCCACTGAGTCGGATGTCGAAGATTGGTTGGCGAGGTATGACAAAGTCGGCTCAAGTAACAAATTGGACGACCGAAGTAAGCTTGGCTTTGTCACGTTCTACCATGCGGACACCGCGCAACTGTGGTTTAATAACCACGCAGCTGATATTTCTACGTGGTCTGCATTCAAGACTGCTATTACGGATGTCTTTGGACGACCTGGGGCACGCAAGCTTCAAGCCGAGCACCGTTTACGTCACCGTGTGCAGCAACCAGGCGAGACCTTCACGGACTACATTGAAGATGTGTTGCATCTATGCAACCGCGTCAACTCTACCATGCCTGAGGAAGAAAAAATCAGGCACATTTTGAAAGGCATTGACGACGGCGCCTTTCAGATGTTGCTCGCGAGAAATCCCCCCACAATTGCTGTGCTCGTTTCTCTCTGTCAGAGCTTCGATGAGTTGCGTAGGCAGCGCGCAATTGCTCATCAAGCCCTCACGACGCCAGACACGCTCGCAAGCTTGCACCTAGCTGCCCATCCTACCGATAAGCAGCCGCTGCTTTCGACAATGAAGGATTTCGTCCGCGAAGAGGTAGCGCAGCTGTCACTGCTGCCACTGACACATGAGCCCGCGCAAGCTTTGGCACCGGACCTCCAACACGCAATTCGAACTCAAGTCGCTGAGGCCCTTCCACCGATGCATCAGCAACCACCTGTCACTACGCCTCTCACGTACGCCGCCGTCGCTGCTCGGCCTACGCAACAGCGTATGCCGTATGCTCAACCTGCCACGCCGCCCTATGTCGTGCCTACAACTCCGATTGCTGCGCCGTATCCCTAGGCGAGATCTTCTGCTCCATTATACCGTCGAGCAGAAGCTTGAAGGACGCCAGATAATAGGCCCATCTGTTTCGCCTGTGGTATCGCTGGACACGTCGCCCGCCACTGTCGCCGAGATCCCCCTCCAGTTGACACCGTGGGCAGGCCAATTGCGTCGTCGTCTAGGACGCCATCAAGGTACACCACTGACGGTCATCGACCCTTCGCAAACTATCAGTCACCATCACTCCGACGACGCTCTCTGTCACCTATGCTTCGCCGACCTGCTACGGAAGAGGGAAATTGATCGCTGCAGCTCCGGAGGCAACAGCTGCATACCATTCGAACTGCTTAAGGCCTCCACCTTTCTCGCCGCAAAACGTTATCGACGTCGATAATGTTAAGGGGACCGCCGCACAAGCGCTTATCGACACAGGAGCCGCCGTTTCCATAATCTGTGAGACGTTATGCCGCAAGTTGAAAAAGGTGACGACGCCTCTTTCGGGCCTGATGCTCCGCACGGCCAACTCGCAGTGCATAGAACCTACAGCTGTGTGCACTGCACAAGTCATTATCCAAGGGGAACTTTATGCCATTGAATTTTTTGTGCTGGCATCATGCTCCCACGAAGCCATTCTTGGATGGGACTTCCTTTCGCGTCATCGGGCCATCATAGATTGCTCACGTGCAGACGTTGCCCTTACACCGCTACCAAGCTCTTGTTTGGCAGATTCTCTTTCTGAAGCTTACAATCTTGTCGTTGTTGCAGACACACAAATAGCACCGAGAACATCCACCCTTGTAGCCCTGACCTGTACGGCCGCTCCTGCCGGAACTGTTTTGTTCACTCCGTCTGACGTATTTACCCGCCGCCGTAGCCTACACGTGCCCTTTGCCATACTCACCGTGGAATCCGGTGCTACCGCCATGCTCGTTGCGAACTCGCTATCGTCGCCAGTTACCTTACTTCGCGGAGAATGCTTGGGTAACATACAAGACGTTGACCTCTTGCGCCCTCTGGAGTTTGCCGAACACCCACCTCACCTCCATCTCAGTAATAATACGCCGCCTGTGGCCACACTGCCCGCGCCAGACTCATTCCAGCCCTCTGTTGCCGCTGAGCTATCGGCGACACAAAGACGCGAACTCTTGTCCCTTCTTCGAGAGTTCCGTTCTGCGTTCGATTGCGCTCAACCATCTTTGGGTCGTACAGCGAGCATCACGCACCACATTGACACCGGTACTCATGCTCCCTTACGCCAACGACCATATCGAGTTTCAGCGGAAAAGTGCCGTATTATCAACGAACAAGTCGTCGATATGCTCAAGCGTGGTGTCATCCAGCCATCGCAGAGCCCTTGTTGTACTTGTACGCAAAAAGGATGGGTCTATCCGATTCTGTGTCGACTACTGCCGGCTCAATAAGATAACTCGGAAGGATGTGTACCCATTGCCACGCATCGACGATGCTCTCGATTGCTTGCAAGGAGCAGAATATTTCTCTTCTTTAGATTTACGCTCAGAATATTGGCAAGTTTCATTGGCTGATCCTGACCGATCGAAGACTGCTTTTGTAACACCTGATGGGCTGTATGAGTTTAACGTCATGCCGTTTGGACGCTGCAATGCCGCAGCTACCTTCGAACGGATGATGAACACCATCCTTCGCGGCTACAAGTGGAACACGTGCCTCTGCTACCTAGACGACATCGTCGTTTTTTCTCGCGACTTTTCGACTCACGTTGTTTGTCTTCGTGCTTTTCTCACGGGTCTCACCTCTGCTGGCCTTCAACTTATAATCAAGAAGTTCCATTTTGCCGCACGTCAGCTCACTATACTGGGTCATGTCGTCTGCAAAGAGGGTGTTCTCCCGGATCCGGCGAAACTCCGCGCCGTGGCCGACTAATTGAAGCCCAATTCCATCAAGACGCTTCGAAGTTTTATCGGCCTGTGCTCATACTTTCGACGATTTGTGCGGAACTTCTCTTCCATCATCGCGCCTCTTACCAACCTGTTGACAACTTCCAAAGGCTTTTCTCCTTGGTCAAAAGAGTGCGACGAATCCTTCACCGCACTTCGGCGGTTATTATCATCACCTCCAATACTACGTCATTTTGACCCCGATGCGCCTACGGAGGTCCACACCGACGCCAGTGGTGTCGGTCTTGGTGCTCTATTGGCTCAACAAAAACCAGGATACCAAGAATACGTGGTCGCTTACGCGAGTCGAACCCTCAAGAAAGCCGAGTGTAATTATTCCGTCACGGAGAAAGAGTGCCTCGCAATTGTCAGGGCTTTGATGAAGTTCCGCCCATACCTTTATGGCCGCCCTTTCGAAGTCGTTACGGACCACCACGCTCTATGCTGGCTATCATCGCTCAAAGACCCGTCGGGGCGCTTTGGTCGTTGGGCGCTTCGCCTACAGGAATACGACATTCGTGTTGTATACCAATCCGGCCACAAGCACTCCGACGCCGATGCTCTATCCCGCTCGCCGCTACTGGCTGACCCAACCACCTCGTCACCTTCTTCAGCTGTCATAACACCAATCGACTTCACAGACATGGTATCGCAACAACGCAAAGATGTGTGGATTTCCCAACTCCTCGCCTTTCTGACTGATCCGTCAGCTAATTTGGTCTCAAGAACTATCCGCCGTCAAGCCACACATTTCGCTATTCGAGACGACCTCCTTTATCGGCGGAATAACACGTCTGAAGGTCGGAGATGGCTGTTAGTGATACCCAACCAC
Source organism: Rhipicephalus annulatus (assembly GCA_013436015.1). Lineage (NCBI taxonomy): Eukaryota > Metazoa > Arthropoda > Arachnida > Ixodida > Ixodidae > Rhipicephalus > Rhipicephalus annulatus. The sequence continues at coordinate 205,879 of WOVY01014312.1, forward strand.
ATGCGTTCGGAAATCTGTACAGCTTTCCACAACGACCCACAAAGCGCTCACGCCGGCGCTCTCAAAACGTACAACCGTCTACGTCAGCGGTACTACTGGCGTGGCACGTACACATTTCTTCGCAAGTACGTACGTGCTTGTACTGCATGCCAGCGACGTAAAGCCCCATCTCAACGCCCTGCCGGTGCACTTCAGCCTCTGTCTTGTCCAGCGCGTCCATTTGACCGCGTCGGTATCGACTTATACAGACCACTTCCCACGTCGTCTCTTGGAAATAGGTGGATAATTGTCGGCGTGGACTACCTCACGCGTTACGCGGAAACGGCAGCACTACCCGCAGCAACCGCGAGGAAAGTTGCGTTTTTCATTTTGCACAACTTCGTTCTTCGCCATGGTGCTCCCCGCGAACTCTTTAGCGACCGGGGGCGTGTTTTCTTGTCTGACGCCATTCAAGCCTTGCTCGCTCAGTGCAACATGGATCATCGCATAACGACAGCATATCACCTGCAGACGAATGGCCTCACAGAACGATGTAATCTCACTCTCGGTGATATGTTGCCGATGTACACAGCTTCAGACCAAACCAATTGGGACACTGTCCTTCCATTCGTCACGTATGCGTATAACACCGCTACGCACGCGACAACAGGGTTTTTCCGATTCTTTTTGTTGTACGGACGCGAACCATCGTGCACGCTGGACAGTATCCTCCCATACACGCCCGACTCCTCTGAGTAAATTGCAATTTCTGATGTTGCCAGGTACGCAGAAGAGTTTAGACGATTGGACCGTTCACTGGCAACCGAGGACCAAGGCCACCAGAAGCTACGGCATTACACCGACCGACATCTTTCTACTTTCACGACTGGTGCTCTTGTTTGGCTCTGGATTCCACCGAGTACTCCTGGCCTTTCCTCAAAATTGCTGGCACGATACCACGGGCCCTACCGCATTCTCGCCCGTACGTCACCAGTCAATTATGAGATTGAGCCTTTGACACAGTCTCATGACTTACGTCGTCGTGGCCGAGAAATTGTGCATGTGAGTCGCCTGAAGCCGTATTACGAACCCGCTTTAGTGACTACGCCTTAAGTCGCCAGTTTGGCTACGCTATTCAACGGGGGCCAATTTAGAAAACTATGCGAACGACGACGAAGAAGCAAGAAATGGCAGGCCACAGCGTTGGTGCACACGCGCGACCCGAGCTTGAGCTTGTCTTGTATTTTCAACCTGTTAACGTTCCTCGCTCTTCTGGCGTTCCTTGGCCTTCCAGTAGGTCGATACGTAAATAAACTACGTGACAGTTAGTACATTCGAAGGTTTATAAAAAATAGAGCTACTAGAACTCATTCAAATCGGCTCGAAATAAAAAAAAAGAAAGATTAGAAAGCCCCAAAAATGATGGTTATCCGTAGGACAGCAGGTTCAGTATCTTTAGCCGCAACGAGCGCCACTCCAGACCACGTCTTCTCTTCTCTGGCACCGTTTGATTACGTTTTGCAACCAGTGTTGCGGAGTGACCACTCCGGAATGGGGAGATTCCAGAATCATTCCACAATTTTGAAACTCCGAAATAGAATGCAAATTGAATGGGGACCGCGCTTGGAGGAATAAATTGGCAAGTGAATTAAGCAAATTTTGTCCAGAATGAAATCGGAATGCTATAACATCTTTTTACGAAAATGGAGGCCGTCTTCGTCTGTATACTGTTTTTTAAACATCAAACATTAGTGAATCAGAGCCTTGAATTTAACACTAAAGCAATATTATTAAAATATTTTGGCTGATTACAAGCACGGTACATTTATAAGCAGCGCGCTTACTACAACTTTTTTCTTATAGCAATTGTGCTCCTCTGATGTTTGTCGCTGGTCTTCGCGTACCCGTGGTGGAGCGGAACTATGGCGGTAGCATAACCACTTTTACGCCTTGTGACTTATTTCCCCCTTGGCGGCACCCCAGCCACAGTCCACACCTGACTTCCCTCTCTTTACCATTCATTTCTTTGTGCTAGCTTTTTTCGTCGTGGGCGACTTGGACGCATATTAGAAAAAATGCTTCTCAAAGATGCTTATTAACGCTGGCGCGATGCTTTTGTTCACTGCAAGTTTTTGTATATCACCTTGTGCCATTGTCTCACCTCATACTCCCCCGCACCTTTTGAAATACTGTCCCCCCTATATAGACATGGGTGCCTTCACCCGAAACTCTGTCAGCGAATCTCTGTAGGTCAGCGCATCACACAGTCGTACACGATAATTTGTCCCGGAACTCACCTGAAGCAGGAAAGCCTACGTAACCACGGCCACTACGGTGTATCCCCAAGACCCGATGTGACGATTCGCGCCAAGGAAAACCCTCGTTCTTTTTTTTGTAGGATGGAGGGAGGCACGGGTGGCGCCGTCGCCGCAGCTGCGCCTGTTGATGGCTAGAGAAGCACCACCGTAATGCACAATTACAGAGGCTCCTGTGTCTAGTGGTTCAAGCTTAAGGAGCTCATATTTGTGATGCGTGCCGAGATAGACGACAATTGTATTCTCTCATTTTTTTGTTTAACCAAGCCTGAAAAAAATGTCCAGTCACCATTTAGGTTTTAAAATCAGCATTTAGCTACTAACAATTCGTTGCAAAATTTCAATTATTGAACTAAATTAAAGCGTTTTTTGCACCTTGTACTGCTTGCGATCTTTATTGGACAATTTAAAATTCACGAAGACGCTTAAGAACTTTTTGTGTTGTTGACCCAGTGACCAAAGAGCTAGTGTTCAAATACCGAACTTGTTGGGGAGATCAGGCGTTCGGGAGATGAAGCTCAGGAAATCACACGTTTCTGATTGATATGTGGGGTTTTAACGTCCCAAAACCACGATTTGATTATGAGAGACGCCGTAGTGGAGGGCTCCGGAAATTTCGACCACCTGGGGTTCTTTAACGTGCACCCAAATCTGAGCACACGGGCCTACAACATTTCCGCCTCCATCGGAAATGCAGCCGCCGCAGCCGGGAATCGACCCCGCGACCTGCGGGTCAGCAGCCGAGTACCTTAGCCACTAGACCACCGCGGCGGGGCAAAAATCACACGTTTCTGAATCTGTAGCTGAGAGCTAGTCATCCCGCACACCCAGTGCTCCGGGGTGGGATCATTTAATTATTATTGTTACCTTTTTTGTAACTTCATTCGGTTTCTACGATTCAGCGCATATTCGTGTTCGCATCGCCAAGCAAAAAGACATTGTGAAGGACCGTATTTTTTTGCTACACCCTTATTGGCTACTACTGTAACGTCATGCTTCAATTACTTATGTAAGCCTCAGTACATGCTCTATTGAAGTCGAAGGCCACAACGCATTCTCTAGGTCCACCTTTAGTTAGCCAAAGCCAAGCAGAGGCCTGGTGCAAAAGTGAACAATCTCTCCATCAATTTGTAGAAGAGAAACCTCGGCATAAGTTAGCATACAAACATACGCATTACCCAATGAATACTGAAGGGAAATACAAACTATTACTGCAAGTTGGTTCTCATTGATACCCCCACACGGAAGGGGTGAATACTATATTCACGACCTAATCTATATCTCACGATCAGTTTAGTATACCAGACACACGTATGTAACATTTGCGATAAGGATGACAATGCATACCTGGCAACGTTTTTAGATATTGTATCTAAAAACATTGATATCTGCGCGCATGCTAACCCGCAAAGTTTTCATCACCCCACCCATGCTTGCGAGGCGTGCTTGAAAAGCATGAGGGCTAGTGAGCAGTGCGGCGTGCTGTGTTCCGTATTCGTTTCAAAGGCACAAGGTGCCCGAGTGGTGGTGTACCGTTCTATGTAATACCAGCAGATCTAGAGCGTTTTTGTCCCCCATTAACATAATATCAGTTTTTTCATATTCCCGACAGCTTCAGGCGCGTGGCGAAAACGCTTGTTCTTCTTGAACACTGCTTTTGTCAGCATAAAAAACGCTATTTCAGCATTCAAGCAATAAAAAGTTAAGCCTTAAAACATCACAATTCGTTCAAACATGCTGACCATGTCAATACTAAATGTAGCGGGAGAAGTGCTCCTAGGGGAATTAGTAGGGTGGTTTACTGCATGAGATATGCCGCCAATCTACTAACCCTTGAAATGGGTAACGTAAATTGGAACAAAAAAAAACTATATTTCAATCCTGCAGGACGCGCTTAGCGCGTAGCGGGCGTCTCCACGTATATAGGGACCGACAGGGAGTACCTGGCGGCCGCTTCGTGGGCCTGCTGGACGGCCCATTGCTGGTCGGCGAGAAATGAGCTCCTGAAGGACCTCTCCCACTTGTCCGAGGTAGAGTCGGGAGGAGTGTTTCTACACTCCCAGATCACGTGGGCGAGTGAAGCCGTGTGTCCACACGAGGGGCATGTGTCACTGGGCTATGCATCAGGATAATAAACGTGAAACTATGCAAGGTTTGGGTACGTGTGTGCCTGTAATAGGCGTAGGATTAGCGCCTGTGGTCTCTGAAGTTTTGGATGTGGGGTGGAAATATGCGGCGTTCAAGGTAAAAGTGTTTTGTTATGCCGTTGTACATAATGGGTGCATCTTGATTGCTCTCTAACTCATCGAAATGGGGTTGCCCTGTGGCGGCGCGGTCGGTAAGTGCACGCGCTGCATCATGGGCGATCTCGTTGAGGTTGGATGGGCACCCGGCACCTGGCCGAGATGGTCGGGGAACCAGATGACAGTGTGGTGCTTCAGGGTAACGTGCATTACGTACTTTTGCAGTTTTAGTGCCTCTGATGACACCATATTTATGGGGGCGTTCATTCTGAACTATCAACATGTTTTTAATACACCGAGGAAATGCAGGAATGGAATTGAATTGTTCCGCCATTACCAGAGTGTGAATGGGCCGTTTTTTAATTCCGAGGAATTCAAAGGAATAGAATTGAGGCAAATTCTGATACTTTTGAATGTAATTGGAATAGAATAGACACGTTAAAGAACCCCAGGTGGTCGAAATTCCCGGTGCAATCCACTACGGCGTCTCTCATAATTATATAGTGGTTTTGGGACGGTAAACCCCACATATCAATCATCGTGGAATGGAATGGAGGCGCCCGTTCCGGAACACTGCCTGTCACACCTTAAGGTGTGTGTCACCTACACAATGGTACGCGGTGCTCTAGTTCGATCTATTAAAAAGTTCACTGAAACAAAGGCCCAGTTTGATCATTCGTTCTGGCAAGACAGCTTTGGGCTTCCATGTAACGTGCGCGACTGCCCCTTTTGGCGAATTGTGACGAAAAAGCTGAAATATTCCGCACTTCGTATGCCGCACTTCAAACCAGCGATTACTGGATATTATTCTATTTGTGTAATTCAAATGCACAGATAGATAGATAGATAGATAGATAGATAAATAGATAGATAGGCAGACAGAAACTCCCAAAGTGCGTTGGGTCTGCTGAAATTGCTTTTTATTGAAAATATATAAGAAAATTATGTTATCACGGTCGCCTGTAGTGCGAGCTCTTAACAAATTTCACCTTCAATATCAATATATATACCGATTATCATTATTCATCATCGGTTGGTTTGCTTCATGCCACGCCCCGCCGTGGTGGTCTTGTGGCTAAGGTACTCGGCTGTTGACACGCCGGACGCGGGTTCGTATCCTGGCTGTGGTGGCTGCATTTCCGATGGAGGCGGAAATTTTGTAGGCACTTGTGCTCCTATTTGGGTGCACGTTAAAGAGCAGTGTGGATTAGGGAACAAAGGAGGGTTAACGATATCATAGATGAAATCAAGAAGAGGAAATAGACATGGGCTAGGCATGCAGCGCGTAGATAGGATGACCGCTGGTCATTAAGGGTAACTAACTGGATTTCCAGAGAAGGCAAGCGGGTTAGGGGGAGACAGAAGGTGAGGTGGGCAGATGAGATTAGGAAGTTTGCGGGTATACTATGCAGCAGAAAGCACAGGTCCGGGTTAGCTGGTGGAACATGGGAGAGTCCTTTGTCCTGCAGTGGACGTAGTCAGGCTGGTGCTGCTGTTACTGCTGCTGCTGCTGCTGCTGCTGCTGCTGATGATGATGATGAAAGAACCCCAGGTGGCTGAAATTTTCGGAGACCTCCACTACGGTGTCTCTAATAATCATATCGTGATTTTGGGACGTCAAACCTCACAAGTCAAATCAAAGCTGCAGGTCGCTTGTTGTTGATCGAACATCGTCTTACATGAGACTATTCACGTGTATAAGGTGCAGCAGCTGCTGCCGGCCCAACATTCCTTTAAGCCAGTGGAGTGAGGAAAGGGGGACCTGGATTCAAGGCTGAAAACTAAAAATTAATAAATACAGTGCACATTAACCGTTCATAAGAAGGCGAATGTCGCAGATCGGGCACTTACTTGGTGTATATATGAAGTAAAAAGTTTTAGGGTGCTTGGCTGCTGACTCGACGAACGCCTGTTTTGATCCCTAAGGCATTTTAATAGAGTCCGAAGGGCGCGTTTGCTGTGTGATGTCAGTTCACGTTAAGTAAACCCAGGTGGTCGAAGTTATTCTGAGCCATTCGTTATGGCGTACCTGCTAAATTATATCTATTATGTTCCTTACAGCGAGGCTATCTTTAGTCGACCCTGTAGAGTTGACGTGTTTGGCTTCACGACTCTCATTGTTAGATACTCTGCAGACATGAATGGTAATTTTTGGCATGTAAGTTACCTGCACCTAAGAAGTGCTATAGTGTTAAATAATGCTGACGATGATACATGGAAGCTGAAGGAAACACCTAAGGCGCAATAAAGAAGACCTAGACAAGACTGTTTTCTTTAGGTCTTTTTCTAAAGCCAAATCTGGCATTATATATCAGTATAAAGAAACTCATCCTGATTGGGCTCGCCATCGTAAATCTCTACCGCAGTTATGTCGCTTCAGTAACCACCTTATACAGACAATCGTGATGCGAAAATTGATCTCGATCTCAATGGAAAATGTGCCAATGTCACACGGGTATCCCTAATCAGAACACATCTGCATTAGGCTCGATCCGGATCAGGCACGGTTGCACTGTCCCTTTTATTTACAATCAGTTCCGTTAGATATAGAGGTTGCTATCGCAATCGTTTTAACCCCGCCACCATTCAGCTCTTGTGTCCGCCAAACTCAATCTGAATTACTTGTGACTGCGCTCGAGCAAGCACTGTGGATCAGGGCCAAAAAATACCATCCGGCTGAGCCTTGCTCAGTCACACTGGCACAAAAAAGTGCCATTGTGACACCGGTATAAGCGTCATTTCGAATTTTTCACCATCATAGATAGCGGACTCCATACGGACAAACTCGGGCTTCTGAGCATGACAGTTATCGAGACCACTTTGTTTGCTCAGGACGACGAGAAGTGCACAGCGGTAATAGCATATAGATTGTATTCACCGAGGAAGCAACCACGCTACCGCACGGGTTGATGGGAAGGACGTGAGATGTTTCCGCTTCCACTCGGTGATCACCCTGGGCATTTAGTGAAGTTCTTTCGGTAATTGTGGATGTTCTTTGCGCCTGTTCACGAAGAAGCAGCTGACTGTGTGCTATTGCAGTCGTTCGATTTTCGGCGTCGGAATGCTTGCGTTGCCTCGCCGCAATGGTTTAGGGGTTCTGGCGCTCGACTACTAATCCGAATGTCCTAGGATCGAATCCCAGCTGCCGCGGCTGCATTTCCGAAGGCGGCGGAAATGTTCGAGGCCCACCTACTCAGAATTCGGTGGACGTTAAAGAACCCCGGGCGATCGAAATTTCCGGAGCCCCCCACTATGGTGTCTCTCATGATGACATAGTGGTATTGGGACGTTAAACATCAGATATTATTCGTAGTTGTCGCAGTCCCTGCAATCGCAATAATCACGCCGTTTATTCGCGTAGCAATAGGTCTACTTGAAACAAAACATAAAAAACAACGAATACACAAATAGGGCCAGGTGCTAAGGACAGCCTTCAGTCTTCTAAAGCAAATGACAAGCAAGCAAAAATTGACGTAAAGGTGTTATGCCTAAAACTTCGCCACATTAGTCGCTCTTACAGCAACAAACATTTTGGCTTACTACGAATCATGCTGCGTTTATTTGATATCTGGTTAGTACAAATGCAGATTGTAAGTTCAAGCCCGAAAAAAATATAGGCTGGTAAAACAATCATTACTGAAAACACACCAGGGTAATGCGCGCTGAAAGCTTCAGGCAATATTGGCGCTAGGCTGGAACCATCAGCGGAGGCAGATTTCGACCAAGCTAAGATTTGCTAGTAATCTTAAGCTTTTCAAGCGATGATAAATTTTTGCTAGGATTTGATTGATATCTAGGGTTGAACGTCTCAAAACCACCATATGATTATCAGAGACGCCGTTGTGGAAGGCTCCAGAAATTTCGACCACCTGGGGTTCTTTAACGTTCACCAAAATCTGAGCTCACGAGCCTACATTTCCGCCTCCATCGAAAATGCAGCCGCCGCAGCCGGTATTCGATGCCGCGACCTGCGGGTCAGCAGCCGAGTACATTAGCCACTAGACCACCGCGGCGGGGATTTTTTGCTAGTAGTACAAGGTACGGCAACACTCGGCTTGACATTGCACGTGACTAGCTGCCACGTAGTTTTTGCCCTGAACGTATCACGCTACTGGCTATTACCTTATTTTGCGTAATTTTATTCTATTACCTTATTTTGCGTAATTTTATTCTCGGGTGACGAAAAGCCTAAAAGTCTTTTTGTCACCCGAGCACTTGCGTGATGCGGTATCATTCATGTCACTTGATAGCTACGCGATACTACGTGATTTTAGTCACTTGAGTGTTACGTGAGTTTTTGTGCTGTGAGACGTTGTTGCATGATTTTAGTAATGTAACCAGATGTTCTATAATTTTCAGTGACACATTTTCTTGCGTGGTGCTAGTCGACTGTACTCGCGGGACTGGTTATTAAGTGATTATTACACAATTTCAATTCAGCAGCTAGTAGTTATTAGGTGATGTTACGTATGTTTTGTTTCGTAAGAGATCCACCCTTTACGGTTCTGGTATTTCACGCTGGTGAAGCCACTTCATGCCTCTTGGGAGCGAAGCAGAAGGTGAAACGTAAAAATCGAGTGGGTACCGGCTTAAGGATTGCGCAACTCGCGGTGCGGGCGCTGTAAGCGGGAGAGCACGGAGCTCGCCGTTCGCGATTCGTGGCACTGTAAGTAATAGGGGGGGCGTGTCAATGCATGACGAGAAGGCAGAAGTGGGAATGTATTCAGCACTACTAAATTGGTCATTTTCTCTTCGCTTTCCAGACTTCACGGCAATATTTCCGGCAGCACTAACCTCTAATATTCTCACCTTGTGGAAAATCCCAGAAAACATCTCTTTAGCAGTTATATCTATTGAATTCTTGTCTCTTTGCGCAGATTTAACAACAACACAGTCGTCCAGCTTACTAACAAAAATTTGCTCATATGTGCCCAGTCAGGTAGGGCACGTCTGTTTGCTCTGGCCACAAGGTCATACTGGATTGACAACAAATAAAGCGACAGACGCTGGCGGTAGCGTCCGTTAAAAGAATCGTCCTAAATGTACTAAAGCCGTCCTCTAGTAGCACGATCGCATGATTCAAAAATTTCCTCTCTAAGACGAACTTACTAAATCTATTGTCCTAAACGACATGAATTTCCGGCTGCTTACGTGTTCGTAGTGGTGGTGGTAATGGTGTTTCAATAGGCGGGGTTGGCCTGGCCTAAACTGTTTCTGTGGAATAGCACATGCTTTAGTAAAAGGCATTTCAAAGTATTGTTTATTAAGCTGCGATGCAGGGTATAGTCAATGAGTTTTTATTCCAATGGGCCTGGTTTTGTTCCTTGCCTTCAACGTAATTATTGCAAGCAAGTAAAAAGAATAGAGCATTACTTCACAGAACGTCGCATATATGAAAATATGATGCAGAGATTTCTGAAACAAATTTTTCGAAAACTTGGCCTTCAACTGAATGACCCATATGTATATACTATAAAAAACAAGTAGAAAAGCAAAACGCATGGTTTTTGTTCTTCAACGTGTCACCATATTAATTAGCGGTGTATCGGCGCTCGAAGAATTGTGCCCTGCAAGCATGCATATATATATTGTCGCGGTTCGACGTAAGCAGACCACCCAGACGTTGAACCGACGGTGTGTTTTTATTCAGCAACCAAGAGCAAACACATAAACAAAAGCACGTCGTCTTCTTCGGTCAGTGTCTCGTTTCACGAGACTGTTGGCGCGCACATCGTTTTCGTTGTCTGTCTATTTTGAGCGTGGCATTTGCCTCCGCTTAAAAGAGCATCGCCCCGATGCTATAGCTGAGCCATTCATAAGTGCATAACGTCACTTTGCACAAGTGACGGTGCTTCATAGAGTCACTCGCTGACGAGTGGCTTAATGCGCACTACGTGCACAAGTTCAGGTCGGTGCTGTCGACGCATTGTACAGGTTGGACTATCCGTAACGACTTCGTAGGTAACGTCGCTCAGTCATTGCAGCGTTCTATAAGGTCCAAAGTATCGCCTGAGCAACTTTTCGGATAGTCCCCGTTTTCGTACAGGCACCCACACACATACCCTGTCCCCAGTGTCGTACGTTACAGGTGTATGACGTGGATTATAGCGACATATGCGTCGTACTCTTCCTGTTGGCATATTCACACACGTGTGAGCTGCCTGGCTTCCTCTGCGCGTTTAGTGAACGCGTCGGCACTCGTTTCATTGTCATCGCATTCGTTTGGCAGCATAGCGTTCAACATCGTCCTTACTTCTCGTTCGTGAACATGACTGAATTGGACTCTGAGGGATTAAATGCGCATGATCCACATTTCCAGATCTCTTATTCCGTGAACCACCGGCCGCGCTCACGCGTTTCCTGAAGAGTGGACCATGATGTATGTACATAGTTGCTTAACTTGAAAAACTGTGGAAACTCCTTCCTGCACAGCACCCAATTTTACAAATGAAGATACGCGAACACGGGGTATTTTTTGGCTTGTGGGCCTGTTTTATTCAAGACGGCGACTGCTTCAGGCTGCAGCAGCAAAAGTTTGCTGCCCCAAGACAAGCTCACTTTTCAAAACTTAGGCTCCAGTGGCACCCGGTGTTCATGAATTTATCCACCTCTTCATGCTTCCATCTTCCCCGGGTCCTCTGCATTTTTTCAACGTTAAACACACCGAAATACGTCCGCTGTGCTGATGATATGTTTCAAAATCGTTGAAGTCCATTGTAGTCCAGATCTCCGTGCACGTGTTTTGTGTAATAAAACTGTGTGGGAAGAAAGTGGGGTAAAACTTGTGTCGTAAATATGCATGAGTTCGAACAGCAGAGTTCGTTGCATAATTCACTAGCCGAAGTTTTAAGGTTCGTCGAAAGTAGGGGTTGACAGGCTGTTTTATTTCTGAACACAGGAATGAGCTCATATATAAAGGCTGGAACGTTCACAGTAGTGGAATACCCACGGGCAAACAACATTGGTTATAAGGGGCTCCCAATGGCTTGGCGCTACAAGACTCCGCATCAGGTAAATGATGCTAAAGGGGTGGACAAAGATATTGAAAATGCGGCTCAGTAGTGATTTCTCAGAAACTTTAGTGAGTTGTAACAGTGAAAGATGCACATTTTTTAATTTTCAACCCAAACAGTCTGGGGGTTTTCAAGCTTCCTGCAGTCGTCTCATTTATTACGTACCACAACCTTACGCAGTGTACATATTTCGTGGTGTATTTTCCCCTCTTCCGATTGCGACTTTCTGTTTATTTACCAAATCGTGGTTTATTTCTGGAGTAGAGGCAGAGTTACTGCAAGAAAACAGAACCTTCGTTCAAGTAGCGAGTTGTTCGCGGATTTCAGCACTAAAACGGCTTGCAACCATCGGCACCAACCACGCCGCAATGCTCGACTCTTGAGGATTAGTATTTAGGATGGCGCTGAGAACGCCAATTATTAGGTTTATTCGAGAGCTTGATTGATATGTGGGGTTTAACGTCCCAAAACCACTATATGATTATGAGAGACGCCATAGTGGAAGGCTCCAGAAATTTCGACCACCTGGGGTTCTTTAACGTGCACCCAAATCTGAGCACACGGGCCTACAATATCTCCGCCTCCATCGGAAATGCAGCCGCTACAGCCGGGATTCCAACCCGCGACCTGCGGGTCAGCAGCCGGGTACTTTAGCCACTAGACCACAGCGGCGGGACTTATTCGAGAGCTTACGCGAGCGTCAGCGATAACGTGGTAACGCTTGATGACTGCTGCATAAAAGGACGACGCGCTTCGTCAGTGATCAGATTACTCGACAGATGATGGCTGCAGGCTCACATCGCTATCAGTTCACAGTGTGAATCGCTTCGGCGTTATATTTTAGTTTTACAGGCACAAGCTCACCCAAATAAAATGTTAAGCTTTGCAACCATAGACTGCAACCTTCTCAACGTCACGACCACGTGACAATATGTAAAGGGGTTCATAGCGGCCAAGCTTAAATATCGGTTGTCTAAATGTCTGCCTTTACCCCGCCACGGTGGTCTAGTGGTTAAGGTACTCAGCTGTTGAACCGCGGTCCCGGAATCGAGTACCGGCTGTGGCGGCTGAATTTTCGATGTAGGTGAAAATGCTGTAAGGCCGAGTGCTCAGATTTGGATGCACGGATGGAACACTAGGTGGTCAAAACTTCCGGAGCCCTCCACTATGGCGTCTCTTATAATCACATTGTGGTTTGGGACGTTGAACCCAACATATCAATCAAAAGTGTGCCACTGTCATCCAGCTACCCACACAACTGAGCCGAAATAGCCAGTTTTGTGTCGCGTAGCAATTTGTACTGTTACAAATACCCAAGTCTGTTTATGGATGGATGACTACGTGAAGCGCAAAAAATGTAGCACTCACGTGTAATGTGACCATAGTGTGTCGTGGTTTTCACTTTGAAGCTAGGGAAGCGTTCTAAGCCAGATCAACGACGTACGAGAACAATTGTCTCTTTCTTTTTTCCTCTCTTTACGACAGAGCTCCCAACTGGCATGCGCCCTCTTCTCCATCGATAACGGGGTTGAGCTGTGTACAAACAACGAGAAGCTGAAAATAGCGTTCTCCTATTAAAGAAAATAGTCTTTTTTGGGGACCTTCGATGCAAAAAGTTTGGTCTGTCTGTCTGTTTGTCTGTACATTTGTCTGTTTGTACGCTTTTAACAGCATCGCGTACTTGAAACTGCCGACCCCATCCGCAGCGCCGACAATGTTACGCAAGATTGAGCGTTCATGCTTGTGCAATTGCCAAATAAAACAATTATTGTGCATGTCTGGGGCACCATAACAACACGTATATATTCTGCATGAACGTCTTTTACTAGAAAATGCATACATAGGTGATATTAAGAACCGTAGCGCTTATCACGCTGCGCTCACCATGCAATGCTTGCACGAAACGGGGAGTGTTTCCAACGGTTTGCTAAGACGAGACGGTGGTGGCACCTGCCCGTCGCCTTGCGTTCTACACCTTAGCACATCTGAGATGGGCGCGCACAGCCCTCTCAGAGCCACGCTTCTTTTTTTTAAGAAAACTACCAGATGGCGCTCATGTCTCACGAGTGACGTGACTTGATGCGCTCGTTCGCTTTCGTTGCACGCTCTAGGCACTCTAACGCAGCGCCTCCAAAATACCATTCACCAATTTTCTTGCACAGAACATCAAATAAATGTCTTGTTCGCTCTCTCAACATGCAAGATTATTGTCTTTCGATGACACTTGCAGATTTTAAGTTGCAGATACGGGGCAATTGTTTTCCTGTTCGTGAATCCCTACGTGTTCTCTCCCAGAACACGTACGCTGATTTGTTCGGCTGGGGATGCAATAACTCTGATGGGTGACAGTGGTATATATATATATATATATATATATATATATATATATATATATATATATATATATATATATATATATATATATATATATATATATATAAATGAAAGGGAAAGAAGTAAGTGTATACCTAAGGGCTCGTTTTTCCGTGTTCTGACACAGCAATAATGGGATTTAACAGAAAATAATGCCAAGGAATGTATAGGGGAAGTTATTAGAACAAATGTAATGTTAATAATAAGAAGAAAAAAGTGGGTGAAAAATAACCAGCCTTGAGCAAGAATCGAACCTACGACCTTCGAATAACGCGTTCGATGCTATATATGTGTATATTGAAAAGGCATTTATTGCCGTGTGTTGCGACGGTGGCCTACGATAAAAACACGATCCGAACAGAGCAACGGTCAAGGAGATGCCGGTGACGATCAGCACGAGGCGAGCGAGAGAAGCTCAGAACCCAGTACCCAAACGGTGTCGAAGTTTCTTGCCAAAGATGCGTTTTCTTCTTCAAAATTTTCCCCCGCCGAAAAAGAGCCATCTAGGCGACCTAAGAGTCTGAAGGCAGAGGGCTATAGTATGCTTAAGGCGGGCGACGTGGACGATGTCACGTCCACGCCGGCGCATGTCGTCAGATAAGGAAATTGGCTCAATGAGAAAATTCACCGTCGAGGTTTGCACCAAAGCGCGGTGAGGGCCCTCGTACTTCGGGACGAGTTTTGAGAAAAGGTGGGGGTTCGTAAGGAATAGCCAGCCATTTAGGTGATCCCGGAGAATAGCTGTAGCTTCGTGAAGAGTCGGCGTTCTTTTTTTTCTGGCGCTGCTGTTCTTGGGACGTAAAGGTGCATGCTAGTTCCCGGCACTCTTCCGCTTTTCGGGTGGCTTCGGACACAGATGGGCATTCGGATGCGTCAGGACGGTATGGAAGGAGAGTGTTGATGGTGTGGGATGGTTCGAGTCCATAAAGAAGATAGAAAGGTAAAAATCCAGTGGCGACTGTGCCGCGGTGTTGTATGTGAGCGTGATGATTGGAAGAATGCGATCCCAGTTAGTATGATCAGATGTCACATACATCGCGAGCATATCGCCGAGGGTGCAGTTAATTCTCTCCGTGAGCCCGTTAGTCTGCGGGTGGTATGCCGTGGTCTTGCGATGAACAACGTGGCATTCAGAAAGCAGAGCCGTGATGATTTCAGATAAGAAGGCTCGACCTCGGTCACTTAGTAGTTCTCGAGATGCACCATGTCATTGTATGAAGCGATGGAGGACGAAGGACGCCACATCCCGCGCAGTGGCACTTGGAAGGGCGGCGGTCTCACCATTGCGTGTTAAATGGTCCACAGAGGCTATGATGCACCGATTTTCATCTGATGTTGTCAGTAGAGGGCCATAGAGATCAGCTGCGATCCGTTCGAAAGGTTTGGCAGGGCACGGAAGTGGTTGAAGCGCACCGGACTAGTGGAATGGCAGTGATTCGCGGCTTTGACAGTCAGGGCAGTCCATAACAAATTTTTCGAACAAAATTATACATTCCAAGCCAGTAGAAGCGATGCTGAAGGTGTTCCAAGTTTTGAAAACATGGTTGATTCGGGGATCGTTGTGAAAGGAGGCAAATATTTGTGATCGCAAGCTGCGGGGGACATCCAAGAGCCACTAACGACCTTCAGGGGCGTAGTTGCGTTGGTGTAGCAGCGGATCACGAATGGCGAAATGAGCAGCGTGACGTGGGAGAGATCGGGATACCACAGTGGTGGACGATCCAGAGAGACAGTCAAAAAGCGAAGCGATAGAAAGGTCTTTGTGTTGTTCACTGGCAAAGGAGTCGAGGTCGAGAGATGTGACGGACTTGGTACCAGTGATTCTGCAGGCCGAGTCGGGAGGTAAAGGCGAACAGGACAGGGAGTCGGCGTCAGAATGCCTGCGTCCGCTGCGATAGATGACGCGAACAAAGTGCATTGTGGTCCGTTACCTGGACGAATGGGCGACCGTACAAATAAGGGCGGAACTTGCGAAGCACCCACACAGCGCTAAGCACTCGTTTTCAGTGACGCTACAATTGGCATCAGCTTTAGTGAGCGTGCCACTCGCAAAAGCGACGACGTATTCGAAGTAGCCCGGCTTGCGTTGGGTGAGGACAGTGCCAAGACCAATCATGCTAGCGTCTGTGTGAACTTCCGTTGCAGCTGTTGGGTAGAAATTCCGAAGAATGGGAGGAGATGTTAGCAGACTACGGAGCGTGGCAAGCACGACGTTGATGTCAGGAGTCTGAGAAGAAAGGTCTGCGTCACCGCGTAGGAGTAGGTGGTTGGTCAGTAGTGACATGATCGATGCAAAATTTCGAACGAAGTGCCGGAAGTACGAGCATAGCCTGACGAAACTCTATAATTCTTTCAGTGTAGTAGGTTTTGTGAAATCAGCGGCTGCTCGCAGTTTTGCAGGGTAGGGTAGAACACAATGCTTGGACGCTATGTGCCCTAAGATGAACAGCTCTTGCGTGGCGAAGCGGCACTTTTCAAGGTTCAGTTGGAGCCCAGCGTTGGTTAAACGCCCCAGAACCATTTGGAGCAGATGCAGATGTGTAAGAAAATTGGAAGAGAAAACGACAATGTCGTCGAGGTAGCATAGACACACAGACCACTTCAGTCTACGCAGTGTGTTGTCTATGAGTCATTTAAACGTGGCAGGAGCATTACAAAACCCAAACGGCATTACGTTAAATTCGTACAAACCATCTGGTGTAATGAGCGCAGTTTTCTGGCGATTAGCTTCTGCCATAGGATTCTGCCAGTATCCAGATCATAAGTCTAAGGAGAGGAAAGGGCGTCGTCGATGCGCGGTAATGGATAGATGTCTTTCCGCGTCACCTTGTTTAATCGCCGGTAGTCGGCGCAAAATCGAATCGATCCATCCTTTTTTCGAACTAGAACGACAGGAGATGCCCAAGAACTGTGCGATAGATGAATAATGCGACGGCGTAGCATCTCTTCGACCTGGTCATTGATGACGTGACGTTCTGTAGCAGAGACACGGTAAGGTCTTTGACGCAACGGCTGGTGCGAACTGGTGTCACTGTAGTGGTGCACTGCGGAAATGTGACCCAATCGCAGCTGAGAAACGTCGAATAAATTAGCAAAGTGCTGGAGGAGATTAAGAAGCTCGGCGCGTTCTTGACCACTTAAGGTGTCGGCGATGGAGCTCGAGAAGATTTCACTCGACGAGCATTCCAGTGGGGAAAGGGCATGAAGTTCGGTCAAGGCGGTACTGCGCGATTAGTCGGACATGTTAAGGAATAAAAAAGAATCAAGGTTCTCCACTCGACCGAGACGTTCGCCGGCAAGTATAGCGTAAGCAGTGCAGAAAGAAGGTTGTGGACGAAAATATTCTTCGGGCAGCAGTGACTTCAAGTGTAGCGAAAGGCAAGGAAACGGCTCTGCTACTCATGAAAATGTCGGAAGGTGTAAACATTATCGCAGCATCGTTATGGTCATCGCAGCAAACAGGGACAACGGCAAAAGAGGCTGGCGGAATTTCAGTGTCCCTACGCACGACGAGTTTTGGCGACCACTCAAGAGTTTCAAGCGAAGGTTCATCCCACAGGTGCTAAAATTGAACTTCAGCACGTGCGCAGTCGATGACGGCATGATGTTGTGACAGAAAGTCCCACCCGAAGATAACGTCATGCGAGCACACAGAAAGGACGGTGAACTCGACAACGTACATAGAGCCTTGGATGAATATGCGGGCCGTACAGGCGCCGAGAGGTCGAACTGGTTGTGTGCTAGCAGTACAATGCAATAGTCCAGAGAGCGGCGTGGTCACAGTGTGTAGGGAGCAGCAGAGATGGGCGGCTATGACAGAAACGGCAGCACCTGTGTCGACGAGGGCAAAGGTAGAAACACCATCGACAGATATGGCGACGACGTTAGCAGGCGAATTGCGAGGACATGGGCATTTCGACGACGGCACAGTTCTTGCCTCTGGAACTGCGGCGTTCAGTTTTCTCTGTTGGCAGAAGCGGGTCGAAGACGCATTGGGGACAGTAATCGCTTGCGAGAAGACGGGGAGCGGGGAGAGTGAGTATGAGATGGGGGCTTGGGTGACTTACCCCCGAATGCAGAGATGTCACTTGACTAGTACTTGACTCGTTCTTGACTCAAGACAGTCTTGCCGGTCGCCATAAATTGTTATCGATCTTGCGGACGACTTGAAGGCGACTTGGCTCGGTCGAAGTTAGGACAGGTTTCAAGTCAGCTGCGGGGCTAGCTTGAAAGCGACTTCTTGCGTTATTCCAACATGGCCACCTCTTGAATGGACGTCGCGTGAAGGGTGGCCGCTTTTGAATTCGCTTGCCTCGCCATAAGCGTAGCATTTTTTGAGGCGCACTGCCTGCAAAAGATTCTTGCACCCGCTCTCGAATGGACGTCGCGTGAAGGGTGGCCGCTTTTGAATTCGCTTGCGTCGCCATAAGCGTAGCATTTTTTGAGGCGCACTGCCTGCAAAAGATTCTTGCACCCGCTTTACATGACCGAGGAAATCCGATAGAGTTGTACGACGAGCAACAATTCCACGCTCGGTACAGATTCACGAAGAACGCCGTTGGCAGCCGCTGGCTATGTTGCCGCTCCGTGAAAGTGGGGACAACCGAAGACAGCCCGTGCGTCCATTGTTACAGCTACTGATGGCTCTCCGGTTTTACGGCGCTGGCACATTCCAACCAGTCACCGGAAATCTCGTCCGCATTACGTAGTCGACAGTGTGCCTTGCAGTCGGAAAAGTTACGATACTCACCGCAAAGCACCTGTACGCGATGCTGGTGCGCTTTCCACAGCTGGCGGCACTTTCTATAGTTATGCGGGGCTTTTATGAAGTGGCTGAGTTCCCTGGCGTTACAGGTTGTGTCGACTACGCACACGTGCGTATTAATAGCCCCAATGTCGATGACGCCGAAGTGTTCCGAAACCGCAAAGGCTATTTCTGTTTTTCTATGACACGACGACATTTTCCGTCTCTTTCAGTAAAACAATTGACTCGGTGCTGTGTCCGTGTGCCTCGTCTATCCTCTCGTCCCGTCTAGGGCGCTGTTTCTCGCTCAGAATTGCATCGCTTGTAGCACAACACTACGTAAAATTACACACACATAAAAAAGAGATGCCCCCATCACGGGTTTTTTTATCCGCTTCACCATCAATGCAGCGATACACTACTGCACCCCGCGAGACCGAATTCGGCTAAAGGCCATGTCCTGACCCCCGCTTTTTCTCTTGTTTACCAAGCTCAACAAAAGGATACGAATCACATTTGTTCCCAGAACTTGTTTTTTTTCAATAACTGCGACCTAGCCTACTACAGGCATGCACACAGGCGAACAGAAAGGCAAACACCGTGAAAATCGCGTCAAAAATACATGCCATGGCGTTCGATTGAAAAAGAAAAAAAAAACGACAAAAGAACCCAACGCGATGCTTGTTTCGCCTCCAAAACAAGCAACCGTGGAGAAACGCGTCGCATTTGAGTGGCCACTAAAACCAGCGGGCAACGAACGCTTTACAGGAGCAACACTGGGCATCGCTGTGGCGGCAGGCACCACGTGTCGCTCGTTAGCCGTAAAATGGCAAGAATATGCTTGTGGCCCTTCGTTTTTATAGTTATTTTAAAACGAATGGTCTTTTTTGCTGTAATGCATGCCTTACGCGAACAACTTCATTATTACTCTCGTTAGCAGGCGAGCAGCGTGATTATGCTTTGAAGCTCGATCTTGACTGGACCAAGCAAGACAGCCTGAGCATCTATGAAACGCGAAGGCTGACTTGGGTGTTTTGAAGTCCACTGTTTGCTTCACGCTGACTTGCTCAAGTTGAGTTGAAGTCGCAAGCCAAGTGACACCTCTGCATTCGGAGGTTAGACTCGGGAAAGTTAGTGTAGCCATACTGCGGTGAGAGATATAGAGCAGTTACACTCTAACGCAAAATTACCCAAAATAGGAGTAACAGAGCCCAATAGACGTGCGCGATAAACAGATAGAGCGTTGAGGAGCAACCACAGAGGGAAGTGTGTGGCGCGAAACCACTTAGTCTCCCCTGGGATGAACCGCCCGGGCATTGCAGGCAGCGCGAAAAGCGTTGCCTAAGTGGCCAGTCCTCCTCCACAAAACAGATGTCCTTCTCATCCTCTGCTGGCTCAGTCTTTTCCCGTATTTTGCCGGTGGCGGTCGCGTAGCGTCGCGCTCGGAGTGCTCGAGCACGGCTTCCTGAATTCGACGATCTAAGAATTACGACGTAGTGCTTGTGTGTACGCATGGATGAGCGTGGGCTGCTGCTTTAGCGTTTCGCTGCACCCATGAAGTCTGGAGCAAGCCTCGACAGGTCACCACGCTGCGCTGTATATCTCTGGCTTCAAGATAGTCACGACCAGCACACGACAACAACAGTTGGAAAGGCCAATATGGCGGCCGAAAAAACAGGCCTGTCGGATATATACTTCAGTCCGACTCAGGGAAGAAAAGAGCGCTGGATTCTAAGGCAAGTAGGTTATCATTGTTTAGTCTACTCTACTTGTCGCGTGTGCGATACGGATCGCGCTTGCCGGCAACGGGCGCGGTCGTGTTTAATGTCGCACGCTCGAAGTGCATCGCAAAGGTCAGCTTCGGCGTTTTCAGTTCGCCTGTGCTTCAGTCCGCCATTGCCGTCGGCCTCCTGTACGCTCGCGCATCGAGTGCTCGCCTGTCTTCGCCGCCGCGATGAGCTCCGTGCTGACGATATTGGGCTGAGACCTCGTCGCTGTGTTGGGAGTCGTCGAAAACACGTTGCGGGTTCTCGTAAAGAGCTTGGTTGTAGTGTGTCGCGCGCTGTATGTGCACCAGCATGGGCTGGCGGGGCTTTCGCTAGCGTCGGAACTCACTGAAAATTGGTCGCCATTGCAGTTGGCTTTCCCACCAGTCGGTTGCAAGCAGCCCGGAGCCGTCCGCTGGCCGCGGTGACGGACTCGCGTTTGCGCGCTGCACTCGCTCGAGTTTGTGGAAAAGGGCCGCATTACTGTCGATTTCTTCGGCGCTAGCTACAAACCAGCTCGGTGTTGTTCATGGCGGCGGCCAAGCGTACGCACGCTAGCTATCCTGTTTGAAGTTCGCTGGCGGCATACACTCCGCGTTCAGTGTCATGTTTGGTCTCGCGTTCGCTTGCTCGAGCTAAATGACGTCGCTCGCTTAGGAGTTGCCGACTTGTTAGCGGCACGGTGGTTCGCGGAGTTGTGACTGCGGCCGCCGCTCTTAAGCTGGTGCTCTACGGGGATCGAAAGGAGTCTTTGACGATGAGTGATATCACGCCGAAATTATTAGGATGTCATATCTCACATATGTTTTCATTTCACCTTGCACGGATTTTTCATATGCATTTGTATTCATCCTCTGTCACGTGTGACTCACTATATTACATACTTATTGTGCAGCCATGGGCACACACCGTGCTGAAGACTGTGCACTGGCGTCTGCGATGCCCGTCATCCATCTCTTTCGTCAGAGCAGCTTCAGAAGGACTGTGCAAAATGTGAAAGTAAAGTTATTTGTGTGTCTTGTTTTAACGCTTGTTTTCATATTAACGTGCACGTACTTGTCATATGCGTGCATCTTCATTTTCTTTGACGTGTGCCTAGCTATTTTTTATTATAATATTGTACGTGCAGCCGTGGGAACACAACAGGCAGGAGGCTGCGTGCAGTGCGTCCTGGCGTCTGCGATGCTTGTCTTTTATGACTTCTGTAGGAGGAGCTCCCCAAAGGGTGAACAAGTTCTGACAACGAGACTGGACTTGTACACTTCACCATGAATTCACTTAAAAGAATGGGGAAACTTCATGTGTATGTAGAAAAATAAAAGATTTCGATGTCTTACTTTTGTCTGTCGTTGTTGCCGTGACTGTGAAAGCAGTTACACATAGGTGGCTAACTACTTTATCTCGTGTTCTTCTCTGCGGAATTTGTTGCTAACTGCGCAGAAAAACAGGCGAAAAAGTATTAGGCCTGGCGGAAAATAAACAAAAACAAGGTTTGAACTGGGTACAAAAAGTTTTACGATTAAAGTATTTCAGTGGATCAACCGTTTGTCCGGCAAGGTAGAACTGTGAGGACTAAAGGTTGCCCGGTAAGGTGTAAAAGTGGAGACTAACAGTTGCTGTATAAGGTGCAATTGTGAGGACTAAATGTTAGTCCTTTGGGGTGAACTGTCGGACTAACGGTTACTCACTAAGTGTAAACGTGTGGACTAAATGTTAGTCCCTTGAGGGAACTAACTGTTTGACCCGGTGCCGTTAGTCCTTAAAAGAATTAATGGTTGTGGCAGCCCCATTATCCCCAAAAGAACAAGCCACACACCCTTTTAACACCCTTTTGCCTTAGAGTGTAGGTGCATGGGCTGTGGGTCATACAATGATGGCCGCGTAGCGTCGTGGAGTGGTTGGAAGCGACGGCGAAAATATCGTGCCACGTGTCCTGGAGTACCGCAGGCGTAGCAGATTGTTCGATTGTCAGGAGTGCGCCAGGAATTGCTGACTCGTGGTGCATCCCAAAGTGTCGAAAAAGGGGCGGAGTTGGGAGCAACTGAAGACATGGGTGGCAAATGCTGCAGGGTCTGCTGCGTACCACCTGGGCATACGTAAGAGGCGCGGCCACAGGCTGTATAGCCGGTGCATGGGGAACAGGCATGGCCACAGGTCTGGTGGAAAAGACGGGAACAGCCTGAGCTACCTCTTCGGCAATAACGTCACGGAGAGGTGAGGGCAGACGAAAGGACGGTGGCTGCTGCGTGACGGGAATCAACGACAGTTGCCGAGCTACTTCTTCACGCACAAAGTCTTTAGTCTCTTGCAGGGTTGGTGAGTGATCGGGAACAGAAGTAAGACTAAAGAGCGAGTCGGCGTGTTAGGAAAATGGCCGAGTCTGGGCACTCTGCTTCCTCAACTCGTCGAAATTTTGACATAGAGTGACAAGTTTCGCAAAGTTGGCAGGATTACGGGCCAGGAGCATTTGAAATGCACCATCATTATTCCCTTTGAGGATGTGCTGAATCTTCTCTGACTCGGGCATGGTGGTGTTCACGCGGTTGCAAAGACCAATAATGTCTTCGATGTAACTGTTGAGTGGTCCCGTTGGCTTCTGTGCGCGAGTCCGCCAGCGTTGTTCAGCTCGTGTGGACAGTGGGTCGGCCTAAATCGCCAGCAAAGTACGTTTTGAAGATGGACCATGTCGTAATGTCGTTTTCGTGGATGTTATACCACATTTCGGCCACGTCAGCGAGGTAAAAAAATTACGTTAGTACACTTGTCCGCGTTATCCCACTTGTCGTTTGCGCTCACCAGTTCGTAGTTGGTGAACTAGTCTTCCACGTCGGTCTCATCAGCTCCGCTAAAGACCTTGGGGTCTCGCAAGCAAGAACGCCGGGGTTGCTTAAGAATGGAGTGGAAGAGCCAGGTTGCGCGTTGTGGGTGGCCATGATGGGAGGTAGCGTACGGTTGCGCAGCTCCAGGTTCAGGCGATGGCGAATGGCAGCACCCAGGTTCAGGCGACGGGGAATGTCAGCACCCTCCACCAATTGAAAAGGGTTTATTGGCGTGTGTTGCGACGGTGGCCTTACGATGAAAACATGATCGGGCCAGAGCAATGGTTAAGCTGATGCCGGTGACGATCAGCACGAGGCCAGCGAGAGAAGCCCAGAACCAAGTAGCCAAGTAGTGGCGATGTTGCTTGCCAACGATGCGTTTTCTTCTTCGCAACTCACACACACACACACACATATATATATATATATATATATATATATATATATATATATATATATATATATATATTGTCAGTCAGCGCCGCAAGTAGCCAAGGCGTCGTCGAGTGTGGTGCACTCTTTATGAGCCTGTTTGGCGTCACGTAGCACGTGAACTTATTACGAGTGGGCAGCTGACCTATAGTACCTCGTATAACTGACACTCCCAAGTTTAAATAAAAAAATCACAGAGATACCCAATAAAGTATTTCGGGGGATGGCCTTCGTGGTAGCTCAGAGGTAGAGTATCCAACGCGTTATTAGAAGGTCCCAGGTTCGGTTCCTGCTTACGAAACGTTATCTTTTCAACCACATCTTTTTCTTCAAATTTACATAAATATTTGTACAATACGTTCCCCTATACATTTCTTCGCATTTCGTGTCTTAGATCTCATCAAAATTGTGTCAAATGACGGCAAAAACGAGCTCGTCAGTATACACCTCTTTCCCTTATTCATTAAAGAGGGTCTCGTACTGGCAGACGTGGTGTTGTTAGCTTGTATACGAGTGACTTTTGATCATCTGCAACCTCGTAAGAAGTTCACGAGCTTCGTGACACCAAACAAGCTGATAAAAAGTGTGCCACACTCGCTTCCACAGCTCTAGGTGGCGCTGATTGACACTGCCACATTTAAATTCACATATAAAACTAATAAAGTGCCTAGGGGGACAGTTGCTGTGGTAGCGAAGTTATAGAGCATCCAACACGTTATTCGAAGATCTCAGGTGCGTGCGGCTCCTGCTCACGGTAAGTCATCTTTTCACCCACCTTTCTTAATTAAAATTTACATTACAATCCGTCTAACAACTTTCTCTATAGATTTCTAGGCATTATTGTCTGTTAAATCTTATATTATGGTGCCAAAAGACAAAAAAGCGAGCCCGTAGGTATTTACTTTTTTCCATTATTCATTTACGAGGGCCTCGTACTCCCAGACTTGGTGCCGTTAGGTTGTATACCTGGGACCATTGGTCAGCTGCCAGCTCCTACTAGGTTCACGTGCTACGTGACGCCAAACAGGCTCATAAAGAGTGTGGCCCACTCGCCTCCATGGCTACAGGTGGCGCTGACTTACGCTCCCATGTTTAGATTCCCATATAAACCCAATAAAGTGGCTGGGGGAATAGCCACCGTGGTAGCTCGGTGGTAGAACATCAAATGCGTTATTCGAAGGTCGCAGGTTCGGTTTCATCTTGCGGTAAGTTCTATTTTCGCCCACCTTTCTTTATTCGCATTTACTTTACAATTGGTTTATTAAGTTCCCCTACGCATTCCTTGGCATTATTGTCTGTTAGATCTCATAAATATTGTGTCAAAAGACGAAAAAACGAGCCCTCATGTATACACCAATTTCCCTTATTTATTTACGAGGGTCTCGTACTGGCAGACTTGGTGCCATTAGGTTGCATACCTGCGACTATTGATCAGCTGCCACCTCGTAATATGTTCACGTGCTATTTGACGCCAAACAGGCTCATAAAGAGTGTGCTACACTCGCCTTTATGGCTACAGGTGGTGCTGATTTACACTGCCATGTTTAGGTGCACATATAAGCCCAATAAAGCAACCAGGAAATAGCCTCCGGGGTAGCTCAGTTGTAAAGTATCCAAAGCGTTATTCGAAGGTCGCAGGTTCGGTTCCTGCTCACGGCAACTTATCTTTTCAGTCAGTTATATTTCTTCACAATAACATTACAATTGCTTTATTAACTTTCCCTATACATTCCTTGGCAATATTGTCTGTTATATCTCATTATCATTGTGTCAAAAGACGGAAAAAAGAGGCCTTAAGTATACACCTCTTTCCTATATTCATTGACAAGTTTCTCGTACTGGCAGACTTGGTGCCGATAGCTTGTGTACGAGGGACTATTGGTCAGCTGCCACCTCGCAAGAAGTTAACGTGCTACCTGACGCCAAACAGATTCATAAAGAGTGTGCGACACACGCCTCCATGGCTGCAGGTGGCGCTGACTGACACTCCCACGTTTAATTTAACATATAAACTCAATAGAGTGGCTGGGGGGATAGTCGACTCGTAGCTCACTGGTAGAGCATCGAACGCGTTATTCGAAGGTCCCAGGTTTGGTTCCTGCTTACGGAAAGTTATCTTTTCACCCACTTTTCTTTCTTCGCATTTGCATTACAATTTGGCCAACACCTTTCCCTATACTTTCATTGACAATATTGTCGGTTAAGTCTTATAATATTGTGTCAGAAGACGAAAAAGCGAGCCCTACGTGTACACTTTTTTCCATTATTCATTTACGAGGGTCTCGTACTGACAGGCTTCGTGCTGTTTGGTTGTATACGAGAGACTATTGGTCAGCTGCCAGCTCATAATGAGTTTACGTGCTACATGACACAAAAGAGGCTCACGAAAAGTGTGCCGCACTCACCTCCGTGGCTACAGGTTGCGCTGACTGATACCACCACATTTAAATTCACATATAAACCCAAGAAAGTGGCTGGGGGGAGAGCCGCCATGGTAGCTCAGTGGTGGAGCATTCAACGCGTTATTCGAAGGTCACAGATTCAGTTCCTGCTCACGGTAAGTTATCTTTTCACCCATTTTTCTTCATTGAAATTTAAATATAATTGGTCTAATGACTTCCCCTATACATTCCTTGGCTATATTGTCTTTTAGATCTCTTTATTATTGGGTCAAAAAACAGAAAACCGATCTCTTAGGTATACACCTTTTCCCCTATTTGTTAACGAGGGCCTCGTACTGGCAGACTCAGTGCCGTTAGCTTGTGCGCGAGACAGTATTGGTCAGCTGCCATCTCTTAATAAGTTCACGTGCTACGTGCTTAATAGGTTCACGTGACGCCAAACAGGCTGATAAAGAGTGTGCCACACTCGCATCCATGGCTACAGGTGGCGCTGACTGTCGCGCCCACGTTTAAATTCACATATAAACCCAATAAAGTGGCAGGGGGACAACCGCCATGGTAGCTAAGTGGTAAAGCATCGAACGCGTTATTCGAAGGTCGCAGGTTCGGTTCCTGCTCATAGCAAGTCATTTTTCACCCACTTTTCTTTCTTCACATATACATTACAAATGGGCGAATAACTTTCCCTATAGCATCCTTGGCATTAGTGTCTGTTAAATCATATATATATATATATATATATATATATATATATATATATATATATATATATATATATATATGATAATGTGTTTACCAGTTGTTGCATGGGTTTACTTCTATTTAAAAGACCGGCAATTTTAGTGCTCTCAATCTGGTGTGTCTTCTTCCAAGCATAAACAAAATAGAAGTCTCCTCCAAGGTTCTGTATTGTTACAATAATTATAATGTATTACTGTGTCCGATTCCTGCCCACATGATTAACAAGTGTATGTATACGCTGATGACATCGCTCTATTTGCTACAGCAGGAGGCATACATACACTGCATTAGAAAGTACAGTTTATATGAAAGCTCTGGACACGTGGTTGGACGACATCAATTTATCAATAAACATCAGGAAAGCCAAAATCCTAAATTATCCGCTATTCGTTCCTGTGCAGTTTTTAAAGAAAGGACGTTACCGTGCAGGTGGAACTGTTGGAGTATTAGGAGTGACTTATACCAAAAACCTGAATTAGAGCCCGCATATAGAAAATATAGCAGCTAAAAGAGCACGGGCGACAGGAATGCTTCTTAAACAATGTAAACGATCTGCTTTCCGTCATGATGGCATCGTCATGATATATTTTATGTACATTCGCCCAATATGTAGCACCCGCCTACAAACTTTGACCACAGGTACTTCTAGAACGCAAATCATTGCGATTATGTCTTGGGCTCCCTAACTTTGTCGCAAATAATACTGTATATAAAAAAGCTTGCCTGCCTTTTCTTCTTACATGGTTTTAAATACTAACCGTTCGTACCTTTCTAATTATATATGCATCCACAAAGAGGAGGTCACACTATGTCTTCATTAATGAGCCGCCGGCCACTTTTACTAATAGTAGCCTATAATAACCACAAGTCATCGTCCTACTGAAGCTGTTGGAAACACTACAAATAAACCTTCTTGGAATACCGGTATTAAGGAAACCTATTGAAACAATTAAAATGAAATTCGACAATATATTTTTTGACAATAGCAAAGATCTTCTCAGTAGGTACCTAAAGGCCATTTTCAAAGACCTCCTGGCAGGAATAAATAAAAAATTATAATAGCAACTGATGCTCCAGTTTGTGAAAAAAAAGGTAGGAGTGCGAATTGCATCTTCGGTGTCGAACCAATTTGTTTGCCTGATTTTACACCTATTTATCAAGCGGAAAACTTGCTATTGTATTAGCATTACCCGAATTGCCTTTATTACACATGTTGTTATTCTTTCCAATTGTTTGTCTTTCTGTTCTTTCATAACTGTACCGATTATTTAGCATGCTTTAGAAGTGTTTTATGCCCTTGCCCCAATACATTTACGTCTCATTCGATTGATATGGGTATCAGGTCTTGAAGGTTCAAACCTGAAGGATTAGGCAAATGCACTTGCAATGACCTCACATAATGGTCCCATTATTTTCATATGGCCGACCCTAGCACTTATCAACGTTGCACGATTTGAAAAATTTGCCACATCGTATAACTTTGCAAAGTTTCGCTTGGTAGCATCAGAGTTTTCTCATCTACATTAGTGTTAAAAACTGATGGTGCTCCTTTAGAAGGGCGGAAATATAAACTAAGAGACAACGATGCCGAGTTCCTTCACACAATTTTTACTTACACAGGTCTGGTCGGGTATGGTCACTCATATACCTTTAATGCAACGATAATGAATATCTACAGCATTTCCTGTTAACATGCAGGCTGTTTGCAAATCAAAGGAAAAGACTGTTAGAAGAACCTCTCGGAAGGTTGACTTTATATTTATCCCTTTCGTTGGCCTTTTCCTTCAGAGCAATTGAAAGGGCTTTAGCGACAGGAATGTTTGCAAAGCCGCATGCGATTTTGCAAGAAAAAAATTATTGTTAAATTAAGCAAAAGTTCACGTTATGTTTAACCTATTAGCTTGTTTAACTTCCTTTTCCTTTTATTTCAGTTATTTTAATGTGAAAACAGAAGGTTTATTTTACGAATTTGTTCTGTTTAAAAAGAAAAAAAATATTCCTGTCTAAATGTATTGGGCTGGTGAAACAATTTTATTGCTAAAATAAGGTACCGCCCGTTTCATGGCTGATCTCCCATTGTGGGTTGAGCCAGGCATCTAAGGGCCAACTACGAACATTGACTCGCCCTGGAGGTAACGAGTTATCAGGACTAGTTGAGGACTGCTCAAGCGCTTCGAATGTTGTTGTTACAAATAAACAAAAACGAAGGAGCGTGCATCATGAGTTAAGTTAATCCGCTTTCAAAGGTAGAGCTAAATTCAACTGATGAATTTAAACTAAGTTGTGGAGCCTAAGGTTTAACCATCGCCAAAAAATATTTAATTATTTGTTTGTAGGTACACTAAAGCTGGTAAATTAACTCCATTTTAATGCTGACCACAACAAAATTTGATAAGCTATATATATGATAAGAACGCGTTATGATCAGGTTACTGCCAGTCTGGTCTATTAGCAATATCGCATAGTGGCAAAGCATATATGAGATATGTAGTCCAGTATTCTTTTTATTATATGTTCTTTATCGTTCAACATTGTTCAATTTATGTACTAAATTCGAAATCACAAATTTTCGGCCCACACACTGAAGTGGGTATGGGTCTCATGCATGGTCTGAACCAAGGAGGTTTAGAAAACAATGCTGGAGTGGAAATTCTTGCCCACGAGTGAAGCCGTGCCTACCACAAAATGGTGGCTGTGGCAGCCATCTTGCTAGGCGCATAATGAGCTGTTAGCGTTCGGTGATTGAAAAAAGAGCGTTTTCCTCGCACACCCAGCGAGTTTAGCGTTGCAACATTTTGAGGTCAGATTGTGCTCAAACTGCGTCCTTGTGTTACTAAATATAATTAGTAAGCCTCGAATTCGAGGCATATTTTATTGGAGATTAAGTCACCGATACTCGTGTTTGCGAATATTTTCTTCGGAAACAAATATCTTTTAATGTGTATTTAACGTAGCCATTAAACTAACGAATAAAAACCGCTTGATGCCGAATTGGTTACCACCAGCTGAGCATGTTTCCGAGATCTTTGAATGCCACAACCTGGCCTTACTACTGGTGGCGAAGCATTGCGGGAGCTTCCACTTGAGCAATTTTTTAAAATCTCCTTGGTCTGAACGCTCAAAGAAACGTGAGCAACCAGAGGAAGAGGTAAAGAAGAAGAAGAAGAGCAGCAGTCACGGGTGCTGACTCGTGCGGTTGGTTCCGATTGCTCTTTGTACGCAGAATTATTCGTGTTGGTCTTATCTTCTCGTATTATTGGCGATAGTGAACCTTAGTGCCGACTTGGAAGACTCATCTCTCGAAAAGGCGAGCCACTTACTGAAGTCGTCATGGCCAGCCAGTCTGACGAAGGGCTTACGTGAGTACGATTTCTAAAGTACTTGAAGTGAGTTTGGTCGTGACTCACATGGTAGAGTCGCCCGTATCGGATATTCCCAGTTTTGTTCTCCTAGCGGCAATGACATTACGTTGGTGTTAATAGCACCTGAGAAAACGCAGCGCAAGCATGGTGGGCCAGCTTCGGTATGATGGCCTCTTGTGATTTTTAGTGGTTGCACCAGGCAAGGTGTCTTTACTCCTGTTTCGCCCCCGTCACGCTACGTACTTTTAACTAGCAGTTGATATTTCTAGAGAAGCATTGCGGCGTAGTTGACCTTGCACACGAAGTTTACACGTCCACATTGCCAATTTTCTTTTGTTTATTTTTCGCACTCCTCATGCGCTTCACACTTTAATACACGACCAATTCAGTGTACATTGTAATCCGCCGTGTTGGAGCAGTGGTTATTGTTCTCGGCTGCTGTCCCGAAGATCGCAGATTAGATCCCGGCCACGGGGTTAGCATTTCAATAAATGAAAAATGCCAGCGGCCCGTGTACTGTGCCTTGGCCGTGCACCTTAAAGAATACCAGATTGTGAAAACAGCTGGCACCCTCCACTCCGCCATATCTGATATCGTATCGCAACATTGGGGCATAATATTGTTACTCAGTTATTAGAGCATTCATCGCCATGTCGGTGCAATGCGGCGTTTTTACACTATTTAACTGGCTTAGCTGAGTTAGTAAGTGTAACACTGATATTCCATGCAAAAGCACCACTTTATTGAATCGGAGAAAAAAAAGATGAGAGATTCAGACTAAAGGCTTTAAAGAACTCCGGCTTTCTTCCGTCTTTCTTGCTTTGCACACTTTTCTTAATATTTATGTGAAGCACTGAGAATTCACGAACTCACACGAACGCGTTTGTTGATTTTTGGTGGACATACAAGCGTGAACGGCCCCGCCGCGGTGGTCTAGTGGCTAAGGTACTCGGCTGCTGACCCGCAGGGCGCGGGTTCGAATCCCGGCTGCGGCGGCTGCATTTCCGATGGAGGCGGAAATGTTGTAGGCCCGTGTACTCAGATTTGGGTGCAGGTTAAAGAACCCCAGGTGGTCGAAATTTCCGGAGCCCTCCACTACGGCGTCTCTCATAATCATAGAGTGGTTTTGGGACGTTAAACCCCACATATCAAATCAACAAGCGTGAACGAATATAAGATTTTCTTGTAGCTTAAAGGGCCAGTAAATAGCCCTGAGATCTAAAAATTTTAAAAAGAAGTATATGTGAAGTTTTTGTTTGCGAACATGCTATCACAAGAATTTTGGGAATACGTGCTATATTAAGGGAATTACAGGGATTAGAACATCGCTCTAAGCGAGTTTCAAATTTTCGCGTGGCCTCACCCCCCTTCTGCTTTCCATGAAAGGAAAGGCGTAGCCCATCGTCATGACTCCACCCACTTCGGCAACGTGATACCACGTCAGTGATTGACGTCATCGGCAAACGCGATCAGTCGCAATGCACTTCCGCTTGCTGCGAAGCTAGGTTACAGTAGCCACTGTAGCTTGGTTGTTTGTTTACCGTTTGCCGCACCAGCCGCGGGTCAACCATGAACCGTCAGGAGCGAAGTGTCGACCACAAACGATCAGGTTCCCGACGCACGTTTCTCGATGGCCTATTCGCTTCAGACATATAGCGCGCAGGCCCCATCGTGAGGCACACGGTGCCGATGCTTCTCCGCTGTCAAGTCGCTCGATTTGCAGCCGATGACTGAGCAAGGCTTTTTACCCGTGTTGCTCATGTCAAGGGCGTAGTACGTTCGTACGTGCGCACAGGTGCTGTAGTGGAGCGAGGAGTGTACACGTGCATGCGACAACTGTGAGGCTGGTTCTTTCACCACACTGCCAAGAAACAAGGGACTGTTTCGTTGCTGTGGGTGGGAACAGGAACTGACGTTAACTTCACTACTGATTTTTCACACCTGATTTAGACCAATCGGCGCGTTGCGTGTACGTCACGTCACCGATTGCCGAGCTGACGTCACTGTGCGTGCAAGAGGGTTGGTCAGGCGTAGGAAAGATGCGCTGGAATTGTTTTTCGAAACAGGCTCTGCGCAGCGCGCAGCGCTGTAAAATTCAGAAAACGTGATGGCTGCGGTCTAATCTACGAATTGCTGAACTTGTATGAGGGTGTAAAAAAGTAGTAACCTGTTTACTGGCCCTTTAACATAGTGTGTGATAAAGAGAAATCGTACAACAGAAAAATATTGAAAAATGACGCGCAGAAAACACACATTGCTTCTACGGGGTGTAGCTCACTGCAATTCGTAACAGCAACCATTTGTCATACCAGCCTCGCTCAACAAATATAATCTGCTCTGAGCGGTTCCTCAGACTAGAGTCACCGAAATTGCCTGAGTTGGACACACTCGGATTCCGAATCACCAGCATATTACTCGCCAGGGCTCGCAAGGACTCACACTCAGTGCGAGGCAAGACACTGAGTGAGTTGACCCATAAGTTCGTGAGCATAAAATTGTATTTCTCAATGAGAGCGTCAATCATCTTTAATGTCAATATCTCACAAAAAGGTGCTCTACCATACCCCTCTTGATAAAATACGGGTTATCAGTTGCTGCGATGCCCTAAGGTCATTGTTATGGAGGACGCGCGATGCACGAGATATTTTCAAGAACCTCCATGGAAAGGAGTAGGGGAGCAGGTCGAATATGTTACCGCCACCTCCTAAGTCGTGCCTCTCAGAAGTAAATACTGAAGGGGCACGTAAACGCGAGAGCGTGAACACATGTGTCAACGGACTTTATTATTACGTAAGCCAATACATGGCTCATAAGTAGGCTGCGGAAGACAAGTAGATGGGACTCTTGCTATACGTTCTTTGGTGCTTGTAAAAAAAGAGCTATTGGGCAGAACTTTTCTGGAACAAAGAAATAGCCTTTACAGAAGAACAGCGAACTTGCCACAACGTGTTCATGCTTATTTTTTAATGCAGGTCCAGGCTTGTGGAAGATGTGTGTGACGAGATAAGAACAAAGCTACATCACGTGACTGAGATATGGAAACAAGTCGGGGTGAACTCCCATTACGCTCGTTCACGCCTGCGCTACGTGCGCAACAGAATGTCGAGGATCCTTGCCGAGACGCTTCTTGAGGGCATCGAAGACCGCGATGATCGTCCTCAGAGAAGTCCTGCAGAGCCGATTGACTCCAATGCTGTGTGAAGTTGATTAAAGAAGGTCACCAATGACTTCACATCGAGGTTATGCATAGCAAATTTCCAATAACCATTGTAAATGTTTTGAGCTTTCACAGAGTGGGGAGCTTAATAATTTGCTAAACATCGTCAAAACAGGAAGAAAGATGAACAAAACGTAGCTCATGGGGTGTATTGCAGACCAGAGTAAGTAAATAGTTGTAAGACAAGCAGGTACATTTCTAGCCGCATTTGTCCCCTTTCAGCACAGTTTTATTATTCGGTGCTTACGCAAGTCATTATAAACATCATTATCAGACTGACTACGCCCACTGCAGAGCAAAGCCCTCTACCATGATCCACCAATCAACCCGGAGTTGTGCTTTCCATTGCCACGTTATATCTGCGAACTTCTTAATCTCATCAGCATAACCAGCTTTCTGTCTCGACTTTGTGCATTTGCCTTTTCCGGGAATCTGGTCAGTTACCCTTAAAACCAGCGGTTATCCTGCCTATGTGCTTGCCCAGCCCATGTAATTTCTTCTTCTTGATTTCTACCATTATATTCTTAACTCTGGTTTGTTGCTGGCAGACCCACTTTGCTCTCTTCTTTTCTCTAAAGGTTTCTCTTATCATATTCTTGTATATTGCTCACTGCGTCGTCCTCAATTTAAGCTGAACTCTCTTTGTAAGCCTCCAGGTTTCTGCTCCTTAGGTAAGTACAGGCAATATGCAGCTGTTTAATGTCTCCCTCCAATGGGTAAGTGGCACATTACCATTCGTGATTTGAGGACGCTTCCTGAATGGGATCCATTCCATTCTTATTATTCTAGTTATTTCACTCTCATGGTTCGGCTCCGCGGTTACTACCTGTCCTATTTAGACATAAATCTTTACAACTTCCAGCGTCTATACACCCATCGAAATTTGCTGTTTTTGGCCTGAGACTGTTGCACGTATCTTTAGTTTTCTGCATATTAATTTTTAGACCAACTTTTTGGCTTTCCGTGTTCAGTTCAGTAGTCATGATGTGTAATTCGTTCACCGAGTTTCTCGTGAAGGCAATGTCTTCAGTGACTTTACCAAGATTACGAAGGTTACGAAGACATTCTCCATTAACTCTTATCCCTCACTCTTCTCATTCTTTTGTCCTGAAAACTTCCCGTAAACACGTGGAGAATAGCATTGAACAAATCATGTCTCCCTGCCTTACAGCCTTCTTTATCGGGATTTTGTCGCTTTCTTCATGAAGAACTATGGTGGCTTTGGATCCACTAAAGAGAGAGAGAGAATAAACTTTATTGGGTTCCAGCATGCGGGATTCCCTCCGGCCGCGCAGGGCGTGGGGTTCACCCTATCTCACGTTACACTAGAAGTCCTAATGTCACGCGGGCCTAGACCTCAAGGCCTTCGTGCCCCGGCGCCGCTCGGGTTACTGAGGGTGTCCCCCTTTCGCCTTTGCAGCGCCAGTGCGACCTCGAGCTGCCGGACGGCCCTTCGCTGGTCTTCTGGGTCCGTAGACCCCACACGCACTAAAGATTTCTTTCATTATGCTTATGTAGGGTTCTTCGATACTCGGATTCCGTAGTGCCTGCATTACTGCTGATGTCTCGACTGCCTCAAACACCTTCTCGTATAATATGAAGGATATGTATAAACATTGATTGTATCCACGAATTCCTTTATTACTTGATTTATAGTATGAATAAGGTCTGTTTAGGAGTAGCTCGTACGAAATCCTTCTTAGTCCTTTGGTTGATTGAACTGTAATGTCCCATTAATTATGATAGCTAATATTTTTGTAAATAGTTTGCAGAGAACGAAAAGAAAGCTGCTTGGCCTGTTGAAGTCTTCGACTTCTTCTTTCTTATGAATACAGATTACCATTAGATTAAGGTTTTATTGAGGTCGTTTTGATTACATTTCGCGAAATTTACAACCCTGATTAGACCTATACCCAACACTGATTAGACCATAGCAAGATTATGTTGGAGTTCTTTGAAAATTTTGGTTCCCTTCCCGTCAAGAGACACTTCGTATATATAATGGTGTCCAGTTTCCTTAACTCAATTTTTCCGACATCTTTCAGGACGCCGCGTTGTTACTTTATTCTCACCATTGGCTTCTTCTTTACATACTTTCTAGAACATTTCTAACTTCCCCGGTCGTTACTGGTAGGATGTCGAATTCTTGTAGACAATTATAGTTTCTTACGATATCATCCTGGTTGTTTCGGCTTCTGTACAGCTCTTTGTAGAACTCCTCCACCTCCGTGATTTCGGCAATTATACCTGGTCTAGTAAAGTATTGTTATTTTTTCTAGTGTGGTACAGTTGGCAGGAGTCATGAACTCATGCCCATTGTGTTCCATCAATTACCGGAACCAGCGAGCGAGATGCAGCTAAACAGCAGCGTCTCCCGTCAAGCGCCAGTGCTGCTGCGACAAGGTGCTGCGGAAGAATCTCGCAAACAGATGGCACTTTTTACCCACCCTAGCGCACACTGATGGTGGAACAGATTGAGCTTTTTTTTAATTCACTACTATCGGAAGAGATGGAACAATTTCGTGCTATGAGGCAGCCGGCACCTAGCTTGAGTGCCAAAAAAGACGAGCGCCTGATTAGGCCCATGAGTTCTGAGACCAGCCGAGAACTGTTTAAGAGACTGCTGTGCTTCTCATGAGGACGCCCGCGCTTTTGTTGGCAGTGCATTCGCTCTTTTTTTTCTTTACTGGGTGTCTGTTTTTATTTGCTGTCTGTTTTTATTTGGTACTTTGTCAAATATTTACTCGGTAGTCTTTATTAGACGCCAGATTTTCAGGCACTAAAAAGTGTGTTTTGGGCGCCAAAAGCAGGCAGGTAAAACACCGTTTTAGGCCCTAAGAGTCGTAATTATAGGCACAATAAACTTGTACAAAAATTGAAATATCACAAAAAATGACATTGGTGACTTGTATCTATGGCAAGAAGCAAACCAAAATGATATTGTTTAGGATAGCAAAAAGATACCAACGATTCAACATAGGCATGCATTTTCCACGCAATTCGCAGTATGTGGTTTTTCGTTTTAGTGTGTAGCATTGTGCGTCAAATTTCCACCATTCAATTAACGCCCTCCTGGTTCTCTTTCGTTTCGTTGTGGCTGGGAGGGCAGCGCAGGAGCCAATAACCAGACCACTGACACCCCAGAAGAGAGGGATCTAGGTATAATCGCGTTGGAGCCATTTCTCTCCTATCGGTGAACACCATAAAGGGCTCCTCAATACGTTTGGGCATTTTGAGCTGACAAGCGTTATGGTGCACTGTACCCTCCAGATCATTCCTGTTAAGATTTGCAAAATTACATGTCGCAGAAAAACGCTCGATTTCTATAGAATGCCACTTGCCCTACTCGCGCACGTGAGCCCCAAGATCTAGGTAGTGACGTACAGCAAAGATTGGTCCTGTTTTTACGTCGCTCCTTAAAGTTGACATTGGAGGGTTGCCGTCACATACCGTACGCTCTTCATCAGAACTTCAGTAAGTGCTAGCTATATTCAGAAAAAATGGACAAAAAATGTCCCGTCACCTGATTATATCTTTCATAATAAACGGTGCCTCATTAAGAGCGCTGCACGTGACATTAATTATTTTTGTGCTTTGTTGTTTAGAATAAGTGAGGAGTACTTTGGCTTGGGCTAGCTGTATCATATCATATTGAAAGGGAAGCGCAAAGAAAAGGGAAAAGAAAAACAGCAGCTCTTTCTTTTTGTGTCTTTCTTTTTCCTGTGTATTTGCACTGCCCTATCAAAAGCAGTATAATGAAAGAAAGCTGACAAAAATAATGAAATGGTGAATTGTGAAATGTGAAATGAAGTACAGCCGCAGCAACGTCTGTGTAGCGCATGCGATCCGTCAGTTTTTGCTCTGTGGCACGAAATCTTGAGGGAGCATCAGACTCTGACGCAGTCAGCCTGACAACTAGACCATGCATGCTCCTTATACCCCACTTCAGAGCCCGAAAGTGCCTCAAGCTTTTGCGCTTCCAGGCAAAATCTGGCTGCTCGCGTCTTCTACACAGTTGTGGTCGTGGCTGAACATTGTCCCTTCAGGGGGCCAGAAACTTCATCAGCTGAGATTTAAAAAACTTCGTCGTGCCAGTGGCACCAGAATACCATAAATGCTCTTTGAAATGTTCGACATCACCGATTACAAAGTTGTGAGAATATTGAAAATGAAATTTAGATCTTGATTTTTTTCTCCTACTAATAAATCTATGGTGGTGAAAACAATGACACAAGAGCTCACCGACCTCACTTTGTCAATCTAAACCCATTCATTGTTTTTTTAGTGTCCCTTTTTACCCGCTGGTGAGTCAGAAGGATGGCCTTTTTAATTTCTAAGGTGTGCATCGTATACAAGTAAACGTTTCCTCAGTCAGTGTCTTGTGCATTGACTTCACAGTAAAATTTACTCATTGCCACTGCTTGACGTCACCATGTGTTGTGCCAGAAATGAGTGATGAATATAGGTTTTGAAGGATTTGCAATGTTATTAATAACTTGCAATACATCATCAATGGAAGGGAAGAGTTCAATGCCTAAGTTACTTGTTGGAATCTTGTACTTCTTGATGCGCTGAATAGCTCATTCATTACGAACACATGCAGCGGCTATGCTTTGATTTCTTTCGGTTCCACGTTTTGCGAGTCGCTTAGTCTTACGCAAGAACAGTGGTCTCACTATTTCAATGTGGTAATCTAGGCAAATTCGGTCAAATAAAAAAAACTCTTCACCATCACACTGTCGATGGAGAGCAGAAACTTCTCCATAATATTACTCTTTTTTGTAATGAAAGAGTAAGATGCTCTTCCGCCACACACCTGGCTTACGTACCTTATGTGGCCTCCAGATGTTTCACATAATAATACCTTCCCTGTGTACCTGCCCTTGAACCAACTGGAAGTTAACAATTGAGACTCGATGTCTCTTGGTCGCTGCAGTGGTATTTTTGTGCAGTCTAACACTTCCCTTCCACTAGTGTATTTTTGAAAGTGCACAGGTAAATTCTCCACAACAGTTTCTTTGCTTTGCCAATACACAGCTTTCGCAAAATTACTGCTAGAGTGGACACGGTGGACTTTAAAGTTTTCGATGATGTGTCGATGTATACCTAAGTGCACAGCAATGACCGAAAAGGACATATTGTGGCGTAAACTAATCGGGGTTATGTCACCACATTCTCATTGAAGAGACAGATTTTACATTGAGAAAGTGTGCTACTTTCTGTGTAAAGGACACTATTGTTATAACTCAAAGCAAGGGAGCCTAGTGAGTACGTTGAGCTCTCTTTCTTCTTGTAGCATTGAAGAGCTCAATGGCTGGCTAAAGAGCCTGGTAAAAAAGTATACATGACAAGTCATAATTTATTAGCAACAGCTGTGACTTCAGAAGGCACACCTGATGAATAAAATGTCAATTTATGCAATAATCACTGATTATAAAAACGAAAAAAAAACTATAGAAAAGAAAAAAATGCATGCATTTGCACTCAATGTGAAATCTGTAGGAAGTGCGGTGCAGTAGTTTACCTGCCCATCGCTGACGCTCGCATTCACAAGCCATAACGGGCTGACTTTTCGAATGTGCAGGCTACTCGTCAGCCTCAGTCAGAAAGGAAGCCTTTATTCAGAATGCAGTGGTGCCTCCTCCCATTCTAGCAACCCTCATATCTCTCCCTCTCACCGTCACTTCCCTTGGCCGCCCTTTTGTTACGCTATACAGGGCTATGTTATTGGAGGTTTTGCCTGTGTGATGTCAAGCGACATGAGTCTACAGTCCGATACCCTAAACGTGGTTTTGTAATTTTTCATAAACTACAAGTACCTTGAATGCCATCGTCAATGAGGTTAAATTCCTCATTACCAATGTCCATTGCAGTGGTGCTGGGCTGTTCCTCACAAATGGGCAATTAATGCAAGCTTTTAAGGAAAAAAAAGCCACAGGTCTGTGCTCTGCAAATATAGGTTGAGAACCTAATAATACTGAAAGTTCTTCATTAGTGGCCCTACAGCATGCGGTGGTATTTATGGTTTATCACAACTCCCGGTTGCACATTTATGAATTTTGGTCTAGTAGACAAGCATGCAACACCCTTTTTTGGCAAATCAAGATTCTTGTTAACAATTTAGGTTTGGGTGAGTAGCATAACAATTCCTTTCGAAATTAATAGCTAACATCTTGTGCCACAAGTAATGAAAGCATGTTCTGACACACAAGATGCATTAAAGGCAACTTAGAAGCTATACAGGTGTATGTGCATACAATCTGTGAGGGCATATGTATTCCCAAACATGGGAGAGCCTGCTCAGATAAATGAATAAACACTACATAGAGCTTCCTGGTGAATGAATCATCAGCGTATATTTAGAAGGCACTGATCACTTATCTATGTGATTTTAAGGTGAGTAGACTGTACACAGGGCCTACTCAACAATTGAAATCCCTTCACTTCATAAAGAAACCCGTTCAAATGTGGGCACTTCTCAAGTCTGAAGACGAACGCTCATCGCAGCACATCCGCTTCCTACTAACTCAATCTATGGGACAGATTTTTCGCCACCCCTCTGACATAACTAGAGAGGTTCCCACCCCCTCCTTCATGCGCGCGCCTATACAAAGAAGCCAAAAATATTTGAAGTGGTGGAAACAACACAAGACTCCCAAAAGGCACAACAAAGACAACCTCAACAGATGTGATCCATGTACAGCACCTCAACAGATCTGATCCATGTCACCCTATGTCTGCTCATTTGAAAGCAATTACTGTGCATCGGAATTTCTAGGAAATAGGGTGACATACGAGACAAGCTTCGATTATTTTTGTAAAACGAGTAAGAAAAGCGAATGTGGTGTACAGACGGACACCAGCCTTTGTCATTGCTATCGTATCTCTTCATTTCTCGGTTCTTCATAACAAACTGGGTCTTCATAACAAACTCGACCATGCGGTGAAACTACACTTGCTCACCTTTGTTTTGGGTCTTATTTGGAGTGCGCTCGGAGCGTCGCGGTGGGTCCGAAGGGCGCACAGAGAGGTTCAGAGACGGAACAGCTTCGGGCACAAGCCAACGCATATTTCAGCCTGCCACAAATCAGCTTTCGTAAGTGACACGGATGATACACGAACGCGATAAGCTGTGAGGAGCGCTCGCGTGCACCAGTCAGCTGTTACTTACCGAACATTTTCGCTGCGGTGGCGTACTCGAAATCCTCCTCGTGAAATTGTTTGCTGCACCCTCCAGAGCTAGCGCAGGCGTTTCTACCCTTTTTCTACTTCACGGGCTCAGTTTCCAGCTGTTTTTAACGTTTGGGGTAATGGTGAAAGCTCACACCGGGCTCCGTCGCATACGTCCGACACCGCGGCATTGAACAGTACACCACCATAACTGCTGGCCTGAAAATCAGGCCCGGATCGATAATACGTCCAAGAGGTTAAATGTCCAGGTGGTCGAAAATGCGCTTCACAAGCTGACACTGCAACGTCGCACACCGCAATCTAACCCGGGCCTCACTTTCCTCGAGTCTACAGCCACACAGCGGACGAACTGGGCGAGCAGTTGCATCCTATGGGTGACGTAAAAACAATCGCGGTGCCGAACCCTCCAGTGGAGGCTCTCTAGGCCAATAAGGGACAACGCACAACGCACTAGCATATAGAACTTGAGGTGCTTCATCCCTTTAATAAAACGTTTGGAAGTCTACGCTTTCTTATTACCAACAGCCTAAGTGCGAAAGGTGCTATTTTTTTCGCTTTCCCACATGCAACACCAAGCTGTGCTGAAATCAGTAAGGACACAGGGCCCTATACTTCTTACGTACTTTAATGCTTCTTTAAGATTCATTTTTGTCGTCAACCACCACAGTAAAAGCTCGTTCATTTGAATCTCCTTGAATTGAGAAGTCCGGATAACTTGGACGCGTCTCAACCAACATATACATTATTTAATGGCATCAAACTCTACCCTAAGTAAGTCGTAATTAGCAGGAAACAGAATAAATCGGATGGCTTT
This sequence comes from Rhipicephalus annulatus, assembly GCA_013436015.1. Lineage (NCBI taxonomy): Eukaryota > Metazoa > Arthropoda > Arachnida > Ixodida > Ixodidae > Rhipicephalus > Rhipicephalus annulatus. The sequence continues at coordinate 247,290 of WOVY01014312.1, forward strand.
CGGAGCTCGTCAGACATTTGACGCAAAAGAGCGAGAAAGGCGTTCGCGGACAGCCGGAACAAAGCGGCGCAGTCCGCATCGCCGTCTCCCTCTACTAGTTAGCTTGGATTCGTCCACATGTGGATGCGGCCAGAAGCCCTTTCATTTTGTCGTGCTGATAGCAGGTGAACATTGTCACAACACTGAAACATCACAGAAGCTGTTAAGGATGAAAAGCGTACTGCCACTGTCCGCTTGGGGGCGTTAAACTCGCTTACTATGACGGGAGTATTGCGAACCAAGACATATATCGGGCAAAATACGAAGGGGTAGACACAGTATGCAAAGCGTGTGGAGAGGAAAAAGAAACTGCTGAACACTTGATAATGTTCTGTAAAGGGCTTCACCCTATAGTTCAGGATGATGACGCAGAGTTTTTCAAAGCACTGGTGTTTAGGGACAGGGAGGTCAAAATAGACTTTAAGTGGGTAGAATTAACTAGAAGTAGCTTATCTGATTGGTGGTGAAAGTCAAAGCACGAGTGAAAATTAAACCCATCAGTGCTAAGTACGAATCCTCAACTTCATTATTTAGAGAAAAAAAAGATAAATCTAATGGTTAATGCACTAAGTATTACGGCTAGGTGGCGTTAGCTGCCACCCGATCTAAAGGGTACAGCCCCATCCATCCATCCATCCATCCATCCATCCATCCATCCATCCATCCATCCATCCATCCATCCATCCATCCATCCATCCATCCATCTATTCATCCATCCATCCATCCATCCAACATCGCGATGGACGAGCGATCCATTGCCCACCGTTATGCCCCCGGAAAACTATCGCGACGTGCGCGTGGTGGTGTCGGTAATGGCACAGAGCATGTTTTGGGCTAAATAAACATGAAGTCCTGTGCAGTGTTCACATTTTGAGCGATGTCACTGGATGACCGAAATTGCGGCTTTGGGCTCATATGCCAGATAAGTAGGATAATCACGCATTCATGAAGAAGGTAAAAGGGTATCTGATATAAGAGATATTTGTTTCAATTATTTCTGACATTTTTGCCCGGTCCCACAAAATCTGAATTGACTCTATCGGTAATACGTTGGGGTTTCTTTCATTTTCTTAGTGGGCGTTTTTTCAAACGTAGCTAGAATGATAATTATATTTCAACTGCCAATAACTAGCAATTTAGCAAGGCAGTTTTTTTAAATGAAGCTTCCAGAAATGATATATACTTCACGTACGTAGACCATTCTAGCTCAGCAGCTTTGTAGTGTCATTTAGTTTATTCATGATGGTAAATAACAGCTTTTTCTTGTTTTAGGATATTCCATTTTTTTCAAAGATGTAACGAGCGATATTTAGTAGCTGATTTGTGGAGTTTAACGTCTCAAAACCACCATATGATTATGAGAGACGCCGTAGTGGAGGGCTCCGGAAATTTCGACTACATGGGTTCTTTAACGTGCACACAAATCTGAGCACACGGGCCTACAACATTTCCGCCTCCATCGGAATTGCAGCCGCCGCAGCCGGGATTTGAACCCGCTACCTGCGTTATTTCGTAGCAACTAGTCATATATTCGTCCCACGATTCTGCTTTAAACTTTCTATTTTCTCTGTTCTTTGCCTTGTTTTTGTCATTTTTATGGACAAAACTACAGTGGGTCGATATTACCTAACCGCCAAGCGTTACATCTTGGTGACATGCCTAATAACCTTCAGAACGTTCACTTGGGGGTTGCAGGCCTTTTTTAAAAGTTAAAATGGTTTTAAAGGTGACAAAGTGACAGTTCTGGCAATTTCTAGTGAACACGTGTGTCATTGTTCCTCCCCGTTCAATGGAGGCAGTTACTAATTACCCCTTGTACAAACTCCGCATCAATAAAAGGGTAGTAATTGTTACTTCAGAAAAGTGTTGGTCGTTGCGGCGACGTGAAATGGAGGTGCTGAAGTACTCGCATGTGTGCGCCCGGTCTTGTTTCTGGTATTATTCTAACTGGGTCAATTTTTAATTTCGTCGCGCTTTCTAAACAGTTTCTTTGATTCGTCAACATGAGAATATCATATGCACCCAAACAAAGGCGCAGGTAAACTCAAAATAAATGCAAAAACTCCCTCTCTCTCACACAGGGCAAATAGCCTATGTAAAAATCCAATATGTTAAATAAAGGCACGATGTGGTTTTAGGTAGGCAAACTACTTCTTAAAACCTGCTACACTAAGGAAACATTTTTTTTATTTTAACATATTTACTCTAGGAGAAAGCTCGCGTTGGGCACAGCATGAAAAACGGCGTAATTCTTCCCTTCAATTAGCTTCGAAAACTTGGCCCTTGTGGCTAATTCAAAAGTCGGGTGCAGTGGGTATTGGTAAAAAAGGCCTTATACGAGGCCCCGGGAAGTCAGCGCTAGTTACAATTGCAAGGAAAATGCACATTCGCAGAGGTGGCCGGGCCATTTTGTCTAATGAAGAGAGGTTGACGTGAATGTTAGCTTTTAGTGTCTTTCAGAAGTTTTTTTAAATAAATACATGCGATATATCTGTAAAATATCTGGTTTTATTTGTTGTCTCTTTTTTAAATCTTATCGCCGGCGAAGCGCAAGAGGTAGTACACTTGAGTTTAGCGCTTGCCTCTGTTCTTTCACTTCATTGCTCAGCGATATTAAAAGTTCGGTCGTGCTCAGTTATCTCGCTCGGTTGGCGTGTCAAGCATAAAGAAACGTACCTATGTAAAGAGCGAACACTCTCGTAGGACCAAGCGGGTGAGCTAATGCGCTGCTTTCAGCACCACGAGCAGCTGGTCAGAGAGATAATGTCTTGGGCATAAATGAAAGAATAAAAAAATTCATGCTGGGATTTGAACCCGAACCCTCGAGCTCCTAAAGCAAGTGTCTTCCCTACTAGGCTACACACCCATACTTCCGGAAATGGAATACATGTACATCTAAACCACATGAATGTATACCTTTGGTGCAAAAGAAATGCTGAGACACAACTTTCAGACACAAGTCATTGATTTTTGTGGTAGCGCAATAAACGTCCTCATCTGGACACGATGTGGTGCTGACATGAAGAATTGAACAAATCAATGCAGAACGCTTTTTGAAAACAATTTGATGCCAAACATTGGTCTTCGTGGTCTTCCTGAGGTCCTGAGGCGGCTATTTCATGCGTTGACTAACGAGTAAAAGCGAGCCTGGGTACGTCATCTAGCGGTTGTTCAAACCCTTCCTTGCCTGGCCGCAAATTGTTGCAGTGGCCACTCTCTACGAAAGTGTATTTCTCTGTGTGCCAAGTACGAGACAATTAAGACAAAAAGCTGTATCGTGTAAAGACCAAAAGCCACAGTAAGCTACGCCGAGCAATACAACCATTCATTGAAAAAAGATTAAATCGGGCAACGCTGTTTTTCGCGACGGCGCGGTGTGCTAACCCGGAGATCTCCAGCTCTGTGAAGGTATTTCAAGTTTACAACTGATAAATGGTGCGCGCAAATATTTGGGCATTTTGTTGGGGCATGTATTGGTTTACACGAGTACACGAGTACGCCTCCTTCTCTGCAAGCCTGGATAAACAGGCAAAAGTGCCATGCCGCTAGCCAAGCTGCTGTGAGTAAAAGCATTTAATGAAAGACTTGCATTCCTGAGGCTCGGATAAAAAGTTCTTCCTTCTCTCCCTTTTGGCGTGTACTGTTTATTGATGTGAAGCAATTAGAGACTCCTTCTTGCTCAATTCGTGTAGTCATGGTGTAAAACTTTGTGGCATTACTCAAACATTACTGACACAATATTGTATGTGATGAACTGAATGATTCGAGAAATTCCTTTCAGGAAATGTCGCATGAGCCAATGTTTTCACAAGTGAACTTCTCATCAAGGCCATGCTGTTGCCCCGACGCTAACAAGCCAACTTGCCGAACAGTTTACAGCAACGTTCTCCGAAGTTTCTGATCGCTTCAAGCCTCTCCATTTCTCTGAACTTAAGTCTTATTTGGTACTCATGTCCTGTAAGAAAGTACGTGCGTCGATTTAACAAACGTGATTTACTCACTGTTAGGGAGCGTATTTATGAAAATGGTTAATTACATGCAGCGCATAGTAAATGTTCTCACGAGGAGCCAGCGAACCGCAAGTAATCTTGTTTTGGAAAATAAAAAATGGACCACTCGGGGGTGCTTTTTTTATTAGGTCAACTCACGTGAACAAAACTGTGTATAGAAAGTTTTTGAATATACAGTCCAAAAAGTGTGAAGTGAACAAAAACCGAGTACGGTTTGAAATAAGAAAAAAGACTGTCACAATATTGGTTTATTGAAAAGGGAACACTAGATGGCGTAGGAAAAGATGGTGTGCTCCAGAACTGCGCATATCACGTTCGACTGCAGCGGGAGTAACTTCGCTTTGGTGGCACGCGAGCTCGTCTTCGAAGCCAAGCATGCGATCGTAAGGTCACACAAACACAAACAGACTGGCTGTTTTCTGCATGAAGTAGAGTTTTAAGCACCTGAACTTGTTCATCCAATAATTAATAAAGAAACACTGCTAGTAGCTACACAACATATGGGCGGTTGTTTCCAAAGATGAACTGAAGTTATAGTGTGTACTGCAATCACTCACGCATTCCAGTGCTGGCTTTTCACTTGACACCGACTTCTAAGCGCGCTAACATTGGGTAAACGATTAAAACTAAATAATATTCAAACTAATTTATTTCAACTTAATTTACAAGTATGTCCACGCTAAATACATAAATAAATGCTAAAAATAATTAAAATATTACTAGAAAAATATAGCGTCTGCAGATGAGCAAGCATAGCTCCCGTCGAGATGATTTTACTCAAAAGTAGTTTCATCTGGCATAGCGAGATGCCCATCGTCCCAAAGACTGCTACTGCACTGCTGACGGTGACTCTCTCCAGGTGGCGTCACTGGAGGACGGCGCTGGCGCAGGTGTAACTGGCGTAGGAGAGCCTCGCCATCCAGGTCTCGGAAGAAGTTTGTGCGACCTCTTTCCACAACGACGTGGTCACTGCTGAACGTGGCTGGAGACAAGAAGCCGGTACTGACGAGGTTCTCGGAAAGTTCCGACTGCGATTCTTCACGGGTGCAGAACTGCGGGGTCACTTCTTCCAGAACACGCGTCACTGGCATGCAGACTTCTTCCGGCCGTGGATAGCAGCTGCGAGAATCCAACGATGAGAACCTGGAACGAGAAGCCTGTTTTTCTATTTCTACTATTGGTATCGATAAATATTGTGCGTAGAATTCATAAGTGGCCAGCACACCATCATTTTTGCAAGGTCTCGCGTCAAGTCACCTACTGCGAGTTTAGCCTATACGACGAGACGTTATTTATGAACCAAACGGATCTGGTCACCCGCCTAAATTGTGTCATGTTTTACTCATTTTTATACAAGTCCTCATCATTTGTTTTACTTACTTGCATATTTTGTTTTATTTTTGTGCGATCTTCCTTTAATATGTTTTTCCCTCTAGAAAGAGCAGAAAGGCGTGTTCGATGCAGCAGCTGTCAGACCACTTTCGACTACTTCTTCTGTTCTTGTGTACATGTGAATGACATTGCAGAGTACGCGAGTTTTCTATTGTCTCAACCTCAATATAATGCGACCATCATGGCCGGTATCCAACTCGCTTCTTCCAAGCCAGCAGCTGAATGCGGTAAAAACTTAACACCACTGCGATGGCTGCCTTCAAAGAACCAGAGATCATGAATCCAAGGTTGTACACAACAGTTTCATAGTTTGACGATGTTCCGATATGCACAACGTGCCCCTTGTGACTTGTCACCCTCAGTTGTGTCAATGTTCATGTCAATTCAACCTAGTGTTCACTTGTGTATCCCGAATTGATGTATACACATACACACACAACATGTGCACCACTCCACACCTCCCGGTACGGAACTGTGGCACTGGTTTTCCAGGGTAGATTTTATGAGCAACCATAGTGCACATAGGTTGCCCATCTTTCTCGTATGGTGATGCACGAGAGGAGAGAGAAAGCTAGGGACCGAGTCTAGCGGAGTGAATTCTCGAGCATTGAAATTACAAAATGCATGAAAGTATAATAGTAGGACAAGTATTCAAAACTCGATAAAAATACTATTTCAGTCGTGTTATAAGTGACCTCGTGCTCGTGTCTCGCGAAGTAAGCTGCGAGAGGAGAAGCATGCACAGCCACATTCCTGGAAGAAAAATGCGACGACTCCTCCATATCGAACAAAGACCAACGCACGGGAGATTGATCCGAAGGGCAATGGAAGGCAGGCTTAATCACCGCTCAAGGCTCCCCGTGGCTTACAAGCAACGAGATGCATTCGCTGGCCACGCCAGTGTCTCGATGCTTGGAATCGCCTGCTGCTGAGCGTCGGCAGTTTGGCTGGAGGCAGAAGCGCCACGTCGTCGGGCTGGCCGGAATTTTCAAGGAAAAGCCAAATTCCTCGGACGCGCATGTTATCAAGAGGCCGGGCATCGAAGTGTTGTTGTGCGAAACACGTTCGTAAGCTCTTTCTGTGGACTTTCCTTTTCTACCCCACCGTGCGGAAAGGTGGTTCCACCTCAAAAGTCACCTGGCCAGTCATCGAGCATTGCATTATCCGAAAGAGTGGACAATGCGACAAGGCTGTACTACGCTGCTCTTAAAAGAAGGGGACGTGCGTTTTTCAGCTTTTCTTCAGCGAGCTTCGTTTAGAGCGAGACGTTGAGCCGGAGTCCTCGAGCTTGAGTTCTCCGAGCTCATTTTTGAGCTTCTCAGCTGTGTACACGTATTGCTGATAATACGAGCACCTCATCTGACTTTTTCGACGATGGTTGCTACGATGGGAGCCTGGTACCGAAAGAGACTCGCAGGACCTGGCGTCGCAACAGTCAGTACAGAGCACAAGCAGACTGACAGATGCTGTAAGAGATGAGAAAATGCGCTACGAGACTGCAGAGGATTATTGACAATAGTTTTGCTGTTTATTCACACTGACGCAGAGGTACGTGTGTTAAAGATGGATTTTGATGTCCTCGCTTTATTTATGTATCACACGGATCATATCTTCACGTTCACTAGTCTTCTGACTTCAGCTTCGATAACTCTTGAAATGGCTAACTTCACTCAACTTCTCCAAATGCTAGTGCTGAACTCATATATACCACTTGTTTCGACCAGCCTTAGGGGCTACTGAAGATCCGGGATGAAAGTGGATGTCGAAGCAGGAGAAAAGTGAACTTAACGGAAGATTTGTTTGCATTATATACATGGTGAGCTATCGTTAAAGGTGAGCTCCTCTACATGGCGAGCTCCATTCGAATGAACCGGGTGGCTCGTTATAAAGGGTACGTTTTCCCCATATCCCTAGATCAGGGAATGGGTTCATATTGCACTGTCCAATAATGGGTCAAACAAAACCTGCGAGGGTGACATCCATACACGACCAAGCAAACGTCCAATATTGAGGCGTGGTCGCTGCACTGCACTGTGGCACCAACGTGGCTCTTTGTGTGTGTGCCACTGGGTGATGGGTCCTACCACAGTAGTTCAAAAAGGTCCGCCGAACTGCTCGCTCAATTAGCGGGGCGATTTGTGGCTACTGCCACTGTCTCTTCCAAGGAATATGTTGCCACCACGTGAACACTTGTCTCGTGAATCGGCTTACGGCAACACACGGCACGGCGCCTCGCTTGCCGGATGGTAAGAACAATGCACATGACCGACATAGGCCGCTAGCAGTTTAGCGACTTGTTTGAGGATAAAAAGAACGTCACTTCCTCGTGAGCCCAGGCGTCGGTCGCATTACTTCATTTAACTGCTGCTTCAACTTAAAAAAACGTCGTCGACATAGAAAAAAATGAGCTGAATAAGCATGACGTGCAAAGTACACAACTAAGTTCACCAACCTGTAGGGCATGAGCGACATGCCTGAGACCATGGGGTTGTCGCTCAGACGTGTGACGTTCTGCATTCCAAAAGGAAACACTCCTGGTTGATTCATTCTCTGCAAAACAGGTATAACGCAAACGTGGCATTTCTGTCTTAATGGCTCTTTGATTGTCGCCAGGAGGGTAAAAAGGTGAAGCAATGAACACAATAGCAACAAATTGGATGGTGACGCGCAGAATGGCAAGAATATCGAAACGTGCCCCGTGTTTCTCACGCACAAATGACGCACGAAACGTACTCACAGGTGCAGATGAACGCGAGGTGTAAGTGATTTTATATGAAAAGAAAAGAAAAGTGAGCCCCGTAACTGTCTCTCAGAGTGAGGACACCTCAACAGTAGATCACGAGGGGTTGGAGTAAATGAGAGATTAAAACGATGGGACTTAAAGGTAAAGAGAGAGAGAAAGAGGAAGGAGAGAGTGAGGAGCAGGGACAGTGAACAATGGAAGTAACGAGCAGTTGGAAAGACGGAGACAGTCCCAGGAGTCCCAGGATGGGGCACCACTGGCGAGAGCCCTAGTCGGCGTCAGGAGATGGTGTAGGCGAGTCCAGTCGGCCATATCTACGCTGTCGCCGAAGAAAGGCGTCAGGAGATGGCGTAGGGCCAGCCCAGTCGGCGAGAGCTACGCTGACGTCGGAGATCGCGAGGGCACAACCGGTCGGCACGAAATCCAGCGGGCGAGTCAGATGAACGTGAGTAAGCCTCTCAGTTGTTACTTTGCTGTGTCTGAAAAGTGCGCCCTTTTCGCAAACAGAGGCTGTGTAACGATTGCAGTGATCATTGTGCGCCTGGTATCCACAACGGAATCATTCCCACAAAACCCAAAAGATATCCAAGAGGTAAGATTCTCCCCACTTGAAGAGGACTCGCTCGCTGGATTCCGTGCCGACCAGTTGTGCCCTCGCAATCTCCGACGACAGTGCAGCTCTGGCTGACTGAGTTGGTCCTAGGCAACCTCCTGACGCCGGTCCACGACGACGACGACAGCGTAGCTCTGGCCGACTGGATTTGCACTACGCCATCTCCTTTCGCCGACAAGAGCTCTCGTCAGTGGTGCCCCGTCCTCGGACTACTGTGATCGTCTCCATCTTTCCTGTCTTCTCCTCACTTCCATCGTTCGCTGTCCCTGCACCTCACTCTCTCCTTTCTCTCTCTATCTCTTTACCTCCTAATCCTATTGTTTTAACCCCTCCTTTCACCCTACCACTCGTGAGCTACTGTTGAGGTGTCCTCCCCCTTAGAGACAGTTACGGGGCTCACTTTTCTTTTCATTTGAAATCACTCCACCCCCACACACACACTGCAAGATAAGGGCGCACGAGTAAGCGAACAACCCTTTATTCTCTACACGGGCCAAAGTACCCGTGAGAGATGAGAGCCACCGCACACTCACTGCGCCATTTTGCTGATAATGCTAAAACACGATAGTTTCCCTCCGAGACACCTGCCAACAGCAGCGAGTGGTAGTTATAAATAAATTGTGGTTTGAGAGTTGAAGGAGGTACCCTTCGGACGCTCCATCGTTAAAGCCACGCATGCAATCAAGACGCGGAGGTCCTACGATCGATTCCGTTTGCCGGAGTTATTTTTCTGCGATTTTTTTTCTTTGCTGCATTTTCATATATATAGATAGGTATACATATACGGTGCATGACATCGACACCGGCGAAGAAATCCAGCTTGGAGTGTCTATATAACTGCTAACGAAATAAAAGGAAAAAAATGAGAGACCAAATACACGACAGATCAAACTACCTGCCCGAATAATACAGCAGCCCCGCCGCGTTGGTCTAGTAGCTAAGGTACTCGGCTGCTGACCCGCAGGTCGTGGGATCGAATTCCGGCGGCGGCGGCTGCATTTCCGATGGAGGCGGAAATGTATAGGCACATGTGCTCAGATTTAAGTGCACGTTAAAGAACCCCAGGTGATGTAAACTTCCACAACCCTCCAGTACGGCGTCTCTCATAATTATATGGTGTTTTTGGGATGTTAAGCCCCACATATCATCCGAATAATAAAGCAGGCTTTGCTAGCTGTTGTGGTGACGAGAGAACTTAAATGTCCATACCGCTATGAAGTTTTTAAAGCCAACTTGTAGATGAATCGAACTGATGAACATGTGCTGATACGTGGTTCTTTAATTAAAGAGTACTTGCTTATCTCTATAGGACTGTTTAACTGAAGAAACCATAAGCATCCTACAGACTATCATCACAATTAGCCTGACAGAGAAGTTGACGTCTATATTTAAGGCTGGTGTAATAGGCACGTTAAAATGAGGTGCTTTATTTGGCGTTGCACGCTGAAACTTTTCTCACAAAAGAAAAAAATAAGAAACTAAGAAAAGACACGATAAAGGCAGCCTACTTTCGGCAACTTATGTTTGACATATTTCTAAAAAACTGATCTTCGACCCCTCTTCATGGATCGTCAACCTAAAATTTACGAAAACGGCTGTCGACCGTTCGCTCGCTCACACATTTCAAATCCGACGTTGGTTTCAATTAATGTAGCATCTGTTCCTGAATATTCACGACAATGCATTTCACAGCTGTTTCAAGGTACATAGCGTTAGAAATGTAATGAGCCAACGTGGCGGAGACGATTGGAAACAACTGTCTTGGAATTATCACGTTATCCTAGACTTATTTGCTCCTCGCTGAGAAAAAGACGTCCAATCGCTAATAAAAGAACGAGTTTGAAAAATTCACGTTTTCCTACACAGCCACATGCATTCTCAGTTTGCAGTTGACAAGCTGCGCCTTTAAAAATTTTTGATGGCGTCATACTAGTAAACTAGTACAAGCCATGCTTGTCGTCTTGGTGGAATGAGATCACAAAATTAAAGTTACTAAAACCACGCTATGTGATATTTAATGGACAGGCGACGTCTATTCAATTACTTTTGCTTCCCATCAAGACCAGTTGCGTTTGTTAAAGGGGCACTGCAGCACGTTTCTAAGTAACAGTGGAATAATGTTCCTATTTGTGCGAGACGCTTAGCGAAACACATGTAAAAGAATATTTTAGCACGTGTTAAGTGGGACCGGTACTCCAAGGGTTGGTCGCCTGCTTCAAGCGCTTTCTTTCTCTATTTGATCCAGCGAGTGTTCCGAATGCTACAAGAAGGCAAAAATTGCCCCCCTTTAGGGAAGGGAGGCTCAAGTTTGCGAAGCGCCGTTCACCGCTCTAGCGGACCGAGCTCTGGTCACTCGGACGGGTTGCGCTTGCTTGGTTTTCGCATTGCGCGGCCAGAAAACGTGTTCCTTGGAACGCTTATCTCGCATTTTACACGTCATGTGGAGTGCTCTTTTGTCATTCTGCAAGGCAGGCACGCACAATTGCTGCATTGCGAGCTGATGAAAAAAGTTTTAACATGACGAAGACCTTAAAACTGCCCGTCAATTTCTACCGTTTCTAATGCAAGCAGCGCGAGAAGCAAAGGCGTCAAAATGGATTATGGCAGTTTGCCGATACTCAAAGCTCTTCTTTGAAAATTTTTTGTCGTGCCCAGTACTACAAGCTATTAATTAACTGAAGACAACGCGATCACCGCACACAATGAAAGCGTGTTTGTAAACTAAAAAAAACAGCAAACAGACAATTTGCGATTGGGCTCTCTGTTCAAGGCAACCATTGGTAGTGCGAAAGCGGTGGAGCTCGCTAGCTTACTACACATAAAATACCATGCTGTGAGCCCTGCAAGTGTTTTAATTAGCTGATGGCTGTAGACCTCTCGTCACCGCTCAGTGTAAACATATTTGTGCTGCGGGTTCGCGCTGAACGTTTATACGTACCGGTCTTGCAAGCAACACCCACCGATAAGTTAACATGATAAGGTGTTGTGATGCTAGTATTGAAGTCATGAGCTCGATTCCCGCACACACCAGCTCCATTTCCACGGTAGCGAAACGCATTAACAGTGCGTTCAGACTTTGGCGCAAGAATCACACAGGACGTGTCGGTGTTGCATATTTCAAGCGTACAGTGGTACGACGCTCAATGTAAGCGGAAGTGACGATCGGTGTGTGTGCAACCTCTTTCCGTTGTTACGTTAAAAAAACCTCAGGTGGCCGGAATCAATCTGGAGTCTCAAACCACGGCGTGTTTCCTACTGATATGATGGCTTTGGCCCCCAAAATATTATGTCCTTGCATGCGCCCGAGTGGTGCATGATATGTAACTGCCGCTATAAAAACGAGTTGGGGAAAAAGCCCAGCAGAAATAAAATTTGCCAGGGTTTCTTTAAATTTGACGCGGTTATATGGGCTGACTTTCTGCGTAACTAAAAACTTGCTCGCTCTTTAGCGGGCATTGTGCGATATGACGACGACCAAGCGAGATGTCCTGTAATCGATATTCGAATCAGTGAACACGCTGCGTGATAAGGTGCCGATATTATTCGAAATGAAACATGCACTATGAGAAACAAGCGTAGTAGAAGTGGACTTAAAATACTCTATTTTTGCGCATCATTATACTTTCAAAAGAGCTGCGAAAAATCAAAGGTGTCATCGAACTTACGATGCGACCTTGTCAAACCTCGGCAAAAAAACCTATGAAACTGAACACACCGCATTAAAATGGTGCCTGGGACTGAACAGGGAGACGTAAGTTGAGACTCTTCACACTGACCTCCTAATAAATTGAAAGCCGCGAGGCACACTTGGCATTCAAGCAATAGAAATCCGAACGCTATATACGAATGCACGTGAAATCATGGTGGTAGTTTGCCGGCAGCTCCGAGAAGATACGAATGCCGCAGCAAATGCGCGCTTTACCGGTAACGTGTATATAGAATTTGCGTCATCACCTCAATTTTATTGTCTGATATGTGGGGTTTAAACTCCCAAAACAAAACCATCATATGGTTATGAGAGACGCCGTAGTGGAGGGCTCCGGAAATTTCGACTTCCCGGGGTTCTGTAACGCGCACCCAAACCTGAGCACACGGGCTTACACCATTTCCGCCTCCATCAGAAACGCAGCCACCGCAGCCGCCGCAGCTCAATTTTATTATCATAGAAAGGCAGCTGTTCACCATCAACATTTCCATAGCACTCGTCAAAAGAGATCGTGTTTAACTTGTTTGGTCCCGCAAACGTTGTCAATGAACTGCTCTCGGTTCTAACAAGATTCACACCGTGAACACGTTTTTATAATCTTTTAAGACTTTCTGAGCAAGTCACAGATGACGCTGCACGTGGAGGGCGACCAAATTACAAAGCGTGCAGGCGCATGAACGAGCTTAGATTGCGCAGGCAGAAGGCGAGAGCGGGGTACCGAGATACCGGCTTTTGCTAAAAGGGCCATGAAACACGCGTGGTGCATCACCCCCTGGCCGAGGTTGGGAGGCCCTTTTCAGCGAGCTTGGTCACAAAAGGCACTTTTTTTTTGAACACGCGGCTGCTTCCAGTCTGACAGCGAGCGCGTGTGCACGGGCACGTCAGCATCGCGCGGTGCGGCTACGACAACTGCGCAGCACGCGAAGCTTAAATCAGACAATACACCTTTTTCAAAATTCAGCGCCACCGAACGAAAGCAAAAACACATTTTTGCACCATGTCTTGATCACCGAAGGGACTTCCATTGGCGTACCATTCAAATGCGGTAAACGTCTTGGGGGAACGCAAGTGGTGTACTTGTGCGCTGCAGGAAACGCACATCGGCGTCGCCGAGACACACAGCCCGCAAGCTCGCACGAGTGAACAAGACATGGCAGAAGAGCCATGTTGCCAGACTGAATTTTTTAAAGGGTCTGAAGCCATGGGATTGAGTATATGGCGCAGTAATTTGTGTAATGGGACCATTGGGAGAGAGTAGCCGCAATTTTTAGCTTACTTAGTGAACAGTAAATTCTTGGCTATGAGCGGCGCTACATTGTTTGGCTCACGTGTTCGCGGAACTGTGACTACCTGATTAGCAGCGTTTTCTCATCATGCTCAAAACCTATTGCAGGGCCCTGTTAAGAATGCCTATTCTGTACATTGCCGCCAAAATAATGCTGTAGAGACTGCGCTTGAATCTTGACTCACTTGCTGTCTGGCTGACAGAATATCCACGAGGGGGCCTTCTCTCAGAGTAATCAGGATGGGCTCCACACCGGCTGGCCAGAAGTCGTCAGACAGTTGGAGAATGCGAACAAAGATTTTGTACCAGGCGTCGCCGTAATCTTCAGCAGTAGTGCAAACCGGAACCTATGGCAACAGTGTCACAGCGTAAACGTAACAAAAACGCAATTCTTACAGAAATTGAAACGTTATACAGACGACACTTTGTTTCAAAGTGGAGCCGAAGTCAGTTGTAAATTCATTGGGAAAGTAACTCAAAACAATACGGAAATCACATACGCCAGGCTTTGCATGGCACAATTCGAAACGTAAGCGGGTGCAGTGTTTCCCTTCAAGAACTGGTACACCCTCCCCCCTCATCGCACCCCGTGGGCACTCCTGTGCCTGGGAATATCATCTCATAGTGCTGATGCTTATTCAATGCTCTGTTCCAGTTTTTGTTGCTTTGTGTATTCTTCGACGGCCACATCAGTGCTACCATGACTAAATAGGTGCCAGTGAGAGCCATTTTAAGTGTAATTTATTTTCTTGTGGGCTCCAGAATACAACCATCACTGTGCTTAGAATAGCATCGCATTGCCTTAAATTTTTCTTTCGTTAGTATTACTATTCACTAGATTTAACTGACAGCTCGCGTGACATAAAAAATAACGTTTTTTGACAAAATAATGATATGTGACCCCTACTGAGTGGACTTGGTTGGAAGTGGACGTGGCGGCTACGTTTTTGTTCTGCCCATATGAGAACTTTTGTACTCGCCTATATAAGACTGTACATATGTATATATATGTTACTTTTTTAGTTCTTTATTTGTTACAATTAGGTGCAAGGAGGTAGCCATCGCCAAATAATGGCATCAACTTCTTTGTTTATTTTCTATTTTCATAAAAAAATTTTAATTTCATTACTCTCGCTTTGAAGCTTTTAGGACTGACTCATAATTTATAAGACATTTGTACGTTTGGCAAGTCATGATACCCCTATAATTCTACGCCAGCACAATCACTGAAATAAATCCAGCTTCATTTTCTCTTTATGTTTCCGGAAAGTACGCAGCTCACACTAATACAATACCATAAAAAAATAGAGGGGAGAAAGAAGGGCGTTAACATGGTGTCGGTTTTGAGGCTGTTATCGTTGCCTCTGAGAAAAATGTTTCAATGCGAATTCATTATACTGCCTTTCTCCGTACTATTCGTGGGTGTACATTTTTTGTACAGCAACCAAGTGCATCTATTATGTATACGAAAGAGAAAAAGTGCAGCATTTCCACGGAGTGAATGCTGACGAGCGGGGTGAAACATCCGTTCGTCCGTCCATCTGTTCATCGAAACATGTATGGATGTATCCGGCTGTGCCCTATGGATCGGGTGGTGGCTCACGTCACCGACCCATAAAGTTAAGTTTACTTTCACTAAGTGTTTAGGAATTAAATTTCACTCGCACCTTAATTGTAGCCACCAATCAGTTAGCCTCCTCTCGGTTATTTCTAAAAGTTTAAAGGCCATTTCGCCTTCACTGTTCGTAAACCACAATGCTTTGAAAAATTCCGCGCCATTATCTTGGACTATAGGATGGGGCCTTTACGGAACATTATCAAATGTTCAGCCGCTACCTCCTCCTCTCCACACGCACTACATGCCGCGTCTGTGCCTTCGTATTTGGCTCGGTACGTCGTGGTCCGCAATACTCCCGATCTGGTCTCGGACAGCAGAGAACTACCCAGAGAACTATTGTAGACCTTTTGCAATTTCCTGCTTGAAAGTCCGATAGGTCTCCAGTGATGATTTCATAAGCCTACCAATCTTACATATGTCCCTCTCTGTTTCCTTCTCCTTCTTAACCAACGTTTCCTTTTGGCTTGGTATTCCGTGTTGTCTAATTACTTGCTTGAGAGTTTTAGAGTTCGCTTCCTTCATTTGTATCAACATTCTTCATCTACAAGTAGGTCAAACTTTCCGAGCTCAACGCTCCTCTCCGATTTTTGATTTATTTGTGGTGTTTAACGTCCCAAAACCACCATATGATTAAGAGAGACGCCGTAGTGGAGGGCTCCGGAAATTTCGACCACCTGGGATTCCTTAACGTGCACCCAAATCTGAGCTCACGGGCCTACAACATCCATCGGAAATGCAGCCGCCGCAGCCGGGATTCGATCCCGCGACCTGCGGGTCAGCAGCCGAGTACCTTAGCCACTAGGCCACCGCGGCGGGCTTCTCCGATTTTTCTTAATCGCTGCTCAAATTCTATCTTTCTGCCAGCTTTCCTGCACTCAAACAATTTCTATCCCATGACACCCTGTACCACCTGATTTAGGATAATTCCGTGTGCTCCTAAGGCAAGTAGGCCTATGCCACGTTCTTTAATTCTCAGTCCTGCTTGAACCTCTGATTTCATGCACAAGACCGCATTGCAGAACGTCAAACTCGGGATCAAGACATTTCCGAAACCCTTTCACAACGTCATACCTGTTAAATGACTTTGTACATTATACGTATGAAGTTCTAAGACGTCATAAATATAGACGTCTCATAACGTCATACATATTCACCTTCTCACCTCTTGAGCGATGCGAGCGCCATCTAGTGAACAGTTGTCATAATAGGAGTGGTTACGACAGACGACCATAGAGTAACATAAAAATGACAAAAGTAGTCACTCAGGCTAAAAAAGCGACTGAGCTATACGCAGCTTCAACTCAGCCGTAAGGTGGCAACACATCACTTACTGCTTCAAAGAAACACGCATATTATTCAATACAGTACCTTTTATAGTGCATTATACGTGTACATGTTTTTGCGTATGGCATAGTGGCCTGAATCCCTCTGCATCGTATGCGATTATACGGTGCGATAACGTCGGGCTGATATCAGTCATGAATCGCACGCGAGAAAAGTGCACATGGCGTTGTTGCGACGGCAACGTTTTCACGCTCCGTTTTCATTAGCATTTGCGGCAATGAAGAAGTATGGGCAGCAGCAGGGCGATGCCATAAAAGAAGTGCGATAACGTGCCTGGCGTGCGTCGCGGACTTCGCTTGTTTTGGCTGCCTCTCAGCTTGGCCGCTGGTAGGTACCAACGACGTTAATACTGTGTTAGGTGCGTATTGAATTTGTCATCGAAGCCTTAACTTAACGTTTCTGGCATTGTGCTGTTCAGCGAAAATATCTTTTTTGTGCTATTCACGTCACATAGTGTGTTCTTGAATTGCTTCGCACGAAAGAAAACTGTCTGGAATGCTTTGAACCAGGTTTGCGAGAAAATTCTTGGCTCAAGACATTGAGTCACCGCTCGCGTTGTTAGGTTTTCTTTGTGCTGCTACATGTATTCGAATTCACTGCATGAGTGAAATTTCATGCGAAGTGCAGCTATGCTCAGTACCGTTATCTGTTTTGTTTCCGAATTGCTTAAAGCTCAAACTAACGCAGTAAGAGAAGTGGTGAATCTGGAAAAACGCTTGCTCTATAGCTAAAGCTAGAACGTAATCTTTGATTAAACACTCCTGTCTCGTTAACGGCTTGCATGACACATAAACGTGCTTTGTTTTTGCTGCGGAAACTGTTTGTGGATGCTTTTAGCAAAAAAGGAATGTACAGTGTGCTGAAAAAATTAGTGCGGATGTGGGAAAGATGTAGCCAACATTTTTCTTCTATTTTTTTTTGGTTCAAGCTGAAGTAAAGTGCTGAGGCAACTACCGCCGTGTCGCATCGTGCCCTGTATGCGTATTTGTGTGCGTTTCTTGCAGTTTTATTCGGCTGCGGTTCTTGTTATATTGTTTCCTATGCGTTTCTTTCTTGTGTGTAAGTTATATTCATTATTTGGCAGCTGTTACCTGTCTCGCAGTGCAATGAGCCTCTCTTTGTGCTTGCATTTATGAAACATTAACCAAGCTGGCATGTGCTTACCAAAAATATCACTTAACAACAAAGGTTTTTGCTCCATCAATGATTCTCATGTTTTAGTTAAAATATGCATAGCTATACATTGGCATCGTGTGCTTCCCGCTGTAGCGGTGCAGCTTACACGAAACTCATCGATGCATGCAAACGACGCGGTAAAAAAATGAAAGTATGGTCTCAGAAATGCGCACTCGTGTAGGAGTGGTCTCGGAGGCTGTATAATATTTCTAGCCACTATAAAATGGCCTTCGAGACAGTCTTTTCAGCGGTCTGCCATCTCAGGCGCTGCAAAGCTTCACCACACTCATTCGGTGCGCTGCGAACACAAATCAGCTGAAGGAGTGTATGGAAGTGTCCTCTTTTGACCTTTTATATTACTCTATGCACACGACTACGCCAGAGAAGCCCACGCAGTAAGGAGCTTCGCCCATAAAATAGCGTAGGGTTCTCAGACACCTAGTGCGTCGTTGTTTAGCTGAATGCTCTGCTCTATGCCTGTCGTCACGCATAGCACAGAACTCACCAATGGGTACTTCTCGAGGAGTACAGTCACGTCAAGGAACAGCGTGCTGTTTGTCCAACCTAAACCGTCGAGCAGGTTTGGCTCAGGTACCACATAACCTGCTGCGTCAGTACAGAAAAAGAAGAAAGCCAGATTACAGGCTATAAGAACCGGCAACTCGGTATAACTAATGAACAAGACTACTAACAGTGAAGAATAAAAAAAGAAAAACACTAAGACACGAATGGCAAGCATAAAAAACTGCGGATTCGGGAGAGCGCACTGGTATGAGAGAGCTGTAGGGAAGTTAATGAATGATCGCTAAGATGGCACTTTCTTGTAGAAGGTCCTGCGTACATACGGCTTCGATCACTTTCAATGCTTGCGAATAGAAAATGTGGGCGATTTACTGAATATAGTATGTACCAAAGTGCCTTGAACTGCTGCAGCGTCTAATTGTCATGTAGATTCTTATAATAAAACCAGAAAACCAACGTGCAATAACGAATACATTTAACACTCAGCAGCGCCCCAAAGTTCTTACACGGATAGGTACAACAGAATCATTTCACTTTTCTCTTAGAGTATTACCCTTTGCAACGGCACACTAAAAAAAGTGATTGAGTGCCTGAAAACAGTTTGTTTGGAAGTAGTTAAAGAAACATTCTGAAATCGTTGATGACGTATGTCATTGAAAAAGATTACTGTACACTCTCCGTAAACAAGGTAATTATGACCAACAATAATGCACATTTCCGTCCGTACTGCCGTTCACGTTGCAAGAAAAGAAACTTGCATGATGCCTAATAATATGCAGGATCTTACGTTCTATATTGCTTATGCTTATAGGGGACGCCGTAGTGATACGCTCCGGAAAATATGGCTGTCTGATGTTCTTTAACGTGCACCAACATCACCTAGTACAGGTACGCGCCTCTATAATATTTTGCGTCCAACGAAAAACCGACCGCTGTGGCCGGGATCCAACCCGTCACCTCCAGGTCAGTACCTGAGTTCTGTGACCACCATACTACTTTGTTTATTGAGAAGAAATATAGCAGGTGAATTCGAACTCTCCTCAACACATTCTAAAGGAATTTCTGCTGGTATGGGTGCTGGGAAATATTTTGATTCATCACGTTTTTTGAACGAAGTATTAGGCTGTTTCAAGCACACTGTTGTGCCATGATATTGCCGTATCGAAAAGCAAGTCGCAAGGCCGTACATAACATACTCCTATGGGTTTTTTTACGCGCCAATATCACGATATGAGTGAAGCCCGTTGTAGGGGAAGGCTCCAAAAATTCAGCTCATGTGTTCTTTACGAATGTTGACATAATAAAGGAATGTAATAATTTATTACATTCGAAGAATTTCTTTTTGGGAATGGCGAACACTGAGCATTTCCTTCCACCCCCCCCCCCCCACACACACACACACACACACCTATGTACGTCGCGGTGCCCTTGTATTCACCGCATTAACGTTGAGTAAACAGATATAAGTATGAAAGGGTAAAAAGCTTTGACTATTATGACTCTGGTTGTGACATGAATATTATGAAAATTCCGTCGCATACCACGTTGAACCCTTCCCTCCACACATGAGTGTCATATATCGGTATACCACGTGCCCTGGTATGCGAGTACGCGTCACAGGTGTGACAGTTTATATCTACGATACAACGGCGAGAAGGGAAAGTGATAATATAAATACGAGAGCATTAAAAATAACGACATCAACAGCACTGGACCAACGAGTGGAGGAATAAATGTTTTGGTCCCAGCAGGAATGAAATCCAAACATTCTGCACATTGACATGCCAGGCCTCGGATCTACTTTGGAAAACCCTATGCAGCAATAATGTTGGTGTATCGCCAATTATGGTTGCAGTGCAGCCTATCTGATTTTATAAACATCCCATACCCCTCCGTGGTGGTCTAGTGGCTAAGGTACTCGGCTGCTGACCCGCAGGGCGCTCGATCAAATTCCAGCCCGGCTGTAGCGGCTGCATTTTGGATGGAGGCAAAAATGCTGTAGACCCATGGGCCCAGATTTGGGTGTACGTTAAAGAACTCCAAGTGGACTAAATTTCTGGAGCTCTACACTACGGCGTCTTTCACGATCATATGGTGGTTTGTGAACGTTAAACCCGCACATCAATCAATCAAACCATTACATGGACACTGCAATGAAGCAGGCTTCACGCCTGAGCGTCATTGGTCGTTAAGCACCATTCGTTAAAGTTGGTTTACGTAGAACTATCCAGGGCTACCGTCTTCCCAGGCACAAACACTACGCTTCAGCTTACCACATCTGGTGTCGGTAATACTTGTGTTGTTGAGATCGTTACGCAACAGCAAAGAGCTGATTGTATAAAACATTTGCGGCTGTTCAAAATCCTTGTCCGTGCGCATAATATTTGTACATTTGTTCAGTGTCATTTTAACGTGTTGCTCAACAACAGCAACAAAAGAGTTACACTGCTGTCACTTTCACCCCACACATTTCACATGACGTCGATACTCGTGGTAGGTGGGATCTGTCAAATTTTGTTCTTACACCTCAATCTATTGCGCACGGACGACGTAGATTTTTCCCTCACAACCAACGCCAGAATTTCTGCTACGCGGGCTTTTTAACACGCTTACGTTAAAAGTCTTAGCAACACCAAGTTCTTGCTGCTTTTTGGTCATGCTGCGGTCACCCTGAATCAATTGCATGCAGAGTTTCAAAACACAAATGCACGAGTAAGAAAGCGCCTGCTATCTCTGTCACTTCGTCAGCATATCTTTACGTAAATTTTGGCCTTTGATGTGGCAACATTGTTAACAGATGAGGGGGCAAGTCATAGTTTGCGATTAGAGATTATTTTGACCATCTATAGGACTAATTTCAATATTGCGCCAAAGTTGGTCACTCTTCGTGTCTAAGAACATGCAAGACAGTTCTTGTACGCAAGAACGTTAAGTGTGATCCAGAGCAAACATCGGCAGCACCAGGATAGTCTTATTAGAAAGAGGCGCACCTCGCAAAGATATTTCGCTCTGACCAGAATGCGGACAGCCAGTGTGAGCACTGGCATTGATAAAGCTGATTATGTGTGTTGTTTATACTTTTCATATTGAGATAGACCAGTAAATGTACCTAGGAATGAGGATGAAAATTGAGCAAGGTGCTGTATAAATTAGCAGCAGAGTTTATTGTAAACGCATGTAAGGGCGTGGTGGAACTTTATATGGTGGTGCGGAATAAATACGGCTAAATTAGGCAAGAGAACACTGTGTTTTCTACAAAATTTTAGTTTCTTCAGGGCTGCCTGAATCACCACACTTTCACATGCTGTCGATGAAAGAACGCACTCGAGTCGCGCTGTCCAGGACACCTGTAAGGCAGGATCACGAACGCTGCAGCGCTTGCTCCGCGCTCTACGTCAACCGATTCATTGGTGAGAACTTTCAAATGATCGGCGTACTTTTATTAAATGTATTTAAGCACCGAAAAACCTACTTCTGCTGTTGGTGCGGAGTGCTTATTGCGCATTCGTGTAATCGTCACCCACAGTCGACATCCTCATGCGACTAAGATTGGTGCAGTCGAAGTTGTCTGTGTGTGGGGAATTCCAGACAGGGGCGACGAAGTTTTTCAGAGAAAAATAAGTTGTGCTGTTTTCGGACAGAAAGCTTGCTTTCCAGCGGCTAAAGCGCGGATTTATTTTGAATCAGTGCACTCAAATATTGCTGTGAATTCTGTAGTATAGTATAGTAATAGGCAAAATCACAAGGAAAACGGAAATTATCTTTTAATAGTACCAGTGGTGAAGTGCGGGCATAGAAGTGTTCAGCACACCTAGTGGTCGAATAGAAATGTATCTCTTGCAATTTTTCTACCCCTCGTTTATACTAGTGTGTTACAAGTAATTGTGAAATAAATAGAAATTCAGCTTTTAAGCTCATATTGCTCATGACAGTACGTGAACATAAGTCCCTGTGTGTTAGTTCATGTGAGCGTTACAGGGTACTCATGAGGGTTACCGTGGTACAGGGTACTCATGAGTATGACTGCAAGTGCCTTTGGGTGTGATAAGCAAGTATGAATGCAAGTTTTTAATTACCTGCGAGCACGTGCGAGTGTCAGTAGACGCGAGTATGATGGGGAGTGCCTACAAGTGAAAACTAAATGCGGAAGTGGGCAAGCTTATGAGTGTGAGGAGCCGAGAGTGTTAACGTGAATTACTTTGCGATAGTGAGTACACATGGGTATTAACACAGAAACATGTGTGAGTAAAGTGAGTATGAACTTTTCACGTACTATATTTATTGCAGTGGGATAATTGAAAGTCCTACTAGATACCAGATTACATGAACTCGACCCTTCACTGCAACTCCGACTTCCATTCGACCTACATCAACGCTAAAGTTCGCTTCTCTATCGTCTTTGGTTGGGAGTTGCTATCAATAAGGCATATGCTATGTTAAGCATCCGGAGTAACTAACAGTGTGGCATGCAATGTTTGAGGCACCGACGAATATATCAAATCTCTGCTGGTGCCAGTGTCCTCGACTTGCCTCGAAGAGACAAGTACTTGCCAATGCATTGTGGCCACTGGATGGTCGGCCACTTTATGTGCAGGTGCTACCGCAGCACCGTCCACATCTGTCGAAAGCCTTCGTGCGCTTTTTGAAGACGACGAATTTCCGCGAACGCCACTGGTTCGCGGTGTAGTTCTACGCGCTGCAGTGAATTTGATGCCTGGCTCTTCCTTATTTTCTTTTCCGTCTTTTCTTTTCGCCCTCTTTCTCATATCTCTTGTCACCTTCCCTAATCTCTAAGTTTATGGTAGTCAGCCGCAAGTCTTTCTGGTTAAACTCCCTGATGTTTGCTGCTCCTCTATCAGTCAAAATACAGTCTATTCAAAAAGAAACACGCGGACTTTCTAAACGCTAACACAAAAACGCAAAAACAGCCTTGCACACTTTTATCCTATTACCTCGCTCTTTCGCTGTGCTCGCACGGATAATGGCTTTCTATAGGTGCCACGTGCTCTGGCAGTGAAGTAGGAGAGGAGGCAGTAGAGGATGAAGAGAGCACGTGCCAGTACGTTATAGCTTTTTTTTTTACCGACGACACGGGGCAAACCATGGCCATAACAGCTCTGCGGTAGTAAGTGAAAACCAGGAGTATGAAGGATGGCTTTTGTGGAGGACTCTGGAAATTTTGACCACTTTTGTTACCTTTAGTGTAGCCTAAAATTGAGTACACCAGCCTCAAGCTTTTCAGCTCCACCGAAAATGCTGCCTCGACGGTTGGGATTCAATCCTGTCCTTGGGGTTTATGGCTAGTCAAGTACCATACAGCCATGAGACCACCGTGAAGAGGGAGGGAAGCATGAACGCCCTTGAGCCGAGAGAATTGCAGTGAGTGAGAGAACGCGAGCGAGAGCCCATGATGGTGAGTAGGCAAGAGTAAGGGGAGTTCTGACACACGGCGAGAGCGAGTGAATACGAGAAACAAGTGTTAGCGAACTATGTATGAGCGCGAGTACCCATCGCTGAGAGCGGTGATGTAATTGAGCATTAATAAAGTGCGCGAGAGAGAACGTGACTTAATGCCTTTAAGTAATAATAGCCGAAAGAATGAAAGTGAGGAATGAGGTGAATGAGTGAGCGCTTTTGAGCGAAGGTAGACGTTAATATATGAACGGGGGTAGCTGTGTCAGCTGATGCTAGTATTAGCGTGAGTGAACATGTGTAAATCTCAGACTGAGTACTCGCTAGTGTGAACGTAAGTAGGTTAGAACGTAAGTAGATCGCAGTATGAACAGAGGTGAGCACCTATGAGTGGGAGGCATAGGTTGGCAAAGCCTGTGGAGCTCTTTTAGACTCACACATTTGGTGCTTCAAACTCTTTTTGACTCAAACTCGCCAAACTTTTTGTGAGCCAGCTTCCCTCGGACTCGCACTCATGGATCTTTTATTCAACCGAACTCACTGCGACTCAAAACTAACTAAATATTTCGCACCCGGACTCAGCCAGGCGGGCACAACTCGATCCGAGTCCCGAGCGAGTCGACTCATTAGTCCATTAGCCTATAATACGCTCTCTCGACCAAGATGACAATGCACTTGAACACCATTATACCCCGTAATCGGTGCTCCTCATGGCGCCAATTAGTATAGCACCTTCAAATAGGAGTCATTCATTTTGGCATACCAGCTAGGTCATTGTGTTAAAGAGATGACTACATGTAAGATATAATAAAGATTTTTTCTGCAAGAAATGGGAGATGGGGGACGTCGGAGTACCCTATACGTAATACATGCCTCTGGTCAATAAATATTGAAATGGTGATGAACAGAACTACTTTGGAATGCGTGTGAATACACTTGAGTATAAACGTGAATTCAGATAAGGCTGATAGTACGCTGAAGATGAGAATATAGGACCGCAGGTTGGCAAAATAAAGTGAAACTCGCTCAGACTCAGTCAAAAAATATACCTTGCGTTTTGGACTCAGTGGAACTCGGACTCGCCAAATTTTTGCTGGGCCAACCTCACTCGTAATCACACTCACGAAAGTTGTCTTCAAGTGGACTCTCCCAGACTCAAGCTTACCAAAGTACTGCTCACCCAACCTATCTCAGACTCACGGCTTGAGCTGAGTGAGTCCGAGGGAGTCGACAGATGAGCGAGTTCGCTGACATATAATGTTAGCTGATGCGAATACGAATATGAATGTGTGCAAGTGTCAATAGACATGAGTATGAAAGCGAGTGAGTACGTATGCGGGGAAGCAGACATCAGTATCAACATGACTGAGCCGGTTGGAGTGTGAGTATATCAGTATGAACGTAAATGAGCACGTATGAGTATTAGTGCACGTGAGTAATAACATTAGTGAAAAGGTGCCAACTAAAAAAAAGCTTTAAAAGAAACCGAAAAATCACAGCATATCCATGGAGTGATCGACGGATGATGATCGATTAGGGCGAATCTTCGGAAAGTTGTATTGGTAAACCGTGAATCCGTCCGTCCGTCAGTCTGTCAAACTAGCGACACCTACTGAGTCATCCATATACTAGCCGGTCATGAATCGAAACAGGGGTCATGAATCGATCCCAGTAAAAATGCAAACCCACTGTTTTACGAGCTTAGCCCATAAAATAAAAAAACGACGTTTCGGCTACCGTATGCAGTAGCCTTGTTCACACTAAAGTGGCCCTGTGAAGCGGGCCTATGTGAGTTTTAGAACTCTGCTGAGACACCTGGCGTACGCTGGTGGCAGATCGCCATCATTTCTTTTAAGTGTGTTTCGTAGTGCGAATCATACGGGATTCTAGATGTTGTGAACACACATTTCTTCCCTTTGCCATTACGGTTGGCTTGGTGAAGTCAATGTTCAGATAAGATGTAGCCACTTGTTCTGCAAGTGCGGTAGACACTGCCGTTCTTTTTCTTCACGTCATTCATGCGGTCTTTTAGCTACCACTTTACCGACATGAACACATTCGCAATATACACATGAGATTTCACAAACGATGTCTGTGAACAATGCCATATCATGCGGCAACCAACTTGTCATTTTTAAAATTTTTAGCCATTCTCATTTTCGTCGCACTTTTTCAGTTCGATTTCAAATACGAAGCATTTCTTAGCGAACCTTGGCGACTTTGAGGCTATCCATCTATTCATACATCGATCCACCCACCCGCCCGCCCGCCCACCCACTTTGAGCCTGAGTGAACAGACGTGATTTTAAACATTGGTGTGTACTTATGTGTGCGAGTTCCCTTAAGTATGAGCATGAGTAGCTTGAAGTGCGAGAATAAGCAGCATGAGTGAGATGGTGCTATTTCAGTGTGCATAGATTCGGATATGAACGTGAGTATATGTGGGCGTTAGTGCACGTTAGTATGAAGCTGAATGAGTAAATCAGAATGCGCGTATATGTGATTTTGAGCATAAGTTATTACGTATGAGTGAGTGCTCGCGAGTTGAACTGGAGTGTGCATCCTGAAGTATGAGAATTTTTCAGCATGGACGTGATTGAGTGGCTTATCGTATGAATAAAAATTACGCAATTGTCAAAGAATATTTATGGGCGTGAGCTTATGTGAGTATGACCTGGAGTGAGCATGAAGCTTGAAAGAAATTAGGGTGATTGACTCAGATTTTCAATGGGCGAGTAGTCTCTTGTAGTGCAAAGTTATGATACTAATACACAATGAAAAGGAGCACGAAAACAATGAAGAAAGCCTCTCTTGGGACTTTCTTATTCTTGTGGTATGTTGTTTTCACGCTCGTTTTAATCATTTTGCCATTCCAATTTAGCTTAACACCTTTTCTACGACAGATCCGTGCCTATCGTCTAGAGGTAGGCACTTTACACGAAATAAAACTGTGAAAATCAAGCAAACAGTTTTCGTTTAAGCGAACTATTTTTGCCTTTGTGAATGGGTTTCTTTAGATAGAGGTGAAAAATCCCGCAGAAATCTTTGCTTGTGTACGCGCTATTTAAACTCACCGACGTCATTGTCTCGATCGCTTGTATCGCCGCCACACAGCTCGACATTGATGGAGACGAAGTAACGATGATTCGACTTCATCCCCTGGAGTCGCATGTAAATGTAGCGGGGACTGAAAGTGGAGGACAACATGATTAAAAAAACTGTTTATCGTAACCTAACAAGAAGCCATTCAACTACACCTTCGGTAAGAGATTAACGCATCGCGGAATGGTGCGGTTGTGTATCTCACCAAACGAGTTTCATAATTTCTTTCACTAGGCGTTTCTGACATTAGGTGTGGTAATTCGTAGTTTTACTCAATGACAACCTTCGTGACAGCGAGATAAGACGAACCTACGAAGGGGAGCGAGACAGCTCTGCAAGCAGAGGCATTTAAATAAAGCAAAAACAAACGAGGAAGTCATTCGAGCGTACATAGGTGTCTACTGTTGAGGGGAACTTCAGAGGGCGCGGCTGCCACCGCAGGCCGGGGGCTGAAGCGAGTTCTACGCAGGCGTTTATAGCCCCGTGCGCGTTGTTCATTCGTCTCGCGAACGGTTCGTCTCGCGACTATTCGAGGCACGGCAGCGCGTGTTATCGGAAGATGAAGTAGCTCCCCTCACAGCAGGGGCGTAGCCAAACATTTTCTTCGCGTGGAATAGGTGACCAGTGAAAGAGCGAGGGATTGTGGGATACACCGTCTGCATCCGGTTCGAGAAGAGCAGATGACGGCGAACCGCTCCGCCGCATGCCTCACATTTTTCGGGATTCGTGCGCGCGGTCGCCGGTTTATCTTCCTCCTCACTCTAAAAAAAGAGCGAGTAAAAAGGGCGTCTTTTTGTCCCACAACAATAATCGTTATCTGTATTGCGTTCCATTCTTGCGCTATCGCCCCGCGCCCGGTACTTTCTGGTCACGATCGACACGCCCATTATCAGGGTTACATTGCATTCTCGATAGGAAAGTGGCCAGCGCCGAGTTTTCAAGAAAGGCAGCGCAAGCCTGATGACGATTATTGTGTTGGGACAAAAAACACCCGTTTTACTCAATATTTTTTGTAGTGGTGATGAACTATGTTTGGTTCAGCCGTTGGCTCCTCCGATGAGAGCGTGAAAGGCAAACGTAGGTATTGATTTCCATGGATTGAAGGAAAAAAGATTAGGTCGACCACGGCTGTGAGGAGAGCCACAGTGACGTGTAGCCTTTTAAGACCATTTTATAACTTGTACGTGTATTTTTCGCACTAATAAAAAGCTTACGCATGAATTTGCTGCGAATATTACACCGAGAAATGAATTGTCGCGCAGGTGCGCCTAGCAAAGATATTGTTACGTGAAAATAACAGTAGATCGTCCGCAGCCACAACGCAGCTCACCAACAACGCCAACTTTTTTCGGTACGGGGTGCCCTTTTTTGGTATGTCTCACTATGCCCTGTTACCGTCACCCGAAACCTTGTAAAAGTATTAGAAACGCGCGGGCGAAATCGACCTTCCATACGAGATCAGCGCCGGCCATTGCACTCATATATATAACAAAAAAAAACGCGCAAGCTTCACTCAAGAGTAAGTTTACACGTAGTGCTGGACGAGTTCATTTGAGTTTATTTTGGTCAAACTGTGCGCCAAGACGGCACACAAAGGAAGAAAAGGAAGAAGTGCATTAAACAAGTGCCGCATTTTGATTATTCGGCGCCATTCATGTCTGATTGTAGTGTTTATTTGCCACCGTGCCGTGCAGCTTGACCAAGATCAGCGTTCAAATAAGCACCTGGCTGCGACTAAATAATGTATCCGATAGCGCGCTGAAGGCAAGAAAAAAAAGGATATCTCAACGCACTCTAAGTGCTGCGCTTTATGCCGATCGACCGACGATGTCAGCCGAAGCAGTGATCCCGAAATGAATTCTTAGCACACTGCTGCAGTCATCGCCATCCCCTGAGATGTTTAACATGGTGATTTTTTATCTACAGTAACGTATAATACAATGAAAACTGTCTTCTGTATGTTGACTGATCTTCTAGCCGAACTGATAGTACCCCTGAGCAGCACAAAATCATTGCAAATCATTTTAGTGCGATACAGAAGTTTCCTTACGGTTCATGGTTTTGGCAGCTTGTCATCGTCACAGTCAGGGTTAGCAAAACAAATCAATCAACTTCTAAACAACTGACATTGCACGGAAAGGTGCTTTTTTATTGAGCGGTACAAAAATGCGCGCGTGCCGCTGCTAACGCGCGTGGTGCGTTGAAGCGGAAGCCATCGTATCCCACAGTTCCCTGCGATTGCGCATATTAGCAGGCACATATATTTAAGAATGGTTCAACCATACGTTCTGTACGCTCCTGCGTGCGTTTGTTTACGCAAGCAAAATCGCGAAATCGAAAAATTTCTGAATGGGGTTTGACTGCCCCCTTAGATATACAGCCCTGCCTCACAGAGGGTAATGCGCCTGCGCTAAACTCGTTGCCGCCGCGGGCCGGGGTGGCGCCGAGCGTCCAACACACGCTCCGTTGTTTCCTTTTACAGTGCACCACTTTGTGCAAATACACATTGGCAGTGCTGGGGCACACCTTCTGATCTCACAATAACACATAAACAAAATGCCAGACCTACGCGTAAAGCACGACGTAGTCAAAGTGAATGCTGAAAGAGGGGTATTTATATAACTCGCTGTGAATTCTCTTGGGGCTACTCACAGAAGTGCACTTTCAAGGTACCGACTATGCCCCATATTATGATTGTTATCAACTAGGGAGCACACACTACATCGTTGTTCGTAATTATGCGGAAAAACGTGGTACTCGTTATGCATTTGCTAGGCAATATGTACAGTTTGTTGATGCGGGGGCTGTCGATAATACAGACGAATGTCCGAGAGCTTTGTAGTGGGTTAGAAGCATTCATCGGCCCACTGGCTACGCAGTTCATTTTGTGTTGCGTCTGGTTATTTTACCCTTCTACCATGCTATAATAGACATACTACAGTGATTTATTCTCAACATAACACATGTATATGATTTTTTGCAAAGGAGATTAGAGAATCGCCATGGCACTTCGGTGTAGAATACTCTGCGGCTACGGAGAAGGTCTAGGTTGAACCCCGTTCCATCCTGGATATGTCTTAGTTCTTGTGTTGTTTTTTTTGTCTCGTGGTAGCGGTCCTGGATACTCACAGCGGTGCTATAAAAATGGCCTTTTCTGAGATAACAGCTCTCGCCGTAAAAGGTTAAAGACAAATCCCACCCCAGCTGGTATTTGACCCCCTCACGACCAGCTCAGGTGTGCTTAGTTTTGTTATCGACAGCATATAATCATTACACGGCTTAGAACGTGCTCATCACTGCTCAGCCAAAATTTACGCTACAATACGGTAAATAAAAGCAATGATTTTGGCAGGAATTTAGGCGTTTCATTTGACTTCTAAGAAAATGGCGGAACACCGAGATATGAGTATGATGAAAACAACGTTTGAGCTCATGCGTAAGAACATCTCTGCAAACTTTCTTTACACTGCGGCAATAGCATGGATGACAATACTGTTTGCAGGAAATGAGCACAAGAAATGGTTCATAAGGCAGGCACTCCCTGGAACAGCACAAGTACACCCATAGCATAAGCACAAACATGGTGGTGATAGACACAGCTGCTCAACCACCTGGCACAAAAAAAGCCTACCTTGCGTTGACTCTCGCCGAAAGGCGGCCATCACTGCCAACGATGCACTCAAAGTTTTCTCCGTTCCGAAAAAATCGGCCACACCTTGTAGTAAACATCAGATGTAGCGGACACTGTTTCAACTGAGCAGTGGCCACCATATCGGCGATGATTGCGGACGCCGAAGTCATAGTGGGTGCCCCAAGGATCGGTGAACATCGCCCTGGCGACGTTGCAGGTTGCAGTTCATGGAACTCTTGAAGGTGTTGTGCGCAACATTGATTGTTTTTCGTTTCCTCCTCAGAAAATCCAGGAACTTCCGAAGAAGTTGGGCGTGCGCGCTCTGAGACTCTCTCAATCGCTGCCCACAGTAAGCTCCTCGGGGACGCCCTCAGACTCTCCGCTGACGCTTCCATGTGAACTGGACAAAAACAGACGGGAAATACTTCAGGGGGGACCCACGAAACTGCAGACAGAAAGTGTGAACTGGTGCAGTCGCGAGAAGCTGTAATTCCTCAACGTCCTGTGTGCCACCGCTGTTGCTTCGGAACGCCGATGAGTGTCGAAAAAATGGCACGAAGAGAAGCTGTGGGGTTTCTTCTGCGTGAAGTAACCAAAAGGTGCACGTGAATCACAAATAGTGACACCTTCATTGCGGTAAAATGTCGGCGCAAAGCACACGAAGTGGTCTACAGGATGAATCGCCGATGTGACGGCGCCCTCGTCAATGTGACAACACCGAATTTTGCGACGGCAATCCAGTTGCTGCGAAAGGGTACCCTGGTTGTTTTAGCGTGCATAAAAATGGAATCTCGGCGGCGCTAGTGATGCGCAAAATTATCAAGACATGGTAACAGATGCACGCCTTTATCAGCGCTTGTTTTGTCCACCTGTTCTCAAGGCCCTCGTGTCAGCATCGCAGCGCATGCGATTTAAAATTCCAGGTGCCATGCCTATCCCTGTTTAGATAGGAATATTTAAAAACGTGAACGGGGGTTGTTGGCTGCGTTTTGTGGCGCTAATCACAAGCAATAGGCTCGTGTCCGACTGAGATGTGACTGAGATTGCGCTCAGTGTATACTTATTGTTCAAAAAGTGGCCTCTACAGATGCATTCTAACGTAAGCTAAACCAAGAACTTAAAAACAATAAAAATTGGTGGAGCTTAGCATCACATAACCACTGTGATAAACATCGCAGTGAAGGACTTCGGAAATATTGAACGCCCGGGTTTCTTTGATTGATTGGTATATGACGTTTAACGTCCCAAAACTCTATATATGATTATGAGAGACGCCATAGTAGAGGGCTCCAGAAATTTCGACCACCTGGGGTTCTTTACGTGCGCGCAATTGCGAGCACACGGGCCTACAACATTTTAGCCTGCATCGAAAGTGCAGCCGCCCAGGCCTGTTTAACGAGCACATATACCTAATCTCGCGGGCCTCTCTCATTGTGCTACCACCGAAAATACCACTGGGCTTCAACCCAGTGACCTTACTGAACAGTCGAGTACCATAATCATTTGATCACCTTGGCGGATGAGCGCATTTTATTTGAAAAAATTTATATTAAAATAAAAGAGCACTGACACAATTATTTGGAGGCCAGATATTAAGTGAGATAGATTTATCTGGAGACATACACAACATCTACAAAATCTCAAGGGCAAATATAGCCTATACATAGGTAAAGTAAATTTTACAGTGCATGCTGAGCGAGATTCAGGTCCCTCGCTGATTCGACATCATTGCGGCGGGTGTAAACAAACCTATGTCACAAGTTTCTGTTGGCTGTTTGCTTTCACGCGCTTTTCGCTTGAGCTACACTCGATTTCTTCCTCGGCGCTTGTGACTTTGCGAGTCCTGGCTGCCAGAGCGGCGCCCACTGTTGGGCAGGCCACCACGTCACAGTTTTGCGTGGTCTTGTGGCCAGCTGTGTTTACCTTGCCTCCGGAACTCACTCTTCCCCAGCTCTGTACTCTTTGAAACCGAAGCGGCTGCTGGGCGCTCTCAAAACGTCTCTAAATGAATAACTATCGTGCACTTGTGCAAGCACAGTTTCCAGCTGCAATAAGTGGGTACTAGCTTCCTATTGCGAAAAAAAGTGTGGCAGATAAGCAGATGAATTCAACCATGACGGGATTGGTAGGCCTCGATCTAGTGCAATACGATGGGCCTTCCGGACGGTCAAGTTGTTGATGTCCTGGACTCCTGAAAGTGGGTGGAAGAATTCCCAAGAATCTGTGCTTTTAAGCGAAGAGGCGTCGAAGGTGGACGCACCCGGAGAATGCCTTCAGATTTGCAACATTCTTGTCCGCATTTTTGAAATTTATGCGGTGTTTCCTTATTAATAAGTGCATTAAGTCAGGACTGGAGGAGAAAGAAAGGAGGAAGAACAGTGAGCTTAGCCGATTCACCGACTGGCTGGCTACCCTGTGCTGCCCTGTGATGGGGAATGAATGCTTGTTCGTTTCAAATCGGAATGGCCAGCAGCCTGACATGGGCAACTGTGGCGGCGTGAAGACTATTTGCCATCTTCTCTACGAGTGTCCTCGCTTCAGTGCCCGAAGAAAATAACTCTCAAAAACTCCATATAGACTCAACAATCGCCAATCGTCGGATGAAAAGATACTCAGATACTGGCCGAGGCCGTCCTCACCAAATAAGGCATTCAGAGCGTTGTTCCATTAGGTGAAAGAAGTGAGCAGCAGATTAGGAGCTATTTTATTGCCTAATAAGCACAGAGTAGGTACTGGTAAGTTTGCGTTGTGGCAAGGATGAGGTTACCCGACAAAGCTTGTAAATAGTGGTGTTCTTATGACGTGAATTGAGTGCGTATTTTTTAGATTTATGCAAATTCTTCAGGCCTAATTTCATCTGTGCAACACTGAGGACACGCCCAGACAAAGTTGCCACTGCTACTGAGCAAAAAAGTGAATACTTATCACAAAATAGGTACAACACAAGTGTAAACTTGGTAACTTCAATTATTTTCAAGAATCTTACGATTGTCTCATTTTAGGATTAATAATGCATTCAAATGCGAAGGACATTTAAAAAAAACACCTAACTGTTTTGTGCAGCGAAAATGTGCGGGACAATGAACGAAAGCACATAGCTACTTCTGAACATTGTCTCCTGCAGGCACTCAGTTGAAGGCACGATCGGAAGCACATGATCCACATGATTAACGTTATCTGTCAAACTTAATATAGGTATACACGCCGGCTTGTTGGATTGGCTTCATAGCAGATAACAGCACAGATACACGGGACAGAAAAGAGTGACAGGACTTGGCGCTGACTAAAACCCGAGCGTTTAATTCGTAGGTGCAGAAACATATACGCTTCTTTCCAAACTAAAGTTCTTAGTATTTCGGCTTCCCAAGAAGCGTATAGAATTGTTCACCAACGAATCAAACGTTCGTGTTTGTTAGTCAGTGCCGAGTTCTGTCAGCCCTTCTAGCACTTTGTATCTACGCTGTTGCCTGCTATGTTACTTATTGATTCCTGAACCGTATGTTTGACTTCAGCTCTCGACCATATGCATGTGCATGGGGGGCGGGTCGGGGGACACACGCACTTTCTCCTATCGTTTCCTAAAGGAGAGGGTATGTGCCCCATACATTGACTTAGTAGGACGAAGGGGAAATTCTACGATGAACCTACACCCCCCTCACCCGAATGGGGATCACTGCGCATGCCCAAGCACAACTACTCAGTCATCGACAAATGCCGCATTAGCGAACGACAAGAGGGCACTGGTGACCGTGATAATTCCCAAAATAACTATATTACAGCAAAATCTTTTATGAGATAACAAGGGCTGATTTTGGCATAATAATTGTCCACCATCACCGGGGCACGTTACCACTATCACACGAATAGAATAAAAACTTGGATAGAATGGATAAAATGGGATGGAGGATAAATTGGACTTGAACCAGGGCATCCTGCATGACGCCCAGTGCTGTACCAATGAGCAATGCCACTGGTTAAAATTCTGTTGCAAATGACCACATGTAGGCTTGATGTAGGCCTGAGAAATAGCGTTATGGTGGGTGAGAAAGTGTTTTATAACAATAATGCCATGCTGAGACTGGTGTCGGATCTGTAATAATGGCGCGTTCACACCGAAAATTACCGCCGCCAAGTCCGATTCGGTGGTGGCGAGATTCGCCGAAAGGGCCTTCTCCACGCCGATCGCTCTCGGACTGATTTTTCCCGCTGTTTTGGCTCACGGCGAACAAATAGGAGCACTAGCCAAGAAATTTGAGACAAAAAATGGCGACCAAGTCCGAATCGCTTTTCCGTTCACAGGGAAGTACGTGCGCCTAGCAAAAATGCTCATTCAGTTGCTGTACAACCACCCCGTCCTATACGACAAACGCCACCCCAAACACAAGGACAGCTTGCTAAAGGACGACTTGTGGAGTAAAGTAAGAAGCCAGCTCGGATTGACTGGTGAGTACGAGTTCCTGTTCCTATGTTGCCTTGCTCGTTAAATCACGGGCATCTTGTGATATAATTGCTTTTCCCTTCAAAGTTGCAACGAGCGTTGAAACGCGCAAAACACAAGGATCTAACTCTTCACGGCCCACTGAAGTTGCAGGCCGCCGACAACATCCTGGGAACAGCGCATCGATCCCGTGCTTGCCTCGTCATTGATTCTCCACTTGGCAGGTGGGGCGCTATGGCTAAATGACTTTGTTTCGGTGAATTCGGTGGTGTGGTGCTCGTTCAGTGCGACTGACACTGCGTTTCAGTGACAGGAGAATTTCACTCGCTGTAGAGAGTGGATCCTACTGTGTGAGCTAGGCGTAAGTGTATTGCGTATCAGCTGTGTCGCTCGTTTGCACATCATCATCATCATCATCATCATCATCATCATAATCATCATCATCATCATCATCATCATCAGCCTGACTACGTCCACTGCAGGACAAAGGCCTCTCCCATGTTCCGCCAGTTAACCCGGTCCTGTGCTTGCTGCTGCCAATTTATACCCGCAAACTTCTTAATCTCATCTGCCCACCTAACCTTCTGTCTCCCGCTAACCCGCTTCCCTTCTGCACATAGCTAGCGACAAAGTATGTTCTCAATTATCCTCTCGGTGTGATACATTTTTGCGACACGCCGCTCACCGCTCGAAAAGCGTGTTGCGTCCTCGATGCAGCCATGCCCGTCGGCACACTTTAAGGCAAAATTAACCAAAAAAGAAGTAACGGAGCACAATAGGCGCGCGCGGTGAACGGATCGACCGTTCAGGAGTAACCACAGAGGGATGCGTTCCGCGTGCAAACCACTTAGTCTTCACAGTTATGAAACGCACAGGAGAGGCGGGCCGTGCCTATACTGTGGTTAATGACACCAGCCTTCCTCCTCTCTACAGGCTCAGTCCTTCCTCTTATTTTGCTGGTGACCGTTGGTGTTGTGGCGTGCTCGGAGAGCTGGACGATCTATAAATCACGCCGCGGTGTTTGTCTGTACACATGCATGAGCGTTCGCTGCTGCTTTTACGCTTGACCGCACTCATGAAGTCTGGAGCAGGTGGCGATTCGTTCCTGCTAGATTTTGCTTAACTGCATGACAGCTACGACGTATTTTTTCTAACCGGAGACAAGCCCGCTCTTCTTTTTAAAGCTGCATGAAAAAATTGCATACCCTACACAAAAAGTCCAAGCATGCGTTCAGGTGACATTTTCGTTCATGTCCACATTGCTGAGGCTTAATAAACACATGGATCACTCAAACGTGCTGAGGCCTCTAGCTTGATCAACTTTAGGTGACGCTGTGTATTTTTCTGCCATGAACGACTGCTCCACCAGCTGTTTTTTCACAAGGCCGTAAAGATAATGGAAATGAACGAATTATGGCAGAGTGTGTGATGTGTTTATTGAATGCGGTGTTGCGGTATCACTGTGGTTATTATTTTTGTTAGGTCAATTTTTTCAGTATCTAACTTCAGAGGCACGTCTGTGCTTCTTTCCAAGTGCACCTGTCAGTTTGCTTCTTTGGAATTCTTTTTATTTGGCCCGCAGAAATACTTCATATGCATGGCTAAATGCTGCTAAATTTCATGTGTCCCCTGAAACTTTCTTTGCAGAAAGATGAGGGGTTGTGGCACGACCACTGGTGCTAAAAGGATAGAATGGCTGTTTTATTGGCAGCTGCATTCTTTTCTCAGATCACTGCCAATAAACGACAGTGACCGGATCGAGGAACGTTCGGATGTAATCAGCTGTTTTCACCATAACGCTACAACTTGTAACAAGTTGTTGCTATAAACCAGCTTGGCGCCTGTTCTCACTATGCTATAGAACGTTGAATGTGATGTTGCTAGAGCACCTCAGTGAAAATTTATCAAGAGTGAACTGAACATTGCATTATTTATTATTTTGATACAAAACATTCAAAACATTACAGCCACCAACATAACCATTGAAGCTGCATTTCGTTATAATCAAGCTCATGCATAAATATGGCCATTTAAATTTCGTTTAAGCTAATCAATAGTATTTTGCGAGTTGCTGTAACAGGTCAATGTTCAATCAAAGACGTTTCTTGCTAGCGAGCTCCAAAGAAGTACACTTTTGTTAATACCTATTTTCTTTTCCAGTCGTGCACAGGTGCCCCTAGTCGAAGAAACACCAGCAGCCATGCCGCGCTGGTCTAGTGGCTAAGGTACGCAGCTGCTGACCCGCAGGTCGCGGGATCAAATCCCGGCTGCGGCGGCTGAATTTTCGATGGTGGCCGAATTGTTGTAGGCCCGTGTGATTAGATTTGGGTGAATGGTAAAAAACGCCAGGTGCAGCTGCTGACCCGCAGGTCGCGGGATGAAATCCCGGCTGCGGCGGCTGAATTTTCGATGGTGGCCGAATTGTTGTAGGCCCGTGTGATTAGATTTGGGTGAATGGTAAAAAACGCCAGGTGATCAAAATTTCCAGAGCCCTCTACTACAGCGTCTCTCATAATCATACGGTAGTTTTAGGATGTTAAACCCCCACTATCTATCTACCAGCAGCCAGTTAGGTTGTGGCTGTATATGACACCGAGGTGAGTAGAACCACTGCGACAGCTGACCATGAAACCAGCATGCATGAGAATTCTACAGCGGACACCCAAGGACAGGCAGCAGACCGCTGCACTCTAGAAGCAAAAGCAACGGCACGAGCAGCAGCGAGAACAGCAAAAGGCAGAGTAAAAAGCGCCCAGCAAGCGCAGTTCGGCACGACTTATGGCACTTCGTGAAAAAGTCGAGGAACATGCCGCAAAGAGCCCCAGTAACAGCTAGCAGTTCAAGAAAGAGCTCGTTTCACTACAAAAGTAACCTAATGGCGTGCAGAAAGGCATGCTTCAAATGATAGATGCATTTGTTTCTTCGAAGCAAACTTAGCGGCAACTTTAATCTCATAACACCTATTTGTTAGTTGGAACTTTATAAACTAGAGCACTCAGTGCAAAATTGTGCAATCTCAGAACGTACTTTTTTTTAAAACAAGGCTTTACGAGACCGCATTTCGCCTAAAATACCTCTCTTCATATGTGCATATTTCTAGGCGTGGGAAATGGGGTATCATAAACTACTTAAGTTGCGAAAATGGAGAGGTGAGCAGGCTAGTACTGATTCATTGTGGCGTAAAAGAAGCGCAAGAAAAAATACAAGGACAAGAAAGAGAACACCATAGGCGCTTTTGAGCTCAAAGCATTACCACTTGAACCGGAAATATATAACAACTAAACTTGACACTCGCATAAATATCGCGCACGCACGTCATGGCAGATGAAAAAGGCAAGAAACCATAACAAAAACACACTTCCTGCATAGCTTTAACCCTTACAACTATGCCAACACCTTAATAAAAGCACGTCATCTCCTTACATACAGCGAAATATTTCACAAAAATGAAAAAGAAGCACTTCACTTTTCTGTGGCCATAATAAACAGCAATAACAGTTCATCTCTACAAACATTCAAAAATAAATAAAAGATGTGTAAGCACGATTAATACGAGCGTACCCTGCAAAGTGCTCCTCCGCCTCGCGTTAACTCAAATGCAAGTTAAGATGATTTCAAATACCTTCACGCTGGATGGCGTAAGACGCTTCTCCCCCCTCTTGCCTCAATTCAAAGATGTACTAACAATGCCCAGGACAAGTGACCAGTGCTAACACTTCCTGCATTTTAACGCGGTAGCGTTAGAGAGCTTCATCACCATCATCATCATCATCATCATCATCATCATCAGCCTGACTACGTCCACTGCAGGACAAAGGCCTCTCCCATGTTCCGCCAGTTAACCCGGTCCTGTGCTTGCTGCTGCCAATTTATACCTACAAACTTCTTAATCTCATCTGCACACCTAACCTACTGTCTCAACATTACCCGCTTGTCTTCTCTGGGAATCCAGTTAGTTATCCTTAACGACCAGCGGTTATCCTGTCTACGCGCTACTTGCCTGGCCTATGTCCATTTCTTTTTCTTGATTTCAGCTATGATATCCTTAACCCCCGTTTGTTTCCTAATGAACTCTGCTCTCTTCTTGTATCTTAAGGTTACACCTACCATTTTTCTTTCCATTGCTCGCTGCGTCGTCCTCAACCCTCTTTGTAACCCTCTTTGAACCCTCTTTTGAACCCTCTTTGTAAGTCTCCAGGTTTCTGCTCCGTAGCTAAGTACCGGCAAGATACAGCTGTTACACATCTTTCTCTTGAAGGATAGTGGCAATCTACCTGTCATAATTTGAGTGTGCTTGCCAAATGTGCTCCACCCATTCTTATTCTTCTTGTTACTTCAATCTCGTGGTTCGGCTCCGCGGTTATTACCTGCCCTAAGTAGACATAGTTTTTTACAACTTGAAGTGCACTATTACCTATCTCGAAGCGCTGCTCTTTTCCGAGGTTGTTGTACATTACTTACGTTTTCTGCAGATTCATTTTAAGACCCACCTTTCTGCTCTCCTTGTCTAACTTCTTAATCATGAGTTGCAATTCATCCCCTGAGTTACTCAGCAATGCAATGTCGTCGGCGATGCGCAGGTTACTAAGGTACTCTCCATTAACTCTTATTCCTAACTGTTCCCAATCTAGGCTTCAGAAAACCTCCTGTAAGCACGCGGTAAATAGCATTGGGGAGATTGTGTCCCCCTGCCTTACCCCCTTCTTGATTGGTATTCTGTTGCTTTCTTTAGGAAGCACTATGGTAGCAGTTGATCACCTGTAGATTTCTTCCAGGATGTTAATATATACTTCATCGACGCCCTGATTCCGCAGTGTCTGCATGACGGCTGATATTTCTACTGAATCAAACGCC
The DNA here is from genome assembly GCA_013436015.1 of Rhipicephalus annulatus. NCBI lineage: Eukaryota > Metazoa > Arthropoda > Arachnida > Ixodida > Ixodidae > Rhipicephalus > Rhipicephalus annulatus. The sequence continues at coordinate 287,175 of WOVY01014312.1, forward strand.
TTCTCGTAATCTATGAAGGCTATGTATAGTGGTTGGTTATATTCTGAGCATTTCTCTATTACCTGATTGCTAGTATGAATGTGGTCGATTGTTGAGTAGCCTGTTCAAAATCCTGCTTGTTCCTTTGGTTGATTGAATTCTATTGTTTTCTTTACTCTGATAGCAATTACTTTTGTAAATAGCTTGTATACTACAGAGAGCAAGCTAATCGGCTTGTAATCCTTCAAGTCCTTGTCATCTCCTTTCTTATGTATTAGGATGATCTTAGCGTTTTTCCAAGACTCTGGTACTCTTCCCGTCAGAAGACACCTCGTAAACAGGGTAACTAGTTTTTCTAACACAACCTGTCCTCCATCTTTCAGCAGATCTGATGTTACCTGATCCTCACCAGCAGCTTTGCCTCTTTGCACGCTCTCCTAAGCTTTTCTGGCTTTTTCTATTATTACTGGTGGGGTGTCATCTGAGTTAGTGCTAGTTATTATAGTATTAATGTCGTGGTTGTCCCGGCTACTGTACAGATCTCTGTAGAACTCCTCCGCTATTTTAACTATCCTGTCCATATTGGTAGTTATTTTGCCTTCTTTGTCTCTTAATGCATACATCCGATTTTTGCCTATCTCAAGTTTCCTCTTCACTGCTTTGACGCTTCCTCCGTTTTTCAGAGCGTGTTCATTTCTCTCCATGTTATACCTTCCTACGTTGGATACCTTACGCCTATTAATCAACTTCGAAAGCTCTGCCAGTTCCATTTTGTCTGTTGTACTTGAGACTTTCATGATTCGACGCTTCTTAATAAGATTCTTCGTTTCATGGGAAAGCTTGCCAGTATCCTGTCTAACTACCCTGCCTCCAACTTCCACTGCACACTCCGTAATGGTACTCGTCAGATTATGATTCATTGTATCTATGCAAAGGTTGGTTTCCTCACTAAGAGCCGAGAATCTGTTCAGAAGCGAGAATCTGAATTCCTGTACTTTCCCTCTCAGTGCTAGCGCACTGATAGGCTTCTTGCGTATCAGCTTCTGTTGTTCCTTGCTAAAGTCTAGGCGAATTCGAGACCGTACCATTCTATGGTCACTGCATCGTACCTTGCCAACCACTTCCACATACTGCACGATGCCTGGGTGTGCACTCAATATAAAGTCTATCTCGTTCTTTTTTTCGCCATTTTCGGTTTCCTCGTTTTCGGTAGAAGGTATTTAAATCCGTAAACTGTTGCATTCTGCGAATTTTACTAGTAGCTCTCCTCTGGCGTTTCTAGTACCGATGCCATAATCTCCTACTGCCTGGTTTCTAGCGTGCTTCTTCCCTACCTTTGCAATAAAGTCTCGCATTAGTATTGTATACTGTGTTTTTACCTTACTCATTGCCGATTCCAATTCTTCATAGAAGCTTTCAACTGAAGCGTCATCATGGCTGGATGTAAGCGCGTAAGGTTGTACCACATTCATCTTGTATCTCTTATTCAGTTTAATTACGATACCTACCACCCATTCATTAATGATATAGTCATCTTCAATGTTGTCAGCTATGTTTCTGTGAATTAAGAGCCCCACTCCCAGTTCTCTTCTGTCAGCCAAGCCCACATAGCACAGGACGTGCCCATTCTGTAGCACCGTATAGGCCGCACCTGTCCTCCTAACCTCACTGAGCCCTAATATATCCCATTTGACACCCTCTAGCTCCTCGAATAGTACAGCTATACTTCCCTCTCTAGATAACGTTTTAGCGTCAAATGTTGCCATATTCAGGTTCCAATGGCGGCCTGTCTGGATGCACAGATTCTTAGCACCCTCTGCTGTGTTGCATATCTGACTGCCGCCGTGGTCAGTTGCTTCGCAGCTGCTGGGACTCAGGGCCGTGAGTTATTAGACGTATGCATGTGGGAGGTAGTGGCCAGATACTGCACCAGGGTGGCCAATCCTTCTTTGGTGAGGGAGTGCGTTCCCGGTGGTGGTTACCGGTGAGGCCGCACCTCAGGCCTCGTAATGCAGTTCCATCATCACGCGGAATTTTTTATCCGGCTGGGAACTGCGCGGCACCGGGATTTGAACCACGGACCTTTTGCATGCGAGGCGGATGCTCTACCAATACGCCATCGCTGCTATGTTAGAGAGCTTGTGTCGCAGTAAATCCGCCATCAGCGCAGGCCCCGATGGTTGTTAGCGAAAAATCATCCGTGAGCGAAAAAGCTTGTTACTTAGATCAACGTGGGAGGCCGGTACTTGTTCACGTGTGCGCGTGCAATCTCACTGAAAAAAGCTCGCATTGGAAGAAAAAAAGAAAGTGCTCAAGGTAACGAGGCGCGGGTGACGTAGCTTCTTAGCCCCTGCCACCCCTCCCTGCTTAGCTTCCGGCGCTTTCGTCGGGACAAAAGAAGAGAGCATATCCAACATTTCTGGGCACGTAACAGCCAGCGCCTCTGGCGGCCCCTGCTCAAAGCCAGCGCATTTTCAATGGAATCAGTGAGTTTTTCTCGGATATATTTATTGAGGATAAATGTGGAAAAACATAGACAACAGCTAGAGCGCGCCTGGGAACCTAAACAGACGAGAATGCTGCAGTGATCATATTGGGGTAAGCTTCAATTTTGTTTCTAGAGGAGTAAAAGATTGTACAATGAGAGTCCATGGAAAAGGCAAAAAAGTGACCTGTTTTTCAAGACAATACCTTCCACAGCAGTAAAACTAAGCAGGTGCTAATAATGGTCAGTGTGCTGAATGTAGTCCTGACACTCAGCTTTCGATTGAAGTCATTCTAAACGCGCCGCAATTGGCATAACATTGTTCCCTAACGCGTTTTTTTCGACGCACTCCTTCAAACGCTTGTGGTGCATTGATAAACTCTTGCTTATCACCAGCGGCTCGTTGACTTTCGTGGCCGAGTGCGGTAATCGCTCAGTTGTGGGGTGCAACATCAACGCGCCGTCATAGGTGTTCTTGCTTGCTTGTTCCTTTCTTTTGTGGCTCTCACCCACTAAGGGGGATTGGCCAAAAAGCCGGTGGTTAATGCAAGTCAATACCTTTAGGTTATGTAGACTAGGGGAATTTGATTAGTGTGTTTTGACTGGAAATTAGTTTGGCGCAATGTAAAAAAAGAAAAATAGGGGGGAGGAGAGAGATAATAGAATTTGTTGAATATCTGAGGTGTAATCGTTATATGAATTTCTTCTTAAAGTTGAATCATTGCAGTGTATCAGCTAAATAATAAGTGGTAGTGTGGCTAGTAAAATTCGAGAGCTGATCACTGACTCAGAAAGGTAACCCTCTTGTGTTATATAGGAATTCGCAGAGAGCCCCGCAGATGTTCCTGTCGCTGTGTCCAAATGAAGCAGCCCCAAAAGACAAAATATTGGGAGTATTAGGTGATATTCCTAGTTTTTTGAATAAAATTTCGAATCAATTTTTTCTCAGATTTTTGAAACGCTGACATGTGATAAGAAAATGGTCGATATGTTCAGGTTCGTTACAGCTTGAGCACATAGGGGATGGCACGAGACCAGACCTGTTTAAGTAGAAATTAAAAGGTGGTACACGCAACGTATTTTTGTTATCAAGACTTCCAATTTGCACGTGGGAGACCTTTTATTATTCCATGTGAAGTGCAGGTGCGAGAAATTTGCATTCGGTATCGTGATTTTTGATAAGTCTTCAAGAAGGGAAAGTTTTCTAAACCTCGCGGCTGTTCCATAAGCTGTAGGAGGCATGATTGGCACAATCGGAAGATCAAGAGATGTTCGCACAAGTGTGTCAGCCATCTCATTTATAGATATACTACGATAGCCTGGCACCCATATCATTCGCACTAGACGAATATTTGTTGGGATTAGTGATTAAAAAGTCTCTAGTACTGCTGATGCCAACGACGACGTTAAAATGAACACACAAAATACGAGTCAGTCACTATCACAGCTGTCGAATGAGTTGCAGGAAGTTTACGAATAGCTAGTATAACGGCCGTTAATTCCGCTTCAAATATTGGTGTATAATCTGGGAGGCATAATAAAAATTACCAGAATAATGAGACAGAAAAACTACCCACACCTGCCTTCTCGCCACTCATAGATGCATCCGTTGCAATTACTATATGAGTACCTAATTGAGACAGGTGTTGTTCTAATAAACCAATCAAATATTTAGAGGTCAAGTGTTTATCGTTCATGGGGAAGATATTGTCAAATTCTATTTGCACTTGGCCGATTGGTTTGACAGATGGTGTGATCTCGAATATATAAACATTTAAAGCATCTAGAAGTGTTTGAAGAAATAGCACTTGGGGCTTATATACACGGGACCAATGCTCATTGAAAAAATACACAAGACTCGTCAAAGAATACAAACTGTCGCCTTCTTAAAATGGATTCAGAAAATTTTAAATAGGTTTTGACTGTTAAAATACGGAATCTGCAAGCAAGGGCTGGTATCCGAGCTGCTTGATACAAAACATTGTTAGCTGTGAATTTTGGCACACCAAAACAACTACGGAGAGCTTGCCACTCTAAGAGAATCAGGCGGTTTATTTTGTATGCTGGTCAACCAGAGAGTAGCACACATCCGAATTCAAGAATCAGACAAATGTACATGCTTTAAATCATGATCAGCGTGTCTCTGCGAGGACCGGAACGGAGGCGGCCAAGCCTACCTATCATCCCAACAACGCGTGTAGCCTTAATTTTAATTTATTCAATGTGGTCACGCCAGCTCAGTTTTTGATCACACACTATACCCAGATATTTAATACAGTTAGCCAGGGGAATTATTTCTTTATGGTACTGAAGAGAAATAGTAACTGGTACATCCCATGGAAAAACTATTATAGCACTTTTAGTTACGTTCAGGTTCATATGAATTATCTGAAACCAGGTTTCCGGTGTTGCCAAATAACACTGTAAAGTCGAACGTAGTAAATAAATATTGCTGTCAGATGCAAAGAACGCGATATCATCTGCATATACATATACTTGTACCTTATCACTCAGTGGTATTGAACTTAACAAAATGTTAAATAGCACAGGCGATAGAACAGAGCCTTGAGGAACACCTCTTGTTTGGCTATACTTCGGTGTGGAAGCACCTCGTTGGAAGCAATGAAATTTTCTGTCTTTTAAAAATTTGTGTATCCAATTTGTTGTGTACTGCGGGAACGTAAGCTCTTCTAGGGCATTGATAAAAATAGGATGTTCAACACTGTTATATGCCTTGGCTAAATCAAGGGTTACTAGGGCCGCATATTGCCGTCTGCGGTGAGCAAGCTTTATACGAGCCTCTAAATGAACATGCGCCCACCATATAGAGTAACCTGGCCTAAATCCAATCTGGCGCGCACTGAGTATCGCATTATCTGTTATGAACTTCGTAACTCTAATGTAAAGTATTCTTTCTATTAACTTAACTACATGTGATGCTAAAGTTATTACCCTAATGTTATCTATCTGCATTTCTAGTCCCTGTTTTTTGGGAAGTGGTATTATTTTTGCAAGTCTCCAGTCAGGAGGTATCCAACTATATTCAAGTGAATAGTTGACAACGTTAAGGAGGTCTTCAGGAGAGATGTCGAATAATACTTTTAACATTTCTGAAGTGACGCCATCTGGTCCAACACCTGTGTTTGGCAGAATACGAAGGTCGTGCGCAAGTTCAATCCTACTTACTTCAATAAAATTATGTCCTAATGACGGTTTTGCACACTTCATTTTGACTTATGATGTAAATCTCTTCTCCAATCCTAATGCAATGTCAGTTATTGTAGCTTCCAACTCAGTTGAAGAAAAAATAACTGAGTCATTATTTAGGTGTGTTGTGATAGCTTTACAATTACGGAGAAATCTGAATAGAGCTTTCTCGTTGCTGCTCTTGGATAGATAGCTATACAATTTTTCTTCATAATCGTCTTTCGCTAATGAAACTGTTGTCTTAAAGGTAGCTTTAGCAAATAAATAATTTCTCCAATTAGTCAGACATTGGTTGGTAAGGAGTTTTTTCCATGCAGCGTTGCGGTGTCTATAATCTCTGGCACAATCCACATTCCACCAGGCAGATATGAATTTTCCCTTTGTTGAAGATATAGTGAACTGTGATTTTTAATTGTACACTTTAGGGTGGAACAAAGGCTCATAGCTTTCATATTTGCTTCCATATTGAGCAAGAAAGACAGTGTTGACTGTAAATTCTTTTTAAATTTAGAGTAGTTTACAAAACTTTGCACCTGGCGATCTGCCGTCACTAAAGAAATGCTGACTTCAAATACCAGGGGGTAGTGATCACTACTTGTAGCGGTATCAAGAACAGTCCAAGACGATATTGTCACACTCGAGCTAGCAAATGTGAAATCTAAGACGGACCTCGAATTACATCGAACGAATGTCGGAACTGTGGAATTCCAACAAATAAGGTTATTCCGATTAGTCCAGTCCCACAATCGTTTTCTAGATGAATCAGTGCAGAATCCCCACGACACGTGATGGTAATTGAAGTCTCCCGCAAATAGTATACTGTTTCTTCAAAAGCTCAGTCACGTTAGGGGCTCTTTCATCTTGTATTCAAGCCGGAAATCAGGTTTGGCTACAGATAGTGGCGCGCATCCGGGAAAGTGACTTTCCAGAACCAATACTTCATAATCGTGTGATATTTGTTGGTAAACTAAGTGTGCTTTATGACAAATTTTGGATGAAATGAAAAACATTAATCCTCCACCACGTGAGTCTTTGTTCAATTAAAAGCACTGATACTTTTTGGACAAAAGTTTTGATCAGCAGACAGCCAAGTTTCTTGTAATATTATGACGTCTGGCGATTGTTGAGAAACTAGGTATAATAAGTCTGTAGTTGTAGAGAGAATTGAATGGCAGTTCCACTGAAGTACTCTAAGGCACCCTATGATGATAAGCAAGCAGTAGCAACTGCTTAATCTAAGATACTGTCTTTTAAAAAGTCCGCTTTAGTCCTATAATCCTTTACACTCTTCTTTGTTTCTGGATGAGAAGAATTATAGGTTTGCTAGTGGGTGATCTGGTGCGTTTAAAAAGGCGAACATCCATATCTACATCCCGATTACTTATTGATTCTGAATCAGATATACCTTCCTGTTCTGTTGTGTTAGATCTGGAAGGCATTGCGTCATTATCGATAGAGGCATCTGACTGATGTTCGGCAGGTTTGTTGATTGAGGCACTAGGAGGTTGGATACGCTTAGTTATTCGATCGGATGCGCCCGACATCTGTGAATCCATGATATTATTAGGTGAGTCGGACAGATCGAGTAAAAATTTTTCTTATACTTTTCTATGGCCCTTTCTACCATAGCGGAAATGGACTGAGAAAGTGATACATCCGTAGAAAGAGGTGGACGAGCTGCTATGCCGGCATAACCCTAATTGCTGCTTTGAATTTCTGCAATTGCTTCTCTACGAGAGCATCGCCTCCTTTCAATAATTTCAATCACCTGAAGTTCCTTTGATCTTGCAGGGCAGTTAGGATCGTCTGCAGCCTGATTTGCCTTGCACAAACAGCATGTCTTATTGTCTGATTGGCACTCAGCAGTACTATGACCAGCCCCGTATATGGCCCCGCATATGCGGCATCGAGTCTCCGATCGAGAACCTTTAGTACTGTGGCCCAAAGCGCCAGCATTTAGCACATTGCAACGGACGTGGAGCTAAAGCTTCGACCTTACAGATAAGCAGCCATGCCTTGATCTCCGAAGGGCGATCTGTTCCAGCGAACGCGGCAATTACAATTTCAGTGGGAACTTTCTGTATGTTTTCCTGTTCGGTACAGCGGTAAACAGAAATAACACCTGCTGGAGAAAAGATGTCCAAGACTTCTGCTGGGCTTAGACTTGCGTCTCACCCCCGAACCAATCCTTTGCAGCAAGCTAGATGAGGTGGGATAAAAGAGCTCACCGGATGTGATGCGAAAGTAGTGCACTTCAGAAGGTCTTGGATGCAAGCCTTGTCTGGTGAGCACCATAGTATCCCCCCGCGTCCAAACTGACGAACTTCTGTTATCAGTAGAGAGTGGGGAGTGATCGCACGAAGTTCCGTTTGAATTGTCTTGGGATTTTTCATGCGGATGAACCCACCGGTGGTCGGAACCAAAGCGACAGGAACGCTACGGGTTCCATTGCGGAGAAACAACTTCAGGGGAAGATCTTGAGGGGGAACAGAGGCTGACCAGAGGGCAGGCCTCTGGCCTGGAGAAGAAACAGACATGAAATCAGAAGAAGTTACACTTATCAATGCACTAAAACAGTTGCGGAAGAAGAGGTATATCGAATAAAATAAAAGTAACCACCGGCTACTTGACCGCAACCCTGAAGATGGAACAAGGAACGTTGGGACCTGTGAAGCAGAACAGCCCTGCATGGGGTCCAGCTGCTTCTTCTGACCTGTGATGGTCAGAAGGTGCACGGTCAAGTCAAGTCAAGATCCTTGACGATGTGGCGCATACCCACGCTGGGGGATTGGCCAAGAACCGGATAGTTTTCATGAATTTCTTGTTTAATAACAGATTAAAATAATTCATTTACGAGTCATAAAAAAGATGCAACATGACAAACTTGATGGTTGAATTGTAAATAGTCTGTAGTGTAGTGCAATAAAGCGTCGTATTTGATTTATTATGAATTGGGAAATTTCAAAATCTACCGAACAATGATTTCAACACTTAAACCTCTTAGAACTTTTGACGAGTTCCTGCAATGCGTCAAACATCTTCCCGTCGCTGTGTCCTAAACACAAAGCCCCGAAAGAGAGCACATTTTCAGCATTTAAATCTATTCCGAGAAGGTGGCAAACAGGTCCAAAAGTGTTTTTACGAAAGACAGAGAATATATTACATTAAAAATAATAATGTTCAGTTGACTCATTTACTCCACAAACAGGACAATGAGGGGAGGCTGCCAGACCAGCTCTGTGTAAATATAAATTCAGCTGTGTAATTTTACAGCGCAGTCTAGTGATTGCGACTTCCGTTCCTCGCGTTTGACATATTTTACTATCCCAATGGTATAACAAGTGCTTGAATTCTGGTGTGGCTGTTAGTGAAGGTGTAGAAAATTCCTCTAACAGTAGTTTCCTTCTTAATCTCGCACCTATCAATAATTTCAATGCCGGTAATACATCAATAACAGGCCCATTTAAAGATGACTTGGCCAACGCATCTGCCATTTCATTCATATAAATGCCCTTATGTCCAGGAACCCAGACCAGTTTGATCAGATTGAGATGCGAGGGAACTAATGCTTTGAAAGCATTCTGAGCATGCGAGCTCTAATCTGCAGTAAGGGAGGCACATACTGATAGTGAATCTGTTAAAATTATTGCGGTTCTTACTGAAGCAGTTATTTTGCGGAAAGCTAAAATTATCGCAAAAACTCTGCTTCAAATATGGGCACATAATCGGGAAGGCGAAGCGAAAAGGACCAGTCTAGGGCAGGAGAAAAAATACCAATTCCACATTTTTCTTCTCTCAATAATCTCTACAAAGTTTGAGGTTAACGCAATGGGCCTATTGTTATCTAAAACATATCTTTACCCGGAGCTTTCAGTATTGGTATTACTTTTGCTATTTTCCACTCAAATGGTAGCCATGCCATAGTTAAAGAATAGTTGATTATATTCAATAGGTATTCTTGGCACTCAATGCATTAGTTTCAACATGAACGAGGTAACACCATCAGGGCCCGGAGCCGCTGACGGCAAGTTAGTTAACACTTGCGATAATTCATGCCTGGAAACGTATGTGAAGTCCTCGTCCCTTCGCGCCGGTGAAGGAGGTGGTGATAGTTGGCTGGAAAAACGTTGCTCTAGTCCCTTATTAATCACTTCTATTGAAGCTTTTGTTTCTTCAGCCGACAAAATGATAAGAGTCTGTATTTATTGATTGCGGAATCATTTTCTTTTTACGTAGGAATCTAAATAACGCTTTTTTATTCTTGCATCTAGAAAGATAATCGAACTTCCGCCTTTTGTCTTCTGTTGACTTGGCAACTGTACGTTTAAAAACACGTGCAATGAACTGGTAGTCTTTACAATTTTTAGGCACTGGGCACTGATTGTACAAAAGCTTTTTCCATGCTGCCTTTCTGCGTCTATAGTCCCTCGAGATATCGTCATTCCACCAAGGAGAATTTGAGTTATGATTCGCTGACGACACCACGAATTCAGATTTCTCGCGGGAATTCTTTAATGAAGAATATAAGCTCCGAGGCTTTGTCATCGAGATATTATCTGACAACGAAGACAGTGAAGAAAGGAAGGATACCTTAAATTTTGAGTAGTTAACTTGCGTACGAGCAATAGAGATTGATGAGACTATCTGACTTTCCATTTCGAAAGTAATCGGTAAGTGGTCGCTGTTTGTTGCGCAATCAACGACTGACCAAGATGAAACATTAAGGTTGGAGCTTGTAAAAGGTAAATCCAGCGCTGAAGAAGTATGACTGCATACGTATGTTGGGCTTCCTGAATTCTGACATGAAAAATGATTATCTTGGGCCCAATGCCACAACCGGCTGCCACACTTATCAGTTTTTACTTCCCATGTGACATGATGGGAGTTGAAATCCCCTGCTAGTAAAACGTTTCCTCCACACTTGGTTATTAAGGTATCTAATGACCGAGTGTCATGTACGCCTGAAGGAAAGTAAGCATTTAGTACTGACAAAACCTGCCCACTCTGGAGAGTTAAGCCTACAACTAATATTTCGTATGCCGGAGAGAGGAACTTTAACATTAGTTTGGCTTTGTGGCAAAGTTTGTTCGAAATAATTGTCAATATTTCGCCACCTCTCGTAGGGCGGTCTAGTCTGAACAAACGGTAATATTTAAAATGAATATTAGTATCTGGAAAAATCCAAGATTCTTGAAGTAAGATTAAATGGGTATTTAGTTTATCACACAGGAAATGTAAATCAGTAAGAGCAGCAAATAAAGAACGACAATTCCACTGCAGAACTCTTAGGGACGCTATTTCGGTATAAGAATTGTTGCGGAGATAGCTTTCTCCAAAATACTTTCTCGAAGTAGTTTACTAGATAGCATCTTTTTGGGATTTGACGGAAGGGAACTTGAGACGTCGTGGTTCAATGGGGACCGGCTGCGTTTCTGTGCCCGAGCATCCAGCTCGACATCAGTAGACACACTTAGGTCTAACACTTGATCTCGTTCAACGTTTGTTATGCACTCTGAGGAGCCCTGGATGTTATCCGCATTATTCAGCTCATCATTACATACTGCAGTAGGATCACTGCTAGTCGGTATTTTATTGGGCTCAGGATTACCCAAATCAGTTGGAATTAAGTTTAGTAATTTGATAACTCAAAACTTGGGCTATGCATTCGGAGATGCTAGCTACCAATTGGTCCATAACTGTAGCCATAGCTCTTACTACCGCAACCTTAACTGCCTGCGCGATATTACTATCCTGACATGAATGACGTGCTGTAACACCAGCATAGCCATGGGCTCTCTCCTTAACAGCTGTAATGGCTTCCTTTCTAGAGCATCTCCTTTTGTCTAGGATTTTTAGTATTTGTACTTCTTCATGGCGAATTGGGCACTCTGCGAAATCAGCTGCATGATGTCCACCGCACAAGCAACACAAGTCATCTTGCGCCTTGCAATCTTGATCTGAGTGGCATTCACCACATCTACGACATCGACCCTCCGATTTGCAGCCACGAGAGCTATGTCAAAACCTCCAGCAGATCTGACATTGCAATGGGCGGGACGCTAAGGGCCAAACCTCATAAGTGCGAAAATGCACACGATAGCGACGAGCGACGCGACGTAGATCGTCTTCGCGCGATCAGTCGCTAGCGCAGGCAAACCTTATTCACGCGACGGCTTCGGCGAGCGAATTCCACTGTTGCTGGCATGAGGCCGTCTACTCGCACCTAAAAAACTGCGTAGTGAACGATAGGCAATTTAACAATACGATATATTGTTGTGTGATGAAACGGAAAGTGTTTATAAGTGCCTTGCAGCACTTTTTTATATGCACATGCGTAAACATTGCGTTATTTCTTGTTGCGCATACGTGACTCGGGCAGGGTCACGTGCACCTATGTAGTCTTTGTCTTTTCCGGTCTTTCGCTATTGGCTGCTTCAGCCCAGCACTTCCGGACGATGAGCGACGGTTTCCAAATCTGGAGAACCGAGCGATCGCGCGAAAACGAGCACGCGACACGTCGCCTGAACGCCCTGTTTCGTCGCTCATAGCATCGCTAGTCGCTGTCGCGTGCATTTTCGTGCTTATGAGGTTTGCTCTTAACTGATCTACTCGAAATACTAATGGCCATGCTTTAATTTCTGACGGACACGACGTACCTGGAAAAGTCGCAATCACTGACTCTGTGGGATGTCGTTTGTTTTCAACGAGTCTAATGCACCGGTAAACTGCAACCACACCTGCCACCGACAGCTTCTCGAGCGTCTCCGCAGGGCTTAGTTGTGCGTCAACCCCACGCACAATGCCTTTGGTGCATGCGAGATGTGGTATATACGCACTTACCGGGATCTAAGCAAAGGAAGAACACTTAGGAAGATCCTTTACACATTGCTGATCTGGTGTCCAACATACAATGCCTCCGCGACCAAACTGCCGCACGTCGGTTATGCTCTGGTAGTTTGGGGTCACGGCATGAAGATGTTCTTGTGTCGCCTTAGGGTTATTCAGCTTAATGAAATTTCCACCTGAAAGCTACCAGAGCGACAGAAATATTGCTCACGCCACTGCGGAGAAACAAATCGAGAGGTAAGTCATCATTGTGTAGCGAGGCCGTCTACAGGGAACGCTCCTGACCCGCAGAATTCCTCGTTATCAGTACAGCCTTACGACTAGATCAAGGAAACAAAAATTATTCTGCATGAAATAATGAAAAACACACCAAATACCAGGCAAAAAATAAAAAAGATCCGGTACTTAGCCACTCAACCCGCACCGAGAACCGCCTAACCGCTTGCGTTCGCTGCCACAGTCAGGAACAGCGTCCGAGGAAGACACCACGTCGCTTCGAAGGTTCGACGTAGACAGCACAAATGCGCCACGCTCGAGCGATTCGCCACTTTTGCTTCTTTTTCGGCTGGCCGTTTCTGCCTTGGCGCTTCAACAACTCCAAACGACGACGACGACGCCGAGGACGATGATGATGATGATCGTTCGAGACAAGGAGACGCTTCTTCTTCATTCGTCATACGTTCAATGGCACGCGGCGAAATGTTTTCTTTTTCAGCCCGTGAATTAGTTCCAAAGAATCCCACAAGATGTCGCTACGAAAACAAAACAAAACAAGTTTCAGTTTCGATTTGTCACTGTGAGCTAGAAGAGTCATGTTTTCCTTTATTTTCATTAGTTTTTAGTGCATTTTAAATACTTCATACATATAACAGTTTTAAAATGTACATTTCTAAATGTTACTTTATTCTTGTACACATCCTATGGAAAACAACGCTCGATTAAGTTAGGTAAAAAAAGCTCCTTTTTTCCGTGCGCGTATTGTAATGTAAAAGTTAAGTGAACAAAGCTACTTCGTTTTTTCGTACGCATATTATAGCGTAAACTTCTTTTCCGTTTTCATATATTTCGTTCTGCTTTTCTCAGGTCCCTACAATCCACCGATGTAAAGAACACGTGCTAAGAGTAAAGAAGCAAGGCATAGTAATGTGAAATTACGCGTTTTGCCGTTGCTTTGTGAATGTGAAGCACTTCTTTGCGTAGTATCTATCTATCTATCTATCTATCTATCTATCTATCTATCTATCTATCTATCTATCTATCTATCTATCTATCTATCTATCTATCTATCTATCTATCTATCTATCTATCTATCTATCTATCTATCTATCTATCTATCTATCTATCTATCTATCTGTCTGTCTATCTATCTATCTATCTATCTATCTATCTAACTATTTATCTGTCTGTCTGTCTGTCTGTCTGTCTGTCTGTCTGTCTGTCTGTTACGTGAGACGTTAAGTGAGATCTGCCAATAAAATGACGAAAGAATCTTCCTGTCTATATTATCGGAACATATGTCAATCTGTAGGGCTTCTTTGGAGAGGCTAAAAAATAGCGTTTCAGTAAACCTATATTTTTGTGTTTTATCTCAGCCGTGTGTTATCACAATATCAACCATATGGACATTATCGATAGGCTATCGCCATCAACGTCATTATCGCCGTCATGTTTCTTAAGGAAGTCCCCATCGTCGTCATTCCCCTGTAAACAGTATAATCCACGCGCGTGTGTAAGCGCGTGAACGGCGGGGACGAGCACGGCTGATCAAACGTATCGGCCCATCTCCGTTAATCAGAGAGCACATGCGATAAGATAAACTGGCGGGTGAAGCTTACCATCAAATGCTGCTGAAGCAAAGCGTAAACGCCCTGTTTGCTTTGAAGGTGCATGACAAGACGTGGAGGTGAAGGTGGAGATATGGGGGAGGAGTGTTCGAGCCACCGCTGTTAAGGTTGACTATAAGGACGCGGTGGCAAATGCTTCATTGATAGAAATCAGCGGACGGCTTGCATACCCTTCTACGTTCTTCGCTCTCAACGAGAAGCGACTGTGCGGATTCCCCTTTCTGACCGCGAGTGGGTGTTCTGGTGCAACAGCATTTTGTAAAGTTGCGCAACACTGGATGTAAAAATTTAGCATTAGTTTGTCGTTACCCCACTCATTGAATCACCTTTGCAGTGAAACTAAGATATTTTCGCGTAAGTTGTCACATCTAAAGTGCTGCGTTAATATAAAATGACGAGCATGCATTCTTTCTTGACCATCTCAAAGCTCGGTGCGCTGCATCGGATAAGTCTGTGTGATAAGACGTATGTCAATCAAAGCTTTCAGAAAGTTTCAAGGACCAGAGCTGTCAGAAAAACAACAAGCCGTCATCGATAAAACATAATTTACGATAATGATTAAGTCTTTTTTGTTGCTCAAAAGTCGAGGGGAACCTGCGCTCATGCACTTTTATCGCGTTTAAAAATGTAGTGATCTTGTGTGATTCTGTCTACATTTTATTCATGCTTCATTTTCTCCATTCCGTTTTTTATTTCTTTGTGAAAACGCATATAAATATATCTATGCTCGAAAGTATAGCCAGCTGTCCACTTTCCGCATTGAGACGGCCGATTCAGCAATGTCTGACCACTGTGACAACTAAGAATTCATTTTAATGTCTTTTGATACTGCTGACAGAATAGTGGACAGCGACTATGTCTTTGCAACGACGTCAACAAATGAGATAATTAACGTCTGTCGAAGAAAAGAAATACAATATTACAAATGAGTGAAGGTTAAACTGATGAGAGTGGCTCCAACTCCGAGCTATATCCGGCATTGAGGTACCCTCAAATTGACTAACGGCTATTCATGATTGAGAATAGCTTTTATGAGGGCTACCAAAATATCGCTGTTCGGGGTGCGTCTTTTCCTAATAGATGTTCTTTGTGTCGCTTATTTCTTGAAATTCGCATGCTTTCTTTCGGAGGTTATTGTTACTTTTTTGGGAAAATATGCCCTTTATCGCAGTTTTTATTTTGCTGATCCCCAATTCTGTGAAAAACTGCCGTCTGCATTTTCAGTTTTTCCACGTTGCTCTAAAATGAGATTAGGTGGGATGTAAAGACGAGAACATCAATACACGTGGAGTATAAATTACCTGTCAGGGAGGCGCCCACAAACCGAACCACAGTTAAGTTGAAATACTTAAATAAGGTACTCTGTCCGTATAACAATCCTTAAACTTATGGTAATATAGGCAAATGTATAGTTGTAATCAATGCAAGAATATTTCACGTGGTTTATGTCAATGGTGGAAGCGCACTCCTTTTCGAAACACTTCCTGCATCCACCATCGGGCAGCTCGAAAGAAGTTGCCTTCTCACAGGATGGGAACTATACAACCTGCGTTTGGGAGTGCGAGTGGCGCAACTAGGAGGGCGACGCGCGTAGCATTTACAAACTGCCGCCACAATACCGCCTGTGCTAACGCTTGCAATCATGGGCTTTTTTTTCGTGATTTATCGTCGCCGCGCCTGTCGGCTCGTTGAGTTTTCTTCTCCTCTCACTTTTTTAACGTCACGGCAGCCTTGAAACAGAAAAACCTGCTATTCTACGCAAAATCTTTTTATTATCAGCATAGTCGAACGCAGAATGAAAAAGCCTGATGGGCCGCTATGTAAAGCATCTCAGGATTCACGCTGGGTGCCATTTTCAAGATCAAGGCGGTTTTGAAGACCAAGGCTTCCGGTGTCCGTCGAGTACACAGACGAAGGATGCAATATAGGGACTTCCTGGTAACAAATAAACGATAAGTTGCGTGAACACAATTACGAAGTTGGAAATATCTCATGTGACGGTTTCTTCACACTCCATTGCATAGCGCCGACGTTCACCTTTTCAGCCCACCAAAGTAACAGGCAGCAGAAGATGTGATCTAACGTGAGTTCTTATAATAAAAGCTGAACAGATTGCTGCGCTCGGATTATCCGCAAGCCATCGTTGGCACTGTCAAACAAGTAATTGGTATATCTGCGCATGCATCGAGATAACAATGTAATTTTCACTTTCTCCATTATGATTGTGTAGCTATGACTCGTGACTGTGAGCGGAGAAGTATACCCTGAGTATGAACCAATAAGAATATCCGGGGTTTTACGCTACAAAACCTTAATACGATCATGAGACTCCGTAGTAGACGGCTCTGAAAATGTTTGACCAGCTGTTATTTTTTAATGTGCACTGACATCGCACAGTGCACAGGACTCTACCATTTAGCCTCAACCGAAATACAAGCGCCACGGCCGAGATCAAACCCGTGGCCTTCGGTTTAACAGCCAATCACCTCGACCACTGATCCACCACGGTGGACTTAATATAAATCACTGGTGGAAGTCAACACCCTGTGTGTCTATGCGTGCCTACACTATAGTCTTGAAGAAAAGAAGGGTAAACTTAAGGGCTTATTTACATTCTAAGAAACAATAAGAATGACAAATGGCACAGAATTATGCAAGGTATAGTATATATTATTAGAAGTAATTGCCAAGTGAATGTGAAGAAAGAAAAGTGAGTGAATAGATAATTTGCCGTGGGCAGGGACCGAATCTGTGACTTTCGATAAACTCGTCCGATGCTCTACTAACTGAAATACCATGGCGTCTTTCCCCCCATTAATTTTATGGTGTATGTATGTGCATTAAGCGTGAGAGTGTCAGTCAGCGTCAGCGCCGCCTGTTGCCATTGCGGCGAGTCTGAGACACTCATTTTTTTTTTGCTATAGGGTGACCAGCGCTCGGTAGGTGGCACGCCGAAAAAGAGCACCTGGTGGAGAGTCGCGACACAACTCAGCTGCTCGCTTCCAGACGACCGGCTGCAGTGTACCCCGGTGGGAGCACGCGCGTGCGCCAAAAAGCCATTGCGCCAGCAGTACTGCACTGTGGTTTAAAGAAATAGCTTTGTCCGAACGCTGCTCTCCCACGAATAACACTAAAAAACGGGGAGAAGTCCTGCAAAGTGGACTGCTTCTATGCATATGGACAGTGCTGTGCCGTGATGGTGACTCCCTCGTCCTCATTTTCTGGTTGCGTGCTGGGTTTTGTGTTAAGGTAGTGCAGGCTGACAAGCCCCCATTGATAAGTCTGTGCTGCGACGATTACCGCGTTGCACACAACTGCAGTAAAGCAAAACAAACAAAGACAGAGGAAGTGGTAGCTGTGTTATTTTTTTCTGGCATTGTACGTATGCCCTGTGGGTGGTATGTAGGCACGGGGACGTTGACTAAGCAAACCACCATGGCACGGTGGTTTCCTTAATCACGTGTGGTACCGCACTGCTATGCTTGAGGGCGCGACATAGATTCTCGACCACGGCGGCCGCACTTCGATGGGGTGAAATACGAAGAACACCCGTGAACCGAGATATATTTGCGCATTGGAGAACCCCAAGCGGTCACAATCCTGATGTCCCATACTACAGCGTGCCTCAAGATAGTATCTTGTTTGACACACTAAAACCTAACAATAATATATGATGAGCGTTGATTTAGGCCGACACCGGCAAGCAGGAAATTGAAACTGTGCGTGAGTTGAACCAAACGAAGACTAACAATCGAAGACATTTAATACCACTCTAGCAAGGCATGAATTCCGATTATACTATATCAACGGCTCCCACTAAAAAAACTTATCGCATCGGTTGACAATAGAAAAATAAGGTTTGAGTGGTCTGCTGCTTTGTTCGTAACGAAAACCCTGTACTTAGCACAAAGTAAGTTAAACAGAGGCATCTCAGCATCGAGTATTTACCGCGATAGTATCTTTTATAACTGTTCAGAGGCGTAGGCGAACGTGCCCCCACCCAAATCTTGTGGACAAGGCAGCTTTTCATTATACGTAACTGTTTACAAATAAATTCACTGTCTGCCTACCGTATCATTAATATCACGCGGTGGCATAAGATGGAGTTTGGTGGTGGTGGTCGGATAGATGGATGTATGAGAAACTTTGTGCTGAGGTACAAGACTTAGCACTCAGAAGGGCAGATAAAAAAATTAAATAAATCGTATGCTGCCTAATACGCTCATTTTATTTCCGGCAAAACGTCGTTTGAATTCGACTGTGTGGTGCTGGTTTCCACTGATGACCATCTTCACTATCATATAAATATAGCCAACCGGCGCCTTCGGCTTAGAAACTACCCCGACATCACTAGACAGGAGAGCTGACCATACTTAACTCGCCTGACAGCCTGGATACAACACCGTTTGCTCTCACAGTAATCTAATTAAGGAGGAAAAACGCCGACTAATATGTCCTCTGCCATTTCTACATGCTGTTGCACTTTAATACGCGGCAGTACTGCCAGTGCTCTGTGGTTTTGTTAAGGCTATGCGCACCCGCACCCCCTCTACCAGCCGTCACTCCACCGCAGAAACTCCAGTGCTGGTTCCCTATGGGCATCACGTAGCACGTGATCATATTACGAGGTGCCAGCTGACCATAGGTTTTTAGCATGCCACCTGAAGGCACTAAGTGTGCCAGAACAAGACCCTCACTATAAACGAATAAAAGAAGGGTAAACCTAAGGTGTCGTTTACTCAAACTGTAATACTGAAAAAGGACAGAAAATGATACCACGGATAACATACAGAATATTATTAGAAGTGATAGTTGTGTATATCTGAAGAAAGAAAATTGGATGAGAATACAACTTAGAATGGGCAGGAATCGAACCTGCAACCTTCGAATAACGCGTCCGATGTTCTACTGACGGAGTATTGTCTTGTCCTTTATGTGCATTACAAGGAAACCTATTCAAGATGAATACGCAAAGCGACATGTTCAGTTGTTTAGAACAATAAAGCATTTTTCTCGCGTATGACCCGCCACTGCATATAAACCCTACCCTTAACAAAGAGGCTCGAAAAAACTGAAACAAAGAAGGCCCCTGCTATTGTTGTCGTCATCATCATCAGCATCATCAGCCTGACTACGTCCACTGCAGGACAAAGGCCTCTCCCATGTTCCGCCAGTTAACCCGGTCCTGTGCTTGCTGCTGCCAATTTATACCCGCAAACTTTTTAATCTCATCTACCCACCTAACCTTCTGTCTCCCCCTAACCCGCTTTCCTTCTCTGGGAATCCAGTTAGTTACCCTTAATGACCAGCGGTTATCCTGTCTACGCGCTACATGCCCGGCCCATGTCCATTTTCTCTTCTTTATTTCAACTATGATATACTTAACCACCGTTTGTCCCCTAATCCACTCCGCTCTCTTCTTGTCTCTTAAGGTTACACCTACCATTTTTCTTTCCATTGCTCGCTGCGTCGTCCTCAATTTAAGCTGAACCCTCTTTGTGAGTCTCCAGGTTTCTGCTCCGTAGCTAAGTACCGGCAAGAGACAGCTGTAGTATACCTTCCTCTTAAGGGATAATGGCAATCTACCTGTCATAATTTGAGAGTGCTTGCCGAATGTGCTCCACCCCATTCTTATTCTTCTAGTTACTTCAATCTCGTGGTTAGGCTCTGCGGTTATTACCTGCCCTAAGTAGACATAGTCTTTTACAACTTCAAGTGCACTATTACCTATCTCGAAGCGCTGCTAATTTCCGAGGTTGTTGTACATTACTTTCATTTTCTGCAGATTAATTTCAAGACCCACCTTTCTGCTCTCCTTGTGTAACTCTGTAATCATGAGTTGCAATTCGTCCCCTGAGTTACTCAGCAATGCAATGTCATCGGCGAAGCGCAGGTTACTAAGGTACTCTCCATTAACTCTTTTCCCTAACTGTTCCCAATCTAGGCTTCAGAAAACCTCCTGTAAGCACGCGGTAAATAGCGTTGGGGAGACTGTGTCCCCCTGCCTTACACCCTTCTTGATTGGTATTCTGTTGCTTTCTTTATGAAGCACTATGGTAGCAGTTGATCACCTGCAGATTTCTTCCAGGATGTTTATATGTACTTCATCGACGCCCTGATTCCGCAGTGTCTGCATGACGGCTGATATTTCTACTGAATCAAACGCCTTTTCGTAATCAATAAAGGCTATGTATAATGGTTGGTTATATTCTAAGCATTTCTCTATTACCTGGTTGATAGTATGAATGTGGTCGATTGTTGAGTAGTCGGTTCGAAATCCTGCTTGTTCCTTTGGTTGATTGAGTTCTATTGTTTTCTTTACTCTGATAGCAATTACTTTTGTAAATAGCTTGTATACTACAGAGAGCAAGCTAATCGGCCCGTAATCCTTCAAGTCGTTGTCATCTCCTTTCTTATGTATTAGGATGATCTTAGCGTTCTTCCAAGACTCTGGTACTCTTCCCGTCAGAAGACACCTCGTAAACAGGGTGGCTAGTTTTTCTAACACAATCTGTCCTCCATCTTTCAGCAGATCTGATGTTACCTGATCCTCACCAGCAGCTTTGCCTCTTTGTATGCTCTCCAAAGCTTTTCTGACTTCTTCTATATTTACTGGTGGGGTGTCATCTGGGTTACTGCTAGTTCTTATAGTATTAAGGTCGTGGTTGTCTCGGCTACTGTACAGATCTCTGTAGAACTCCTCCGCTATTTTAACTATCCTGTCCATATTGGTAGTTATTTTGCCTTCTTTGTCCCTTAGTGCATACATCCGATTTTTGCCTATCTCAAGTTTTCTCTTCACTGCTTTGAAGCTTCCTCCGTTTTTCAGAGCATGTTCCATTCTCTTCATGTTATACCTTCTTACATCGCATACTTTACGTCTATTAATCAACTTCGAAAGCTCTGACAGTTCTATTTCGTCTGTTGTACTTGACACTTTCATGATTTGACGCTTCTTAATTATGTTCTTCATTTCCTGGGAAAGCTTGCCAGTGTCTTGTCTAACTACCCTGCCTCCTAATTCCACTGCACACTCCGTAATGATACTCGTCAGATTATCATTCATTGTATCTACGCTAAGGTTGGTTTCCTCACTAGGAGCCGAGTACCTGTTCTGCAGCGACCCTCTGAATTCCTGTAGTTTCCCTCTCAGTGCTAGCTCATTTATTGGCTTCTTGCGTATCAGTTTCTGTCGTTCCTTCTTCAAGTTGTAAGATGTGGAAGGAAGGAATGGTCGCTGATGATGGCATCCCACCTCTGCCATCAGTTGTTCAGGTCGAAAGGAGGAACGCAGGAAGATACGGGAAAACATAACAGAGGTTTATGATATTATTTACACTTATTTACAGAAAAGCAAGGGATAGTGGTTTCACGAATCACGAGCGTGGTGGTTGAACGTCACATAGTTCAGAGCCCAGTTCAGAGAGTCCCGTCCAGCACTCTGCTGCTTCGTTTTATGCCTTGTCGGGCTCCTCCTCTCCGAGTCGAACACCAATCACGCACACACAGGTGAGGGGGGCGAGCATGCAAGGTCCACGTGAACACTGCACTGTCGTGGCGCCAGCAAGGCTGGTCCTCGTCGTGGGTGTGCCGTTTGACTTGCGTTCCCACGATCCTGGCCGCATACTTCAAAGGGCCCACTGCACAGCTCGCCCAATTAGCGGGGTAATTTGCGGTGCCGTTGGTCTCCTCCAGGAAGGTGCTGTCTGTTGGCCTCTCTCGAATGGTTAGCGGCGTCTTGGCGACACGACGTCTCGCCCTCCGGCTAGCACGTACAATGCATGACGAGCATAGGCAGTCTGCCGGTCGGCTTGGTGAATGGGGATCTAAAGGGAGCACCGCTCCTCTGTCAGCTCCGGCGCCGGCCACGCCAGCCCTGCCATCGCCCGATGAGTCGCCGAGTCCATTAGTCACCGCTTCTGCTTGAAGCGACGACAAAAGGTCCGCTTTTGAAGGACGTGAACTCGCCTCTGCCCGCCGCCTGGTCTGGAACAATCACTCAAATACTTGACAGCGTCGGTAAGACTGGGCGCCGAAGGGATTGAGAGATGAATCCTCAGGCCAAACCTAACAGCTCCTCCGCCACCCGGAAAATCTCGGCTGGCCAGCGCTCCCAACCGCTGGGCACGAAGAGAATGGGTGTTGACGAGGACGATGGCCTGGCTTTTCTCTCCAGCTGCGTACTCAAAACCAACTCCCAATCCAGTTCACAATGACCGACAACAGCAAGGCGAACAACGCAACACAATACCATGCTGCAGTCAAGCTCATTGGACCCGCTTAAAACCATCCAGGCTTCTCAAAACACAAACAAAAGACAAACCTGTACGCTAAAACTTTGAAACAATTTTGTGCCGCCAAAGTTACAACAATCATGGCTGTGGAGATGCTTACTAAATATTGAACAAATTGCCGTGTGAGAATAGCACACAAAGGCAAATACAATTTGGCCCCATAAACGAGAATCACTCTTTCACAACTAGCTTTCTCCAACCATCCGCACTACTAAGTTGTAACTGACATTTAATTTCCTGACTAATTTCATGAAACACAACCAAATACAAAGGTTTCACACCAATGCTGCCATACCCTATACACAAGTTATCTGGGCGCTTTCTTCATTCTCTCAATACATACTTGCAAGGTGTGGTCGAGAGTACCTACTTTTATGACACCCTGACGCGAACAAAACTCTCTCACATCAAATCAAACTGCGTCTTATAAATCCTAGAAATGTATCTAGTCTCAAAATTTTGGTGAACGCAGTGCTTTCAGCTCAAGTAATAATATATGATCCCTAAGTGATCACAAAAACAACAAAACGAAGTAAACTTGGTCTGCTAACACGCTCCTTTGCTGGATGTAGTTTCATGTCAGCCCATGGTTTTAAAGAACGCACATGACTTTGCTGTGCGCTCTAGCACGACATCTTACTTTGATCCAAAGAGCGCTAGCATACCCTCACGCACCTAACCATAGGTGATAGCTCTCTCACCTAGGTATCCTTAAAGCCTCATCTGAACGTAAATTTTCTCAAGATATCGAACTGTGTAAATCCTTAAAACGCATCTCTAATCTCAACGTTCGATATATAACATAATGCTCAGCTAAAGAATTTCACCTGATCCCTGAGCACTTACTAAAATCACAAAGGGAAATGCAACTCGTGTGCCAACACGCTCATTTGCTGGATGTAGTTTCATGTCAGCCCAATGTCTTTAAAGAACGCCCATTGCTGTGCGCCCTAGCACGACATCATACTCTCATCCAGAGAGCGTCAGCACACCAATGGCACCCCTAACCGTAGGCTATTTCCCCGTAACTCAACTAAAAACGCTTACAATGCCTTTAAAAAGTCTAGAAGGGAAAACCTGCTGCTACACGAACTAGCTGGGGGATGACAAAGGAATATTACTTTAAAACCAAAATTAAGCAAACAAACATGCTTCTAAGAAAATCCCTTTGTAACTCTCTCCAGCTTACAGCTGTCCCTCATCTCAATCGCACACGCGGGGGTCGAGGTCGTGGTGAATTTCGGGGACGCCCGCGGCTACAACGAGCACGTGATTTCAGCTGAACGGCAGCGTTACGCTTCATTTGCGACTTCGGCCGACTTCTGTAAGTTTGGCGGTAGGGATACGAGCAACGCGCGGGAAAGAGCGTCGGTGTCCTCTGTGGTCTAGCTCCCGAGCGGTATTTAGCTATTGTTGCTTTTCTTGTAGGACCCCTTCGACACTCCCGTCCCCGCAAAGCTTTAAATCTCCGGCGTGCATTCCGTCGCGCGAATGCGCGCTGTGGTCTACCCTTTCGCCGCTGGCGCCTTACTTCTCGCCACAAAGGCCTTTTCGTCGAACTGGCCGGTAACCCACTCTTCGGTCGCTCGCCCTGCTGATTGCTACCTCTTTCATGCCTTCGCTTTATGGATCGTGTACGCTTCTTCCTTTTACGGCGGCGTTTGCGACCGACCCTTCCCTCATTGGTCTCAAATTGGTCGCGGTTTGAGTCATCGGCATTGTTACAGTTCAAAGGCAACCCATAAGACTTGCTGGGGACAAAATCCGAAGACTGCCGCTTTACCCGAGATTCTATTTTCGAATCCGATTTCTTTGTATTTTTCTTCGGGTGGCTAGGACGCATGCAAGCCGAGTTCGACGCCGATGCAGAACACCTAGTTCTGTTCACTACGCTCAAACGTGTCGAGCCTTTCTTTACACCCGTAGTGCATTTTGTCTCGCCCGTAACTCTCCGACGTCGCCTGCGTCTGCGCCGCTTCTTGCGGCTTGTTTCCGAGCTTTCCGATAGCAACTCACACTCGTGAGCCCTCTCACAGCTTCCGTCAGCTGTCTCAGTCGCGCAGTCTAAATGATTTTCGACAAAATCATCTCTTTCACATTTTAAACCAGTGGACAGTTCAACACACTTCGTAACAATGCAGCTGTTTCCCTCTGAACCATCTCGCTCGCATTCCTGGGAGCTATCGCCAACTGCACTGTTACCGTCACTCTCTACCTTCGCTGCTTCTGAGCTCTCTCCGGTGTTCTTGATTACTTCCACATTTGCAAGATCCACCGTTGCGACAAACACAGTTGAGGTCTGTACCAGCTTTTCTACAGCTATCCTAGCTGTTTCGCTAACAGTTAACTGGCACAGCACCTCGTCGCACTCGCTCTGACCTTTAGTTGCCTCTCTCATTAGAGTAGCATCTTTCGCAGCTCTCGCAGTTGGTTCATCTTCGAACCTGCTGCGCTCTTCACACGTGCTCGCCTTCTCTACAACTCTGGGCTGCACCTCACTCACTTGATTATCGCACTTCTCGTGCGTTACAGTTGCGGATGGCTGAATCTTCCGCCTCCCTGCCTCGACTTTTTCTTCCGACAGTTCAATCACTAGGCTGAGTGCTCGCTCACGCTCGTCACCTCGCTCCCGTTTTTCTATCTCCCATTTTCGCTCACTATCCACCTCGGTGCTATAAGAGACACGCGGACCTCTCTCAGGCTTGGGTTTACTACCAGCACAACGTCGCGCGTTCTTCACGGGAGCGTTCGTGAGCTTGTACTCTATTCGCTTTCTGTCAACTCTGATGCCGAAGCACCGCAGTAAAGCTGCCTTAGCTACCTCGTACCTATTGAACTGTTCCTCGGAAAGGTGTAGTAACCTACCCATCAATTTGCACGGAAGGACACTCGATAAGGCTAAAGACCAATATTCCTCGTCGAGCTCTAGTTCTCTGCAAACTTTCTCGTAAGAGGTTAGATAACTCTCTAAATCCTCCTCCTCTTCGAATGCATGGATCCTCGAATTTACTTGAGCCAATCTAAGGTACTGTATTGATCTTTTTCTCTCTTCCTGTTTTAATTTCAGGCTTTTTTCCCACTGCTCTCTCTCTTTCTGTCGTTCCAATCTTTCTTTTTCTTCTTTTTCTTTTCTTTCCCTTCTCCGTGCCTCTCTTTCTTTCTGTCGTTCCAATCTTTCTTTTTCTTCGCTTTCTTTTCTATCCCTGTTTTCCTTTTCTTTTCTTTCCTGTTCCTTTCGTTTCCGTTCCTCTCGTTCGCGTTCCTCTCGCTCCCGTTTCTCCTTTTCCTGTTTTTCAAAAATTTCTACTGCGTTTTGAATCTCGTCCTCACTGGCTTTTTGCGCGATCAGCATCCAAATCGCTGTCCTACTCACTCCTTCCTCTATTTCAATGCCTAGATGCTTACTCACACACAAAAGTTCATCTCTTAGCATTGCTTTCCACGACATGATTGCCGTTGTACTTTGGTCCTGCATTTCACACATAATTAGGGGATCCCTACAACTCAAAACTCACAAACGGTAATCTCCCTAATCCACACACAATCCAGCTTCTAATAAACTCACACAATTGAAGCCTGGAAAGTCAAAGCAATGACCAAGCACTCACCACAGCACGGCACCATGTCATGAAGTCGATCTCACCGCTGCCAACCAGTTGTAAGATGTGGAAGAAAGGAATGGTCGCTGATGATGGCATCCCACCTCTGCCATCAGTTGTTCAGGTCGAAAGGAGGAACGCAGGAAGATACGGGAAAACATAACAGAGGTTTATGACATTATTTACACTTATTTACAGAAAAGCAAGGGATAGTAGTTTCACGAACCACGAGCGTGGTGGTTGAACGTCACATAGTTCAGAGCCCGGTTCAGAGAGTCCCGTCCAGCACTCTGCTGCTTCGTTTTATGCCTTGTCGGGCTCCTCCTCTCCGAGTCGAACACCAATCACGCACACACAGGTGAGGGGGACGAGCATGCAAGGTCCACGTGAACACTGCACTGTCGTGGCGCCAGCAAGGCTGGTCCTCGTCGTGGGTGTGCCGTTTGACGAGCGTTCCCACGATCCTGGCCGCATACTTCAAAGGGCCCACTGCACAGCTCGCCCAATTAGCGGGGTAATTTGCGGTGGCCGTTGGTCTCCTCTAGGAAGGTGCTGTCAGTTGGCCTCTCTCGAATGGTTAGCGGCGTCCTGGCGACACGACGTCTCGCCCTCCGGCTAGCACGTACAATGCATGACTAGCATAGGCAGTCTGCCGGTCGGCTTGGTGAATGGGGATCTAAAGGGAGCACCGCTCCTCGGCCAGCTCCGGCGCCGGCCACGCCAGCCCTGCCATCGCTCGATGAGTCGCCGAGTCCATTAGTCACCGCTTCTGCTTGAAGCGACGACAAAAGGTCCGCTTTTGAAGGACGTGAACTCGCCTCTGCCCGCCGCCTGGTCTGGAACAATCACTCAAATACTTGACAGCGTCGGTAAGACTGGGCGCCGAAGGGATTGAGAGATGAATCCCCAGGCCAAACCTAACAAAGTCTAGGCGATTTCGAGACCGTACCATTCTATGGTCTGTGCATCGTACCTTGCCAACCACTTCCACATCCTGCACGATTCCTGGATGTGCAGTCATTAGAAAGTCTATTTCGTTCTTATTTTCGCCATTAGGGCTCCTCCATGTCCACTTGCGGTTTTCTCGTTTTCGGTATAAGGTATTCAAAATCCACAAACAATTGCGTTCTGCGAATTCTACTAGTAGCTCTCCTCTGGCGTTTCTAGTGCCGATGCCATAATCTCCTACTGCCTGGTCTCCAGCCTGCTTCTTCCGTACCTTTGCATTAAAGTCGCCCATAACTATAGTATACTGTGTTTTTACCTTACTCATTGCCGATTCCACGTCTTCACAGAAGCTTTCAACTGAAGCTTCATTATGGCTGGATGTAGGCGCATAAGCCTGTACTACCTTCATCTTGTATATTTTATTCAGTTTAATTACAATACTTACCTCCATTTCATTAATGCTATAATATTGTTACGCATGCCCAAGAACGAAGATGGGTGAACATGCTGGCTGCCCCAAGTGTGAGGAAGAAAGAAGACGACGACACTGCGATCATCAACCTGTTGGCTGCTCCGGCGCTTCTCTTCGCGACCAAAATAAACGGCCCCCTTCAGCCGTATACGTGCTGGTCCTCCTTGTGCGTAACAATATTCCTCTATGTTGGCAGCTATGTTTCTGTGAATTAGGAACCCCACTCCCACTTCTCTTCTGTCTGCCAAGCCCCGATAGCAAAGGAAGTGCCCATTCTGTAGCATCGTATAGGCCTCATCTGTCCTCCTAACCTTACTGAGCCCTATTATATTTCATTTAACACCCTCTAGCTCCTCGAATAGTACAGCTAGACTTCCCTCACTAGATAAGGTTCTAGCGTTAAACGTTGCCAAGTTCAGGTTCCAATGGCAGCCTGTAGTCCAGAGATTCTTAGCTCCCTCTGCTGCGTTGCAGATCTGACCGCCGCCGTAGTCAGTTGCTTCGCAGCTGCTGGGGACTGAGGGCCGTGAGTTATTTGACGTTCATGTGGGAGGTATTGGCCAGATACTGCACCAGGGTGGCCGATTCTTCTCTGGTGAGGGAGTGCGTTTCCGGCGGTGGTTACCGGTGAGGCAGTACCCCAGGCCTCTTAATGCAGTTCCATCAACACGCGGATTTTTTTTCCGGGTCGGGAACTGCGCGGCACCGGGATTTAAACCACGGAACTCTTGCATGCGCGGCGGATGCTCTAACCACTACGCCATCGCCACATACGGATTTTTATGTTCTAAATGTAGGTTTCAGCGGTGCATCAGTCAAGTTTGTGGTTATTTTATAAAATGTTTTATTGAAATGAAATTTCTGCTGATTACCCCCTTTATTAAGGGTCTAGAGAATACGGAATTGGGCCTCCGATTAGCCTATGGGGTGCTGTTTAATAATATATTAAGCGGACAAAATTGAAATTCCTTTGTGAGGTGATGTTACCAAATTAATCTTTTTAGTGATTAGGCTTAATTTTGGTCACGAAATAGTTCTGGTACTATTACTCCTGTCCTGACGAAACCTGAGCGGCGACAGGTCTACAACTAGCTCTTTACACTGTATGAGTTAGAAGTTTCCCGGTAGGTTATTAGCAAAGTTAAAAACAATCGTAAGGAAAGAAAACACGTGGTTCAAGACTTTGATCTGACGGGCGTACCTTTCTCCCGAGCAGTGAGCCACCCTCCTCCTCTGAGCGAGGGAAGACGCGGGCGCCACACGTTTATTAGCTGTTCTCGTTATATTCTAACTCTGTATCTTCTGGTTACCTTAAGCTATCAAAATTATTCTTACACGAAAAAAACCGGACTGTTGTGTTCTAAAAGAAGATACTAGCTATTTTTCGGTGACGTTTGTAGCTCCTTTTGAAAATTTATTTTAATGAAATGAGTTTTTTGCTGATTACCATCTTAAATAAGGGCCTAGAGTGTACGGAATTGGGCCTCCTGGTAGCCTATGGGGTGCGCTTTATTATTATATTAAGCGGACAAAATTTAAATGCGTTTGCGAGGTGATATTACCAATTTATTATTTTTAGTGATTAGGCCTAATTTTGATTGCGGAATAACTCTGCAACTATTAAACCTAGCCTGATCAAGCTTCAGTAGCGTCAGGTCTACACTAAGGACATTCAACTTTATAAGTAAGAAGTTTCCCGGTAGAATAATAACAAAGCTACAAGCGATCGTAAAAACACGTGGTCCGACTGTTGTTGTTTTCACAGATTCACACTGTTTTCCGCTCCTAAAATTAAAATTTTCGTTTGTAATAGCAGTATTTGTAGCGGTTGAACTCCTGGTATCTTCACGAACAAACGGACACCACTCTGACCCTCCTAGAACCAAACTTGCTAAAGTTATAGGTAGATATGTGCAGAGCTCACTTACCCGTGCTGCTGACGTGGCCGCTCCCACTCCCGCAGTTTGAATAATCTGTGCTTATTGGCTAAAAGGTGGAGGAGCAGTTCCGGTGAGCTTAATTCGCTGTGGAAGCTGTTTCGCCAAACCCAGCCCAAGCAGTGACAGCAGTCCGGCAACACTGAGTGTGTCTTCTGAATAAGTCTCTTTTGACGCTCTCAGTTGAATTGGGCGCTCGCGGTTTTTTCTACGGCAATCTCCGGATTTTAACGACTCAATTGAGACCTGATTTGTCGTCCTGGGGTGTGTAAAAGCCGAGATATGACTCGTTGTCCTCAAAGTGGCTTGGTCCCACACAAGATGGCGGCCCTCATATGGTCATAAATAGGGAAAAATTGCTTGTGGGTTTGTTTTCGCCGGTCAGAAACTGGTAAGATTGAGCTCAGAGCTCGAAATACTCCTTCTGCGTGATTTAATAATGTTACCAGCATTTGTTGTGATCTTTTGCTTTTTCATTCAGTCTTTGAGCTCGAGGGGGCAGGTGCTAAAGTCCCCTGTCAACATGGCAGCCCCCATAGGGCGGATACACGTGTTACCCACAGTTGATTTTCGGTGAAGAAAACCGTTTTTTTCCCGCAGATTCAAGATAAGATGGTAGCGGCGAGGCTCCGGAACGTCCCAAGAAGAATCGAGGGTGTTTTTCCAGGTGCGTAGTAGCTTTTTCTTGCGGAATTCCTGATTTGATCGAAGTGGAGACAGTGGCTCCTGTTGTTAGGCCTAACGGAAGTATGAGTCATTAATTTCTCAAGTTTTAACTGATTTGGATGGCTAAACCGTGCTCCTCGAAGTGCTCCGAAGCCTCATAAAACCATGCGAGGAAATTTAGATTGTTACTCACAGTTTTGACAGAGATTTTGAGGACCGAAGGCTGAGCTGTTGTGGAGCCACTTAACCAACCCGGGCCCCCTGGTGGCAATATATGAATGTTGTACGCTATTGTTGTACGGGCGCTTTTTCGCACTGTAGTTTACCAGTGCCGTGAAGCCAGCTTGTGCCCCAAAATTTGCATTCATGATAAGATTGAGAAACTTTGTATTCAATGAAATGGTATATCACGATGGCTGATTTTCTATCGCGTTGAGTATAGGCAGGTTTTACTGAAGCATGTAGTCATGCGGAGAATAGTGTCTGCAAGCAGCACACTTTCTGATGTACTCGAGGTCGGGTTACACCCCGCCATGTTGGGCTGTGGCTAATGTACTCGGCTGCTGACCTGCAGGTTGCGGGATCGAATCCTGGCTGCGGCATCTGCGTTTTTGATAGAGGTGAAAATGTTGAGGGCTGTGTACTAAAATTTAAGTGCACTTTAGTTAACCACATATCGCCAAAATTTCCGGAACTCTCCACAGAGAGAGAGAAACAACTTTATTTAAGTGAAAAAAATTCACAGAGGAATGGCGATCAAGCCGTGCCTGACCGTTACCTCCTCAGCTCACTGTATGGCCCGGAGCTGTACTTCTAGGCTCGTATGTCGGAGTACTCTTTTCGATGCCTCGGACGAGGGAGTGGTCAAGAGTCTCATAGTATATGAGAGGGGGAGGCGACAGAGTCACATTTTGAGCAATAAGGAAAGAACAGATCGGGGTAAATGTGTGCGTATATGAGCGGGCACGGGGACTAGTTCGTTTGGAGGCGGCGCCATGTGATTTCTTGTGGTTTCGTGAGTTTGGAATGCGGCGGTGGTTTTCTTCGACGTGCGAGGCGATAGTGTTGAGCAATTTCGAGATAGAATATGAGGGTCGCTCTGGTGTTCTCTGGGTTTGTGACTAGCCCACCGCTCAGTTGGCTCATTTTCAAGCTTGTCGGTGGGCGGCGTTGTTCCCCAGGTTTCCTGCGTGCGCCAGGACCCAGATAGGATATATGGGAGGCGGATCCTCGTCTTAGAGGTAGGCGAGGGACTCAAGGAGCCGGTACCGGGAGCAACAGTACCACGAGCGAAAAGGGAGATAGCGGCTTTCGAGTCGTTGAGGATTGTAGTGAACCCGGAGGACACCGCGAGAGCTATGTTCGCTTCCTCGGCTTCAGCGGGTTGGAGGGCACGGACAGAGCCGGTTACTCGCAAGATTGCGTCGGTGTTGAAGGGGGTGCGAATAGTTATTACGCTAAGAGCGTACGCGCTTGTTTGTGAGGGGTAGCAGGCCGCGTCCACGTAGGCCAAATCAGGCCGCGAGGCGTAGTCGTTGTGTAAGGCTTCGGCTCGTGCTTACCGTCTACCGTTGTGGGGCCTGCAAGCATGTTTTTCGGCAGTGGTTTGATGAGAAAACGTCTACATAAAGTCGGAGGTACAGAGACCGGGTCTGCGCCAGATGGTGAAGCGGTGAGTGCTATGCAAGCGAGTATCCAGTGGCCGGTCTTGCTGCCGCGAAGTCCATGAATCTGTGCTGTGCGATGCGCTTCGATCAGTTCGTCGAAAGTGTTGTGGATGTCGAGGCTGAAGAGATGCGACGTAGAGGTCGTGCCAATGAGTCCAAGAGTGGTCTTTTACACTTTGCGAATACGTTGGTCCAGTTTGTCTCTCTCGCATCGCATTAGGCGCAGGTATGGTAGCGCGTACGTCAGACGAGATATGACGAAGGCGTGCATAAGCTGGAGTAGCTCTTTTTCTTTGATGCCTTGCTATCGAGTAGACACGCGACCAATGAGGTGGGTTGTTTGAGTGACGTTAACGGTGAGGCATTCTAGTGAGATGGTGTTCCATTGATTTGATTGAATGATTAGGCCTAAAATGCGCATGTGGTCAACTTGTGGTACGGATACACCATTGACATAAACTTGGATGGACAGTTGGGGAGGGTACTTGTTCCGACGGCGGTCTAGAGGACGAAGCAACAAGAGCTCCGACTTGCTCTCCGAGCACATGAAGGCTGCCTGCGTCGCGTGGCTAACGACGGCGCCAGCCGCACGTTGGAGGGTCTCCTCTATCTCGCCATCTGAACCCGTAGTCATCCACAGCATGACGTCGTCTGCGTTGAAGGTATGACGAAGGCCCGGGATGCCATCGAGTGAAGGTGACAGCGTGCGTATAGCATGATTAAATAAAAATGGCGACAAAACCACTCCTTGAGGGGTGCCTCTGTCTCCGAGGGTGAGGTGTCTAGAGGCGGAGCCACCGGCTAACGATATTTCAACAATATGTTTCGAAAGAAAGTCACATACTTAGTTATAAGTACGTTCCCCCGGGTCAAAGGCGGCAACAAGGTTTGAGGCGATGGCTTCGTGTCGCACCGAGTCGAATGCCTTATGAAGCTCTAGACCGATTACGGCGCGAATGCTCACCTTAGGTGGAGTACGAAGGAGGTCATGGTGTACTTGCACTAGCGTGTTTTGCGTCAATATGTGGAGCGTCGGCCGTCGATCAACTGACAAGTGACGAAGCGTGTCGGCATTTATACACTTGCCATCGAACATTTTAGTGTTATTGCTAGCGGCGATGTTGTTTCCAGAATAATCTGAAAGATTCTCGAAGTGGGCGTAATGTTATAACAATCAGCCTCGAAGGTTCTCTAACAATGTAGGCATGGTTTGCACTGAGCGTAGTGTAACATGGCGATAACAAAACTGAAAGAATGTACGTTGCAATATTGTGGCGGGCTTTGAAACGGTTGAGCCAACTTACGCTGGCTTTAAGGGTCATCGATGCCGAGCTTACAGGTGAAATCCAGCGCTATCTGTCGCACAATATTACCGCTAAGGGCTATTTTTTTGGCCCACGTCTCAACAAACCAGCTTAGACAGCCATGTCTAAGGCTTCGTGCCTCGGCTGCGTCAGCTTCTTGTGTTTTGCCGACGTTCCTGAAGAAAGATCTTTGATTATGGCGTTCTTGCTCTTCAATATAGTTAAAACAGAGCTCGCCGCAATCCCAAACTCTTCAGCAATTCGCAACTTCTTCCTCCTAGAGTCGGCTTCGGCGATAATGCGAGCCTTGTCTTCGAGCGACA
Organism: Rhipicephalus annulatus; assembly: GCA_013436015.1. Lineage (NCBI taxonomy): Eukaryota > Metazoa > Arthropoda > Arachnida > Ixodida > Ixodidae > Rhipicephalus > Rhipicephalus annulatus. The sequence continues at coordinate 320,746 of WOVY01014312.1, forward strand.
AAAACTTGCGCTTCTTTGCGGGCTGAGGCAGCTGATTTGCGACAACACGCCTTCAGGCAACAATGACTGAAAGGCCCGTGACCGCTTGTCGTACAGCTAGCCAGTCAAACTGGAAGCACCGGAAGTCGTCACCCGAAGGCCTTGTCGCAACCTACCGGGATTAGCCTCGCAGTTTTCAATTTTGGTACAACGACTCCCGACAATAAAAACAGTTTCACAAACTTCATAAGGATGAATAAATACTAAAAAATAATATAATTGCATGTTGTTTGTACGCAGTCAAGATTCAACACGTTTCCTTTTAACCTATATTGCGTCGCCATCACTCATCATCATCATCATCATCATCATCATCATCATATACCACGACATGCTGTTTTGTTTACGTTGCACGTCTACGTTGCGTGCATATGTGTGCTCTGGGCAGGTTCTCATGTGCTTTTATTTTATGTTATTAAAGTCCATGGTTTGGCAAGGCAGTAAAAACACTTTTGAGATTTTTAATAAGTTCTACTTCAAAAAATCTCGCTCGTGGATGTTGAAGTGGAATCGTAGCCGAGAAGAAGTTCGTATTGGAAGGAATTTTGAAGCTATATACCCTATCAGACTTCGACGGGGAATGAAAAAAATCTTCGTTGGGGCGAAAATTTTGTTCAAGCGAACTTTGTTATGGCGGGATTCGTCTGTATACGTCTTTTCGGGTTATCTTGTTCAAGGCACGGTAGTCAACGCACAACTCTAGCTGCCATCTTTCTTTTTGACTAAAACAACAGGTTACGGCCATGGACTTGAAGAGGCCTCTACAACACCTTCGGAGAGCATCTTGGCTTTTCGTTGTATGACCTGGCGTTCGGACGGGGAAACACGATACGGCCGCCGTCTAATAGAACTAGCATCGCCGTTATGTATTTTATGACGCAAGAAGGACTTTGGACCTAAAGAGCGGTCATCGAAGTCGAAAAAATCTCAGTAGGGGGTCAGAACATATTGAAATTGCGCAGCCTGACAGGAGAGAAGATCAGAGGCAATCATCATTGTGATTTCGTCGGTAGGTGTGTTTGCTCGGCCGGCCGCAATAGGGGACGAGCAGTCTTCAGGCTCCAATGCCACGATGACACATGCATCAAGTGGGGAAACGTGAGGTAACGAAATGTCTTGCGGGAGAAATTGGGTCCGACTACTAAAGTTGGGGAGCGGAAGCTGAACGTAGTTGTCCATGATAGTCCCGATAGTATGTGGTACAACAACACTTCGGGCCAAGAGCACACCCACTAATGGAGACACTATGTAGTCACCAACAGTAAGAGCTGGTGATATCGTTAAGGTCACACACGTGGTGGCTTGGGGTGACAGCAGAACATAATCAACAGCGCACAAGTGGCGCGATGGTGAGGACGGCACAACCCCAAGTTGAAGCAGTTCAAGTTGGAGATTGTCGGTTGCTCAGTCAATGAGAACAGCATGAGTGGATAAGAAATCTAATCCAAGAATCAGGACATTTGGGCACTGCTCAATAACTGCAAAGAGAACAAATGTGGAGTGATCGGCGATTGTGATGCGTGCTGTGCACATTCCTGTGATGGCAAGACTTCTTCCATCGGCGACATGAATAATGCCAACAGCAGCTGGTGTGAGCACTTTCTTCAGGCAGCGACGAAGTCGGGCACTCATCACAGAAATATATGCCCCGGTGTCAATAAGTGCAGAAACAGTCAGGCCGTCAAAGTCAATTTCGATCAAATTTCGTCATGTCGGCAATACAAGGAGAGATTTGAGGTCAGTATCAAGGATGCAGCTTCACCTCTAAGAGCTGCAACGCTTAGTTTCCCTGATGAGAGTTGAGCGGGGATGTCGGACGTTGTCTTAGAGGAGAAAGGGACGATGGGCGATGTGGAGGCGGCGAACGAGACTGGTGATGTCGAGGCAACGGTGAGCGGCAATGCTGCGTATCAGGGGCATCAAAGTCGTAGGAATCAAAATTTAGAAAGCGGCGGTAGTTGTCGGCAATTAGCGCAGGAGGCTGGAAATGGTGGTAGCTGTCGGCGCGGCAAGCAGTGCTATACTGGGTTTGGGACGAAGACCAATTGTTGTTGCAATACCGTGCGACGTTGCCTGTGCAGCGGCAGTTTAAGCAGATCGGCTGATCATCCGAAGTTCGCCATTCGGCCGATTGACAAGAGCGTGGATAAGATTGTTTCTGGGGCGGTGACCTGGGGTGAGGCGGCGACCTTGAACGGAAGCCTATTGGTCGAAGCTGAGAGACGGCGCAAACATCGAAGCCCGAATTGCTGAGTTCTTCCCGCACAATCGACTGCACCAAAAAACCTAAGCTACTTGCGAATCGACGTGGCCGTTAGTGGGAAGAGCAGGTGTAGTTGCTTCGATTTCCCGTGGATTTCCCGCCGGACTTTCCCGCAAAGCAGGTGTAATTGCTTCGATTTCCCGCCGGAGAAGACTACGGACAACAGGTCTGTCGAGCTTCGTAGGGGGACGTCGCAGCGGTGTTCAGAAGTCGAGTGAATGAACTTCAAATACGCCTGCTTTTGGCCAGTTCAAAACGCCGGCATTCCTCAATAATTTTGTCGACGATCACACAGTTCCGGCACATTACCAGGTAGAACACGTCGTCCGTTATCCCCTTGAGCACGTGGCAAACCTTATTAGACTCCCACATGCCGTTGTCGACTTTACTGCATAGAGCCAGCACGTCTTGCATGTACGAGATATACGGCTCTCTGGATATATGAGCACATATAGACAACTCTTTCTTTGCAACCGCCTTTCGACCGATGGGCTTCCCAAATAAGTCGCGGAGCTTCTCCTTGAAGGTGTCCCAACTGCCGATCTCCTCCTCATGGTTCTCGTACCAGATTTTGGCCTCGCCTTTCAGGTAAAACAGCACGTTGGCCAGCATGAGAACAGATCATACCAGTTGATCGCACTGGTACGTTCATAATCGGCTATCCAGTCATTGACATCAACTTCGTTCGTACCGCAGAACGTTCCTGGATGCTTCGAATAATTTAGCATGTACGTGGGTGGGGCCGGTGAAGACAATGCCATGGATAGTGCAGGCGTTGCAGAGGCCGATGGAGAGGTGCCCATGGGATCAGTCCCGTGTTCCATGACGGAAACTCCGACTTGATGATCACTGTGGAGTTCTGTTGAATGGCTCTTCGTTACCCAGCTAGTCCACCAATTTGTTGCGGGATTACAAACACGCGGAGGGACTGGCGCCTGTGAAGAGCAGCCGCGTTTGATCCTTTCACTTTGCAGCGAGCTGCTACCTGGTAAATCCTGTGTTGGCTAACCAGTTGGGTTTGACTGGCCGTAGGAGGCCTTTTATCGAAGTCGGGACTATTCTTACCTTGTTCCGTGCTGCAGCTGAAAGCAGCGATTTACTCGCCAAACGTCCGCGAAATGAGGTGCATAGTTGGTGTTCCTGAGCTCTGGCAGTACAACCGGGACTGATAAATACATTGCATTTAACGCGAAACTTGTCAAACAAAGATCGTCGCGAATCACGGCGATACCCAATTCCAAGTCGCTGTCATCATCACTTGCTGATGTTGACCGCGACGACGGCGAGGACGACATTGTTGACAACCGAGTCATGTCTACTCTTTAAGAGACACAGCTGGACTGACTGTACGTGCGCTCCTAGCAGACTCCTAGCAGACGAAACACTAGTGTGACATCACCATTTTTTGTGGATGCGGCATCAGCTGTGCAGCGGCCCCGACGTGGCCATGATGTAGCGCTGCCATTACTAAAATTTGACAGGCTTTTCACCCATTTTTGACCGCGTTCGATAGCGAATAAATAAATCAATATTACAGGTACTTATACGTCACCCAGATGCAATTTAGGTCGTGAATCGGTACTAGGGGGTCAATACCTACTCGTTGACGCAAACATTTTGACATGAGTAACTTTGATGTCAGTGTTCGTTTAAACAGATTTACATGAGAAAGGCAGAAAACGGCTTTGCATCACTCAAATAAATGCATCAAACGCCCGCTACAAAGGTGACCGCGCCATCTCATTTGAGTAAAAAATAGAGGGATAGCCATATATCGAACTGGTGGGTTACAACGCACCTGGGGGATATACCCAATGGCCCGCTGTTGGGTCACTCTTTACCTAAAACCAGACCAAAAAAGGGCATGCCACAGTGAACGTGTTTAATGCTGTCTCTTTACTGTGCAAGTTTTGTTTTTGTGTTGATGCCTCGTGAACTGTGGTTCAAAGTAGATTTTTGAGTTCAGAGAGTTGATTAATACGGGTTGTGTTGCTGGTAATCTGAAGTTTCTTCGTATACATTGTGAAAGCTGAAGTTGGCAATCATGCATGCATATAAGCATACTCCTGTTACGCCCTAATGTCCTACAGAAGTTTATTAGTAGTATGGAGGATTTTGTCAAATTGTAGTATGACTTAATAAGGTGCACCAATATTTGGTTCTGAAATATGTCTAGCTTGTAAATTATTGTCTTGCTGCATCACAAATCAAATATTTCACTTTTATGTTCTGGTCTGTTGCACATTGAGGTGTGTGTGCGCTCATGTGAAGGTTCATTGCTAATAAGTCTTGAATTATTACCAGATGTGTGATGACTACAGTTGATCAAGACACTGGTATCAAGACTGCAATTGAACCTCTTGTGACATTGCGCAAGTAAGTGCAAAAAGTGATGCATTTTATATGACTGTACCTATAGCTAACAATGTTGTTGCTGTGCAGGTACAGAGTTGACATGTCTAGGCGAGGGATTGAAAGGTACGAGTATCTTCCATTGCTGGGTATCGGCTTAATCCATGTTAAAGATGGCAGGATTGCACCTGGAGATGAGGTCTGTGCTGTCATATCTCCAAAGCCACTTCTTTAAGACGAGGTGGCTGCATGATACCTGGCTCCCAGCAAACTTCACTGTTCTGGCAACTCAGTTGTATTTGAGCTTTCTTACATTAACTTAATTCAGTTCTTGCTGTTTTGTTTGTGCAAGCATTTTGTACTCGATTGGGTTATGGTGGCAGTTCATCAGGTTTCCTGCATAAATAGGCATCTTCTCTAAGCTGTTCAATATTGGTGTCTTGACATTAGCACTTAAGTATTTGTTCCTGATTTTTATATGTAGCTTTGGAGTTGGTCAAAGATGGAAAATGAGTGCATTTTCGGCACCATATAAGTGTTCACCTAGTTATCAGAAAATTGTAAAAGCGGTGGGAGCAGAATCCTTCGCACGTTTTTCTATGGAACTACACTGCATTGCAGCAAGGCATAGAACATTTGTCACTCATTTTAGAATTCTTGTGTAATTAAACTCAGATTTCACAGTCTATAAATTCCATTACCAGAAATATTTGTTGGATATGTATGTGAGGCATACCATTTTACTGATTTTCCATAAGTTTATATCACTTTATTTTTACATGCTTTCGTGCAACAGTATTTCAGCATTTTCAAAGTAACAGTTCACTTACATGATACGTAGAATTAACACACAAGTAAATAATCGGTGCTGCTATGCCTTACCTGTCCGAGCAATGGATCTGCATTTATATACAATGAGCACAATGCCATATAGCAGGGCGCAATGCTCGGTAATTCGCACAAAGACGTTATATAGGCAGCGAGTCAGGTTTCAATGTCTGATTTGTTCTCGCAGCAGTGGTGGTCACTTCATATACTCATGGAGGGGCTCGGCTCTAGTTGAAGATGTAGTAGCAGACTGTGCTCACCTTGAGCAAGGTAATTGCTATAGGGGTTGTCTTGGTCACCGCCCCTTCTGCTTCCCTTGTCTTGCTGCCCAAAATGCAATCACTTACTGATACCGTTTCGTTCTGCTTCCCTGGCCCTTGTACTTGATCATCATGCCAGCTGGAATCTGCATTATTGAAAGAAAAGTGTTAAGTGTGCCCATCTCTAGCGCACTTATAACCAGTCCATGCATAGTAAAGCACTCTAGTTTGCTAGAGCTCTCTCTCAATTATAAATATCCGCTGTCATTTGTTTTGTAAGTATAAAATGCTTAGAGCATCTTGCGAGTTTGGGAGCCTTAGCTTCATAACAATTGTCTGTGAAGCTGTTCCGTTTCTTTGTGAAAAATCTTTCTGGTATGGGATCTGGATGGTATGGTTGCCCAAAAAAGACAGTGAGCGTTTTGACTGTAAACTTTTTATTGGCTCATACAATAATACCCTGCAGTTAGTCTACAGTTTTGTCCAGGGGTTTTATATGCTAGAGCAGCTCCAAAAATGTGAACGAAAGAAATATTGTGATAGGATGTATCGAGTATGTGCAACCTTTACCCTGAAACAGGAACTGTATAGTAGCTTGTAAATGGTAGCTTATGTGTACATATATTTACCAGCTAGCCGTTTATGGTTCTCGAGTTCTTTTGTACTCTCGGGTTCTTGTGTATGAGTTCGACTGTTGTCATCACTTTATTCAGCTTTAAGTGTGTTTCTGTAGTCACTGCTGGGAGTCTGCAGCGACGATGGCAACTGCTGCCATATTTGTATTGCTTCTCTTGCCTTGGTGCCCCGTGACGCGATCACTCGCTGCTGCCGCTCTCGTTCTGCTTTGCTGGCCCTGGTGCTTGGTCATGTCGCTAGCTGCCATCTGCATTATTCAAGGAATAGTGTTGGAAGGGCTCATCTCCGGTGCATTTATAACCATCTCATGCATAAGGAAGCACTCTAGTTTGCCAGAGCTTTTCCTCAAATATAAATCTCCACTGTCATTTGTTATGTAAGTTTAAAATGCTGCAGGGCGACTTGCAAATTTCTGAGCCTTAGCTTTGTAACAATTGTCTGAACAGCTGTTTGGTTTCTTTGTGCGAAATCTTTCTGGTCTGAGATTGTGTATGTTGGTTAAAAAAACACCGAGTGTTGTTCTATGGTCAACTTTTTACTGGGCTCAACCAATGATACTCTGCAGTTAGGCTACTGTTTTGTCCGGGGTTTTATATGCTAGAGCTGCTCCAAAAAATGTGAACTTTTTTTAAAAAGATATCACAATAGCATGTGCAAAGTATGTGCAACCTTTACCTTGAAACAGCAACTGTCCAATAGCTTGCACATGGTTGCTTATGTGTACTGATATGTATAGGCCAACCGTTTATGGTTCTCGAGTCTATGATAGGTATACATTATCAACATTTAAAAATTTATATTGAACCAGCCTGCATTTCAGGAGATAAGGATGACCAGGCTAGTTGGTATGGGTTCCCGTTTTTTAAGGTACAAACACGCACAACAGAAATGAAAAAGAACCAACTGCTCTTGTTTGTCTCTGTCTTGTGTGTTTGCACTTCAGAAACCATGAATAAACCTAGTTATGTGTGTATATATTGTACCTGAGTGTCTTTGAAAATGCTTATTTAAGTACATAGAGAATTTAGAATTATACAAGAGTGCATACACCATACTGTTATGGAACATCATGTTATACAGTAGGCTTCTGTTAATTTGACCCTGAAGGAACTAGTAAAGTAAACTTAAAATTGTCCAGCAGGTTTAAACAAAAAGGCAGAAGGATCAATAAATCAATTCTAGCTCACTTACCAGTACTTGCCTCATTTAGTAACATGTACCTCAATTGAAAATCAACACAAAAATAACATTGGAGGAGCTGAACTTTATGGAAATAGTATGCACATCAGAGTTTAGCAAGAAAAACACAACATTTGCCAGAATAGGACTTTATTTACTTGCTGTTCATCCTAGTGACTCATAAGAAGGTATTTATCACTTTGATGAACAGAAAAACAAATCTTTTGTCATAAGTGTGATTGCATTTGTTGCCCTGCATTTATCGACAAGTTTTTGCTCTGATGGTGGCCGATGCCAGAACAAGTTATGTTAACAGTTCATCCTCTAATGTATTTCTTTTGAATGTCAATGCACAACTCAGCCTATTTCTGCTAGCTGTACTGGCGAAATAACATCGTTTGAAAGTTCACTCACAATCAGACGGAAAGCGGTGTGTGGTCAATATGCTGTAAAAACATGCAACTCATGTTTGTCTTCTTGCAATGGCAATGATACTGGCCAGGCTGGCTTTGAATGGGTATGGGGCTCTGCACACACAAAATGAACAGGTGAACAGGGCTCAGACTTGGTGCTTTCTGCTGAGCACTAGTGCAGCCACACATTGAAACAAGACTCTGCAACCATTAAGGAGCGATGCCACTCTTGCTGTGCTACAGTAAAGTCAGAAAGGCCCGCTCCAGTGCTGCAGCAGATGACGCGACACACCTTCTATGTGCCCCTGTGTGCCTGCACCACTTCACTTTGATGCGTGCTAGTTCCTGATGTACTGCCAGAGTAGAGCAAAACCACACCAGGCCATGCTGCCAGCACATTCGTCCTTCGTTTCGCATCAAACGGTGTTGTTTGAAAAAAAAAGACAAGTTTTCTAAAAAAAGGCATTAGAATTTGTGAACGATGTACTAGCTTGTAGTATGCTACTATTTCATACTGTTTTGTTGGAGCCCAGGAAGATTTTAACAGCAGGCTTGCAATGTGAGCCAAACAATTTTAATGCACCCTAGACTCTGTAAAGTAGTAATCTGATGCCATTGGAACCATTACTTTTGTTGCCATCGGTGTTGGGTGCATGTAAGATGAGGTGGTGAGTGGAAGTATCCGGCAATAGCATATTCCATGATCAAAATTCCCTAGCCATGGTCCCACGGAAATCTGTGAGTGCCAGCCTGGAACATTGGCTGAGATTTTATTAACCATAATATAGAAACGGAATGGAATTAAGGGAAATTTACTGTATATTCATTTTTACTTTTTCATCGTATTCTTGTTGTACATTTAATATGCCAAGTTGTGATACTGTATGAGATGAAAAAGCTTCGCAGTTCTATTCAAAAGCTTCCAAAGTTGTTTGCTATACATATGCAATGGACACTTTTGTGTTAACACTACATCAACATTTAGAGACACCGAACACTACAAAATCACAAATGTGTTGAAAAAACCTCCTAATTAATATTTTAGAGTCTTTATGTGTATAGAAAGTTTACTTATGTCATGAGTTCTTATTTTCAAGCAATAAACTTTTTCTACAATTTAGACTGTCTAAATATTATCTGCTTTATTAGCCGTTCAATATTTTAGATGTCTGCTACATATTTTAAGTATCCTTTCGAACACTTTACTGCAGCATGGGAACTTCGGTGGTTTTCTGGGCCTCATTTTCACAAACTGCAAACAGTTTAGATCTCTTTGCATGCTATTTCTGCTTGATGCATCGGAGTTGTACATATCCTTAATATACATAGCTTACTTGTGTTACTTTGTGGAGGGAGTCCCTGGAGGTTGTGTTTTGTAGAGAGATTCTGCAGTGCATGGCTAGTGTTTCAGTGAGATCTTTCTACTCACGTTTTTCAAACAAAAGATTTTTAAACATGTATACACAATGGCATGAACAGCCATGAAGCGCTGTCCGCCACGCTACTGTGGACTTCCCTTTGGTGGTCGTTTTCTTTGTGCAGCAATAAACCTTCACCAATGATATACTGCCTAATGTGACCTGTGAGCGCCACTTTGTGTTTGGGCAAGGCCAACTGTGTTTCAAGTTTTGGCTTTCCATGAGGTATCGACTATGCCGTAAATCACGCCCCGCCGCGTGGTTTAGTGGCTAAGGTACTCGGCTGCTGACCAGCAGGTCGCGGGTTCAAATGCCGGCTGCGGCGGCTGCATTACCGATGGAGGCGGAAATGTCGTAGGCCCGTGTGCTCAGATTTGGGTGCACGGTAAAGAACCTCAGGTGGTAAAAATTTCCGGAGCCCTCCACTATGGCGTCTCTCATAATCATATGGTGGTTTTGGGATGGTAAACCCCACAAATCAATCATAATCATCAATCATTACGCCGTAAAATCACAATTTTTGTAAAGTAGGACACTAGCCACTGCGTCATTATTCGTCCCTCTGCAGATAAGGGAGGTACCCATTACACATCTGTAACGTACTGCTGCATATGGCTGCTGACGATAATTATGACTGATCACTTTGTAGTGAGTCGGAAGCAATGAACTACACACTCGTGCATTCAGCCTTGTGTGACGACTTTTTATTTTACTCTTCTGCCTCCTTGTGTTACTTAGGTTAATGTGATAACTTGCCTGACATGCCTGTGTAGCGTCTTTTTGCAGATGAGATTCAAGCATTGACATAGCTCTTTGACAGAATGCTCGACTGCCATCTATAGGGTCATAGTTCCAATCCTATTTGATCCTGGGTACGTTTTTCTCATTTTATGTTTTAATGTCTGTCCTTTGCGCGGCCGACAGTGATTCCACTCAATTCAAGAATGGGTGCCTATGAGCAACGCTCTAGAAATCATCAACAGGATGGGGACTGAATTCAACGTTTTGACTAGTAGACTTGTCCTTAAGGCTGGAACGTGTTGCGTTGCCGATATTAAGCAAGACTGCGCTGAGGTTTATAATTAGAATAGCTTTTAAGGTTGGTGCATTGTACCATAGTGTATGTGTATTGCATTGGTAGTCCATAAGTTAATGATCATGGTGTTTTTAAAATATGTACGTCATACCAGGGTCACTCTCATGCCGTGAGGTCGAATTTGAATCAATAGCTGATGGCCTCTCATTTGATTCTTAACAACACTAAAAGTTATGGAAATTTATAGAACAGGCAGAGAACTTGCTGCAATAAATTATGGGCTCCCTGGTGCAAAGTGTAGATGAGGACAATGAGGGTGTATTCTTGCAATTAATCTCTAGCTCTCGTGTGCTCATACATTTAGGCTTGTCACAAATTCTCCATATGTCACAGAAGTGAGGACCTTGCAACACAAAAACTTATTTCATAACTATGCATGTAACATGTTGTGTGGCACATCTTGGGTGCATACACACCAGATAATCAAATTATTGAAGATAGAACTTGCATTGCCCAGGTGTGAAAGAACTAATTTAGAGCTGTTGCGAGTGCTTCATGCTCTCCTACATCAGCTACAAAACTATTGGTTCTAGCACACAATACCTTGCACGATACGATGCTAGATTCTTCATGCTGAAAGCTACATTCCCCGTAAGTTCAATACAGTCGGCATTAAATATGGCATGCATATTGTGTCTTGCTTGCTCGAAGTTTCTCGGTATGTCGCTCATTCGCGGCACTCGGCTGTAAAAGGCTAAGGAAGCCACAATGAAAGACTCCAGGTCAAGTACACAGACGTCATTGATCGTGGCATGTTTTTAATCGCTCCATGTTGTATTGGCATAAGGAAAATGGTAGCGAGGAAGAAACAGAAAAAGGCCAACATCGCGTTACAGTTGCTTAACTACAATACACGAGAGAAGGCACAGTTACGGGGCTCACATTTCTCTTTTCATTTTCAGTGCAGACCACTTATAACGTAACTGCTTTTTGCGCGGGACCGGTTATAACGTGGGTTTTTCTGACCACCGATATGTCGCCCATAGAACTCAATGTATAGGCCAACCGTTTATTGCGTAGGCGCGCGAAGGAGAATACTGGTTATAGCGCGGAGTTTTCGGGCGCGCGACCATAAAATCGGCGAACGGAGCATGGTCGGCACAGTTTCCCGGCGGCGTTCCCGACGCGCCAGAACGTTGGGAGTGTGAGCGGGAGGGCGCACGTGGAGACCGCCACGAAAAGTCAAACATTGCGGAGAAGAGAGGGTACAGTAGGGAGAGAGTCGGGGAGACCTTGGAAGGAGGGAGCGTGTTTTCGTCACCGTGGCGACCGTGGCAGCGTCCAATCCTGGGTGCGCGCTGCGCGAAGTGGGGGAGGGGTGTGGTAGCATGATTTTTTTCTCAACCTCCTTCTTTTGCCTCTTTGTATTTGCTGTGTGCGCTTCCTTCACCGTGAGATCTGGAAGACGCGGCGTTTCAGCGCGCACGTGAGACGCATGTCACGTCGGCTCCGTCAGAAATCGACGAATGTTGTGGACTTTTGGCAAATATCCATTAGAATCTGGTTTCAGCGTTTTGGCGAAACCATCAGGAACCTCTGGATACCTATTTTATCCATGTAGGCTCATTTTCCGCTAATCTACGACTGGTTGAACACCACGCGACGCCCGAGCCCAGCTAAGCCTAACGCCGACGAGGCCTACGCCCGGGCTCCCCAGTCATGGCAGCGTCCACGAAGACGGGCTACGACCTCAGCACGATGCAGTGGGTTGACATCGAAGTGGCAGAAACACGGAAAGACCCCATACCAGGTGTCACACCTGTCCCGTTTATTAGGGAGGCAATCGCCGGGCTAATTCCAAGAGCCGAAGTATCGGCCCCCCGAACCGCACCACGAAAGCGTGGACAATTTTGAAGTGGTCCTTTTTGGCGCGCCAGCGGACGCCGGCTGTGGCCCAAAGAACAAGTCAGAGCCGAGAGTTGATAAACAAACAAATTATATTCTCAATAATGGCAGATCGAAAACAAAACACAGAAATGCACACTCCACAATAGTTGCATACAATATGTCACCAATCAAACCAATCAATCAACGTACTACACAACACAATCGGCCACACTCAAAACAACGGACACAGACAACGATACGCACTATAATGCAGTCGCATGCATTGAACAACCAAGACACTTAAGGACTAAAGAGATAGAAAACCTATTCAGTCCAAAGTCCTTGGAACAAAAGTCCGAATGATACTCTTCCGAGAATCACTCACTCAAAGTCCAGCGTTGTTGTCGTTCCGCAGCTCTCGAAGTTTCTCTTCCAGGAAACCTCGCCGGAGTTTCTCTTCCAGGAAAACTCCCGTCTTCAATAGGCCACTCTCCAAGCTTCAAACTTCTTCGCCGGAAATCCGTCGGCTTCACACACGCAGCTGTTGCCCGCGTCTTCGCTCGATAGCGGTAAACCCACGCTCTTGCCTGTAGCTCGAGCTGTCCCTACGGACCAAAAACTTCGCCGACTCCACGGCGTAATTCCTACGCGCTCCGGCGTTAACTTCCGTCACCTCCTGCTTTCTCGTCTCGGCTGCTCGATTAAATACGTTCCGCGCCGCCTTCCAGAATTTTCTCGTCCTTTCGTCGGCGCGATACGCAGCGAAGGCTGGGAAGAGGGCGAGACGGTTGGAATGCCCTCTCCGGCGGGTGAGTCAACTCGGTATGACCACGCCTCCTTTGTTCTAGAAAGGTCGAGCGTTTGCCCGGCCGCCGCTGTGGGGTGAGGAGGTTCGTCTGCGAAGCCGTGCTTCTGCGGAGAGAGCGCGCGCCCGGGAGTCTTGGATGTTTGCTTTCTTTTTTTTTCTTTTTACCTCGCGGCGTTTCCACCGCCCGTTGTCGCAAGGATTTGGCGGCGCGCTCTTTTTTAGCGCTCGTTTTGTGACACTGCCCCCCACTTTAAGAATATTATCTCATAATATTCAAACCACACAAACGAGCGCGAACAGTCACCACACACTCTCACAGGCTGTAACACCATCAGTCGCTCATAACACTTCACATTCACAATAGATCACGCAATACAATCTTACATGGTAGTTCAATTCCACAACGCATGAAATATAGCCACAGGTACATGCCTACAACACTTCATCACACATTCCAAACAATACAAACGTACAAAGTTCTGTCTATACAACAATTATACAACACTTTACATCACATCATCGCACAGAACACTGACTCGCTCGACATCCACTTGAGACACAGGATAACAAGAACATTAACACAACATATGGCACTCAACACTGCCAAACACATTCTGATTCGACCTCAGCACTTATCCTGAATACTTCGAACAGCGCTTGCGCCCCTTTTTGCGGTGCTCGCTCGATCTCTTCTTGTGCTTCCACGTTCTTTTTCGGCGAGCCCTTTCCAACGACGATATCTGAGGCGCCGTCTCAGCCATCGTTGTCTCTTCCGACACCGTTAATGCTTCATTACATTCGACGGGTCCTGTCTGTTTAATGCCTCTACATTTTGCCCGGCTGGCCAACTCCGTCTCCTTTACACTGTCAGTCGGTTGAGGTCGTGCCGACGTACGTCCAGTTGCTCGGCCCGTGAACTTATTCGACCCGATCGTCTTCTCCTTCGCTGTCTCTTGCGCCGCAGCTTCACCTTGGGCTCTAGTGAGATCCGTTACGGGATGCTCCTCCCCTGTATCTCACGGCCGCTGTGTTGGCGAGCACTCTATCTTCGGGTCTTCTCCCAAACATTCTGGATCACTTGGCCCTCGCGCCCCGTCGATGTTTCCGATGACAAGGTCATACAGGGGGGTCGTCATACATAAAGCAGTAACCTTCCCGCTGAAGTACGGGGTTTCAACCTCAATTTCTGCTTCGGGAAGCATCCGAACTGTACGGTCAATTAAGCAAACCGGTTTCGTTTTGCCTGTTAACTCCTTTTCCCGTACCAAATCTCTCCGCACGATAACGGTGGAACTGCCGGTATCTCTTAACACCGTAACCTTTTTGCCCGCAACTTTTCCAGGCAGCGCTGGCATTCCCTTCGTGACACCGGTTGGCTGTTTTGACATTACAGCACCCACAATAGGGATTTTCTCCCCATTTTTCAACTCTACAAATCCATCGGTGACGTCATCAACGGTTTTTGGTGCCACTTGTGCACAGGATACCTGGTGAGTTTGACTCGCTCCGTTTCGACATGCGTCTGCCTTGTGCCCAGTCTGACCACATTTGAAACATTTTACAACCGTGGTGCTCGAGAAGTTAGTTCGGCAGTGGCTAGCACGGTGACCCACTCGGTTACACAGAAAACATCGCGGAATTTTCTCCGGTGCACGCTTCTTTTCCTCGGGAGCCGATTTCTTCGAATCCTCGGGACATTCCTTCTTGACTTTGGCCAAATTAGTGCCACCTTGCGCTTCCAAGAATTGATCAGCTAATTCAAGCATGTCTTCAAGTGACTTAGCTCTCCTCTCTTTCAAATACAGCGACAGGCTTGGGTGGCAACTAGTAAGAAATTGTTCTCTAATTAGGAGCTCTCTAAGCTCATCGTACTCCTGTGCTGTCCCTGAAAGTTCAATCCATCTGTCGAAATAATGGCAAAGTCGGGCGGCATACTGCGTAGCCGTCTCACCATCAGCTGGCTTTCCTGTCCGAAATCTGTCCCGGAAACCTTCCACGGTAAATCTAAATCGCTTCAGCAAAGCAGCTTTCACCTTTGCATAGTTGGCTGCATCGGTCGGCGTCAGCCTACCGTACACACTGAGCGCTTCACCACTCAAGCAAGTACTCAAAGCAGTTGCCCATTGCTGTTCCGGCCAATTCTGGCTCCTCGCAATCGTCTCAAATCTGTGGAGGTACGCGTCTAGGTCGTCCTTCCTTTCATCAAATGCTACGAGCAACTTGCTTGGGTTCAAGCGGAAGCCATGATCCTCTCGTTCGCTGCTTTCAACTCTAGCTTGGACGGGAGTTTCACTTCGCTGTTGCAAACGGAGCCGCTCGAGTTCCATCTCGTGCTGCCGCTGCCGCTCCCTTTCAGCCATCTCTGCTTCTCTTTCTTCTCTCGCCCTCTCAGCCGCCAGCTTTTCTCTCTCCAGCTCCAACTTCAATTGCTGCTCTCTTTCTTCTTTCGCCCTTTCAGCTGCAAGCTTTTCTCTCTCCAACTTCAACTGCTGCTCTCTTTCTTCCTTCACCCTTTCAGCTGCAAGCTTTTCTCTCTCCAACTCCAACTGCTGCTCTCTTTCTTCCTTCGCCCTCTCTGCCGCCAACCTCTCTCTCTCCACCTCAGCTTCTTTTTCCGCTTTGGCTCTTTCGACCGCCAACCTCTCTTTTTCCAGCTCGGCTGCTTTTTCTTCTTTGGCTCTCTCTTTTTCTTCTTTTTCCTTCTGGGTGACCCACTTCCGTAGTTCGGCGCCAGAAAGACCCATCTTTTCACCAAGAGCAACTAACTTTTCGAGATCAATGGTGTCTCGCAACTCGCAAATACAACCTTGCCGCGTGCAAAAAGTATCTGCCTAAATCGGTCTATCGGAACACTCCCCTGCACTCGTTAACGAGAACACTGAACAACACACAAAATCGTTCCGATAGCACTATCAACAACTCGAGGCTCTTTCTCACTACTTTGGACACACTGTGCACCAAAAGGGTCCTGTCGCGGACGCCAGATTAATTGTCACACCTGTCCCGTTTATTAGGGAGGCAATCGCCGGGCTAATTCCAAGAGCCGAAGTATCGGCCCCCCGAACCGCACCACGAAAGCGTGGACAATTTTGAAGTGGTCCTTTTTGGCGCGCCAGCGGACGCCGGCTGTGGCCCAAAGAACAAGTCAGAGCCGAGAGTTGATAAACAAACAAATTATATTCTCAATAATGGCAGATCGAAAACAAAACACAGAAATGCACACTCCACAATAGTTGCATACAATATGTCACCAATCAAACCAATCAATCAACGTACTACACAACACAATCGGCCACACTCAAAACAACGGACACAGACAACGATACGCACTATAATGCAGTCGCATGCATTGAACAACCAAGACACTTAAGGACTAAAGAGATAGAAAACCTATTCAGTCCAAAGTCCTTGGAACAAAAGTCCGAATGATACTCTTCCGAGAATCACTCACTCAAAGTCCAGCGTTGTTGTCGTTCCGCAGCTCTCGAAGTTTCTCTTCCAGGAAACCTCGCCGGAGTTTCTCTTCCAGGAAAACTCCCGTCTTCAATAGGCCACTCTCCAAGCTTCAAACTTCTTCGCCGGAAATCCGTCGGCTTCACACACGCAGCTGTTGCCCGCGTCTTCGCTCGATAGCGGTAAACCCACGCTCTTGCCTGTAGCTCGAGCTGTCCCTACGGACCAAAAACTTCGCCGACTCCACGGCGTAATTCCTACGCGCTCCGGCGTTAACTTCCGTCACCTCCTGCTTTCTCGTCTCGGCTGCTCGATTAAATACGTTCCGCGCCGCCTTCCAGAATTTTCTCGTCCTTTCGTCGGCGCGATACGCAGCGAAGGCTGGGAAGAGGGCGAGACGGTTGGAATGCCCTCTCCGGCGGGTGAGTCAACTCGGTATGACCACGCCTCCTTTGTTCTAGAAAGGTCGAGCGTTTGCCCGGCCGCCGCTGTGGGGTGAGGAGGTTCGTCTGCGAAGCCGTGCTTCTGCGGGGAGAGCGCGCGCCCGGGAGTCTTGGATGTTTGCTTTCTTTTTTTTTTCTTTTTACCTCGCGGCGTTTCCACCGCCCGTTGTCGCAAGGATTTGGCGGCGCGCTCTTTTTTAGCGCTCGTTTTGTGACACCAGGTGAAGACGAATATCTTCAGATCATGGTTCGCCAACTGCAAGAGAAGCTCGCTGAAATAAAGCCCCGAGGCTCGACGGCCGCCGTCCAGCAACAGGCTCGCAAAATGGGATCAACACCCGCAGCTTGCGTTGAGTCCCCGCGGCAGCTGGCGACGTGGAAGCCAACACACACGCCTCGAATCCGGTCGGACGAGTTGGTTATTGTGCTTTAACCAAAAATAACCATTGATCTGCACGCTGCGTTCGACCCAGGTGGAATTGACACAGCAGTGCAACGCTTCACCGGCAGCACCACGAACGCTGGTATCTCTGTGTGGCCGGTGTGGGACCAAGACATCGTTGTTGTAGGTGTGAAAACGGAAAGCCTGGCCTCGAAGCTTTTCGGGGACATCACGCTGACGATCGGGGACCACCAGGTACCATTTCAAGGACATTTGAAATCAGCCGGAGAAACCTGCAAGGGTGTCGTCACCGTCGCAGACAAAGAAACTTCGGAATCCCTTCGACGCAAGCTCGAGTGGATCGACGGCGAATTTTTGTATGTGCGGAATTTCGGAACATCCAATGTTGCAGTGGTGACCTTCAAAGGACGCCGCGTTCCAAGATTCATTCACTACTGCTGTGAAAACGTGCCAGTGCGCTACTACAAGAAAACGGTTCCGGCATGTTACCGGTGTGGAACGGTGGGCCACAGACCGGATGCGTGCCCTAATCCGGACAATCAGTGGTGCATCCACTGTGGTGCAAAGGTGGAACTCACTCTGGAGGGCCCAGTGAAGCACGACTGTCAGCCTGAGTGCCTTATACGCTGTGAAAACCATTTCACCGGCTCAGCGCAGTGCATCGGAAAATTCCGAAAGGCATGGAAGCCCGCTCTAACACAGCGGCAACATGGACTAAAAAACAAACAAGAAGAGCTCTCAGCAGCTCTCAGGACTGACGAAAAAGCGAAGCCCATGCATAACAAGCCCAAGCCGATCAAAGCCTCAGCTGGACAGAAGTCGAGGCCGTCTACCTTCGGCGCCGAGGATTTCCCGTCACTGGCAAACCCGCCCAAACAGGTGAACAATTAGGTAAGGGTCTCCTCTCAATCTCCCACCACCACCACTGCCTCCCCCTCTAATCCTGAAATTTTAAAACAATTGGAAGCCTTTAAAAAAACGCATTGAAACTCTAGAACGCGAAAATCGGGCACTGAAGGCGTCGCAGGCTGCTACTCCTCCACCACCGTCGGAACCGGTGGTTATGCACACCTCCGACTGCTCGGACGATGAGCAGAACCCTCAGTCAGACGTATCGGGTAACACTAGTGGGTCTAAAACTGTAGTAGGTGCTTCGAACGACATAGAAGGTCGACTAAGCAGACTAGAGGCTAAACTTGAGGAGCAGAGCAAAATGATCCTAGAACAAACCAAGCTTACAGTACAAGACACTATTCCGCAGCAGCTGAACCTATCAGTTCAAGCCACTATGCAAGACCTCAAGCAAAGCGTTTTGCCGATTCTCACAGCCAGTGTACTACAAACCATTCAAAATTGGCTCACACCCCAAATGGATGAACTCAAAACTAGCATTAAAACAACAGAACAACACCGACGCAAAATTGTTCATCGTAACCTGGCAAATTCTGAATCCGAGAGCAACATAGCCCAGTCGTTAACAAACCAAACTGAGTCCCCCAAGCCTCTCAAGGCTCCCACGCTGGCTGCAGGGGCGAAAATGACACCTCCTCAATAATAAATTCATGATGGCAGGCAATTCTAAACATAATAATAAAAGCTCCAAACAACAGCAACTTGATATTTTCCAGTGGAACTGTAGGGGATTTAAAGATAGGAAAAAGAGGGCCACTCTTAACCTTTTCCTGCAGAATCAACATTTTACCCCTGCAGTTTTGGCGCTACAAGAAACCGGCTTACAGGCGAAATTGCCTGGTTACAACTCCTTTCAAGGAAGTGCATCCACCTGTGTTCTCGTACACAAGGAGTATACCGCTTGCCAGATAGACCTTGATCTGTCAGAGGCGCATGAATACACAATGGTCAAAGTCCTTCCCAATAAAAGACGAGATCCTAGCTTGTACATTCTAAATGTATACAGTTCTCCGAAATCTAGGCAATGTGTCTTCAACGAAATGTTTTATAAAGCGATTAAGGAAGCAGATAAGAACCCACTGGTGATTTTGGGTGACTTTAACGCCCTCAGCTATCATTGGGGTTACACCCGCGAAGTCCCCAAGAGACGGAAATTGGCAGAACTCATATACACTCTTCGTCTATCTCTTCTCACAGATCCAATGAAATCCACTAGAATCGCGAATTCTGTAAACCGAGATACTTGCCCGGATCTATCACTGACTAAGAACATTTCCTACGCAACATGGGAAAACTTAGAAGAAACGCTCGGCAGTGATCACTGTCTCCTCAGAATCACACTCTCCGGCAACATAGGCCGTAGAACATGGAGCCAAGCTGAGCTGACAGATTGGACAGTCTTCCGCTCACAGGTGATCCCCTCTGTGCCAGGGGCGGGAGGATATACGGGATGGGCAAAACAGCTCCTTGCAGTCAATTCCAAGTGTCTTAAAACTATAAAGACAACGGAAGACACCCCTGCTGTCGATAAGTACCTGCTCCACCTTTGGGACGCCCGCAGAAGCTTAACTAAACGTTGGCGGAAAAACAAATTCAACCGCAAGCTTAAACTTAGAATAGCCAAGTTGAGTAAGCAAGCGCATGAATATGCTGCGCAACTGAACGAATCCAATTGGATAGAACGGTGCAATGTTGTAGCTAAAGAAATGAATACAAGGAAAGCTGGGCGCCTTTTTTGAACTCTCTTAGACCCCGCCCAAACCCGAGAAGAAGCGCAAAAGCAGCTCCGTCGAGCCCTGCACAGTTTTCAGGGAACCAACTCCAGCAGGCTGATGATTTGTGTGCTAGATACCTATGTCGCACCACGGATCCCAACAGGAACGCATATGAATACGCAGGTAGAGAAAACAGTCAGCTCGATGCCCCTTTTGAAATGTGCGATCTGAAAGCAGCACTGAAAAAAATGCGCAGGGGCACTGCTCCGGGCCGAGACCTGATCACGGTAAAACTGTTAGCAAACCTGTCAGACGATTCATATCGGCATCTATTGCAGTACATTAACGCGATCTGGGTTGGCCAACCACTGCCAACTGAATGGAAAACAGCAGTTGTCACATTCATCCCCAAACCAGGCAAGCAAATCAGCACGGACAACCTCAGACCTATGTCATTAACTTCATGTGCCGGCAAATTGATGGAAACAATGGTTAGAGACCCTCTCGCCACGTACCTCGAGAGCAAGGGGCATTTCGCAGATTCCATGTTTGGCTTTAGGCCACACCTGTCTGCGCAAGATATCCTCTTGCAACTAAAACGAGACATTATCCAACCCAGTCCCTCGACGCCCAACGACAGAGCGATCCTTGCACTAGACCTTAAAGGCGCATTCGACAACGTTAAACATGAAAGCATCCTGAAAAACTTGAATAGTGTCGATTGCGGTAAAAAAATATTTGCCTACATCAGAGACTTCCTCTCTGAGAGACTGGCGTTCATTCGCATAGATGACGAGGAATATGGAACATCCAAAATGGGGACGCGGGGAACTCCGCAAGGGGCTGTCCTGTCTTTGCTGCTATTCAACATTGCCATGATGAAGCTCCCGCAAGCATTGGCAGTAGTGGAAGGAATATATCATGCAATATACGCCGATGATATAACAATCTGGACGAATCGGGGCAGTTTAGGAGAAATTGAAGACCGCCTGCAGCAGGCCGCCTCCATTGTGGAGGACTATGTGGCCCAGTGTGGGTTGCAGTGCGCTCCACCCAAATCTGAATTCCTGCATATCAGAGAAAACATCAAAGATAGGACGACCCTGAGCTTGATGGTATCAGGATCAACAATACGAGAGGTTTCAGAACTACGAATCCTTGGCCTTCTGATTCACAACAGAACAAAAAAACAGCACCACGCTAGACAAGCTACGGAAAATTGGAGAACAGGTAGGGCACATGATCCACCGAGTGTCAAACAAGCGCGGGGGGCTACGAGGAAGGGACGCGATTCGGCTCGACAATGCTTTTGTAACTAGCAGGATTCTATATTCAATACCGTACTTACGAATGACTAAACACGAAGAGAACAGAGTCGATGCTATTTTTAGGAAAGTAATTAAGCGCGCACTTGATTTACCCATCAGCACTTCAAATCAGAAACTCCCTGCATTGGGAGTCTTTCACTATATACAACAGCTCCAAGAAGCCCACCTCACAAATCAATATACGCGTCTTACGCAGACATCCCCCGGGCGGCGCCTACTGTACCGCCTCTTGATCCGGCACGAATGCGAAATCGAAAACGCGGGGCGTATTACTGAACTTTGGAGAACAAAACTCTGGGTGTCCCCGCTTCCCCACAATATGACCAGGGAGACGCACCAGGGTAGAAGGCAAGCGCGCGCTGAGGCACTTGAACAACGGCTTGGCTCCCGTAATGGGGTCTATTACGTCGATGTGGCCAGCCCGTCACCTAGGGGATACTACACGGCGGCGGTAATAGATCAAGGAACGCAGGTGAACGGCCTCACTTTCAAAGCCAGAAGCTCAAGTAAGGCGGAGGAGGTGGCCATTGCACTGGCAGTATCCCATCCAATGTCAAAACAAATAGATACAGACTTTCGAAGAGCCTGCGAGAGCTATCTTGCAGGAGAAATCTCTCCATTGGCTAATAGACTTTTAAAATTCAGCATCAGGAACCGCGATCCTACCCTAAAACGTCTTATATAGACTCTGGGATATCAGGGTCTACAGGGTAACGAGGCTGCACATGCTGCGGCCCGCGTGCTTACTTCCCGGGAAGCTCCCCGTTCCCCTGATAGACCTGAACGTCCCACACCTTTAATACGGTTTCGAGAAATCAAAGAATACTACATTGAGCAACGGCGCTTGTATCCCGCACCAGCGAAGGGACTCTCGAAAACGGAGGAGCGCATCCTGCGGTGCCTACAGACGAACACTCTGCTCTGTCCAGCCATACTCAAATATTACGACCCAAAAACAAGTGGGCAGCGCCAGTACTGTGGGGAAGTGGCCAACACTTACCATATGGTCTGGGCCTGCCAAATGAACCAAAAACAACCACCTTTCCCAACCCCACCAAAGAGGACTGGGAGACGACCCTACTCAATAGCTCCACACTAGAGGAACAGCGAACTCTAATCCAGCGGGCTCGGGTGGTGGCCTCAAATAAAGACGTCTCGGACTAGGGATGTCAACCAGCCCGGTGGGGATAAGGGCGATCTGGCACAGCCAGCATCAATGAAGGTTTTTTCCTCCTCCTCCTCCTTCACCGTGTCGTTGCCGTCTGAGAGCCCAGAGCACGTGTGTTGCGTAGCTCCTGTCGCCCTGGCGTCGGCGGCGTCTTCAAGCGGAGTGAAAAAACGCCGTGCCTTATCGCTGGAGATTAAGGAATGCGTCATAAGGGACATTGAGAGTGGCCTGAAGAAGGCGTCGGTGGCGGCGAAATGCGGTGTTTCCGACACGACCGTGTCGACCATCTACCCAAACAAGGAAAAACTGCGGCAGAAACTGCAGCAAGATTCGTCTTCCCTGTCACGAAAAAGAATACGTATGTCAAAATGCGAAGACGTGGACGCAGCGCTGTTCAGGTGTTTCCACGAAGTTAGGGCTCAGAGCATCCCTGTAAGTAGCCCCATGCTCCAACAAAAGGCCAAGTGTCTCGGAGCTCTTTTAGGCCACGACGACTTCAATCCACCTAATGGGTGGATTCAGCGTTTCAAAGATCGCCATGGCATCAGCTGCAAAGTGGTGTGCTGAGAAAGCTGCGCCTAACAATACAGTCATGCGCTCCTTTAGGACCTTGTGGCCGGAGCAGGCTTCGCCTTTCAGCGCATGTGTGTGGTTGGACAAAAGGTTATAAAATAAACCAGCTTCATCGGCATTTTAAATGTCTCTGTCAGCATAGGTCGACAGCATACTCTCCAAGTTCAAGCGAAGCCAGACTTCGATAGACTCGTCGTCTGCGGTAGCACTATCTTCAGCTAAACTACTGATAAATCTGCTTTTTTAGTTTTCTGAAATTTTGTTGCAGATGGCTTTCACGGAACCCTGAAACCGTTTGGACATTGTTGTTTAATCGCATTTAGCAGGTGAAGCAAGTCCTTAGAAACAATTTCAGACTGATATAAAGCTCTCTGCATCAATCAAGTTACTTATTGGGGGATTTCACATGTTAAGCTTTATAGATCACAGAAGCTTAAGCAAACGAGTTTTCAATTGTTTGCATCCTTTTATACGCATAGCATTGTTCCTCCTTAGTAGCACAGGCAACGGATGTTATTGCATACGTACAGTTCACTTCACTGAACCTCCAGTGGGTAGGGAGCGCTCTCTGTGTCACAATATAATTAATCGGTGCTTGACACTATGCAACACTGTTTAACTTGAGGTTTCTTTTCTCGAATGCCGTGAATTGCACTAGTTGAGTTGTAGTATGAATGATTATGATGCTGTAGCCAAAAAACTGGCGAAATTTCAAAAATAATTTCAAAGTATTTTTATATGCCAAAAATGCTGTTCATCTTGTTGCAGTATGTTCACTCTGTGGCACTGCGACACTTAAATGAAGGTCACAACTTCCAATGTAAGCATTGGTTTAACCCATATTATGGCTAATTCGAGGGGCTTGTTAGTCCCCTTATATTTTATATCTACATTGTGTTTAAGTGCTGCCCCGCCATGGTGGTCTAGTGGCTAAGGTACTCAGCTGCTGACCCGCAGGTCGGGGGTTCGAATCTCGGCTGCGGCGGCTGCATTTCCGATGGAGGTGGAAATGTTGTAGGCCCGTGTGCTCAGATTTGGGTGCACATTAAAGAGCCCCAAGTGGTCGAAATTTCCGGAGCCCTCCACAACGGCGTCTCTCATAATCATATGGTGGTTTTGGGACGTTAAACCCCACATGTCTATCTGTGTATAATGCTGTTCATATTGCAAACATTGCATGAAGTGTTCATGTGTGTGCATTAGGTCGAGCAGGTGAACTGAACCTTACTGTGTGCCAAACTAAACCTTAGCTTGTTGCACTGTGATGATTGACCTTACCGGTTTTGACAGATGCAATACACACCTTATGTTTTTCTGCATGTATGAGATATAGGTTTTCATAATTTTTGTTTGAAGATACCCTTGTTGAAGGTGCCCCCATATTATCGTGCTCTGTAAAATACATAGTGTGAATGCCAGAAATGGAAATGTCAAGCGATCTCAGCTGTGTGTGTGTTGATGGGTCTCTGCTAGGGATGCAGCTCCAGGAGCTTATATAGCAACAAAAGTGCTTCATGTGCATTAGTTAGGAGTGGCAATGCAAGAATAAAAAAGCACAGCTTCTGAGCAGGGCCATGCTACCCTTTTTAGAACCGTAGCTTTCAGCACATTAGTCGAGACCAAAGGAAAAAAAAAACCTATTGTTGCAGTAACTGCCTTTAATTTTTGCAGCTGGGGATTCACAAGGCATTGCGATTAGTTAAAAAAGTGTTTCAGGACCCCTTTACGAGCATGTTGGCGCTTCATTTTTTATGCCTCCTAGAAGAACCATTCATCATATTTAGTGAATCATGATGCAGAAATAGACTAGAACTGGGAACAGAAGCTTAAGCTTGTTAACAAGGATTGATCATGATGAGAGGTTATGCATGTATATAAGGACACAAGAGAACAAGACACGTTGTTTTCTTTTATTGTTGAATGCAACCACTTAATAAGAGTGCTTTGCACTTGTTTGAAATCTTTTTAGATATTTATTATATGCAGAATTGCCACTGCACCATGTTAGTGCTCGTGTTCTGTTCGGCTAGATAGAATGAGTGGAGATACATTCAGAAAGAGAATAAAAAATGGTCAGAGCGATACGTTTTTGCATAGTTTAATTTGTGAAAAAACAAAAGGCAAGGTTTAAAATCTACAGCCATTGAAACAGAGCCACAATGCAGCTCACACTGAGTCCGATGGCACTAACCTCTTAAGGGCTTCAAGGTGCAAAGTAACACACATGTGCTTACAGGTTTAGGTGCACATTACTGAACCCCATGTGATCTATTTATTCCGAAATCCTCTGCTAAAAGATGCTTCAAAATTATATGTTTGTTTCGGTACTTAAAACACCAGAAATATTTATTTGCCTGAAGTGAAATATCCAAAAGAAGCTGCTGTGTTCACAAAAAACGTTGACAAATTTGTGATACCAGCCGCCACTACCACAATCTCATAAAGTATTCCCACCATGCTCCAGGGAATCCTTGTTGACAAGACTTTAAATATTTTCATTGGCTGTGTCGCATGCTCAACGTGGACCCTTGCCGACGCTATATTTTGGGTGTCACTCCCCTAGACATCTGCTTTTGCTGTCTTTTGAATGGTGGCCTGATTAATTCAATTAAATGGTCAGCATAGATGTCATCAATCAGAAGGCCACGGTCTGCCATTACGGCATCTGATACCGCGTCAAGTTTATTAATCAGACAGCTTTGTTCAAGTATAGCCTTGTCAGACGTTCAGCCCCCATATCCCTCACTTATGTGGGCAATGAGACTACTTGGGGTTACAGTCATCAGGTACTGAACAGTGAAACCCTTCTTGTTGAAGGAATAACACTGAAGTGAACATCGCAGGCAGTTAGGCTGGTCTACTGCAATTTCTGTACAGTCCACAATGACATGCACATTGCTGAACTGTTTGAAACATTTTGAAAAATTATCTACATCTTCTTTTGTTAGTACAGCCACCATTAATTTCAATATCACAGACAAGATCTGCACTGTTTCTGCAATTTTACTGCTGCAGGTTAGTGAACAGCTGAAGAGATGGCTGAGAAACGCTGTTGAAATATTGACCAGAGTTAAAGCAATTCTTTCCTTGCCAGACAACTGGTCCCGTCCCGAGAGCAGATGCATCTTTTCGTAGCACCTTACTAGACCATTAAGAACTTCTACTGATGGCAGGCCACATAAAGTATTGATGTTTTCACTGTTTATGGTGTCCACAAATAAGGAGGGGGTGGACGCTCACTCGCGCGCCCTTATTTCACGGTGGGCTCTCACCGGAACAATTCTGTCAAGGTTACTGGGCGCACAAAGGTCACTGCGATCATGGCATAGTCTCCGTTAGCCAAAAACTTATGTGGAAAGGAACCAGACGTGACTTGCACAGCTTTGAGTTCAGAAGTCCAAACCCCCGAAGCCATCTCTAGAAGAAAGTGAGCCACATCTTTTGTCTCTGCAGAGAATTCTGCTGTTTGTGTCCTAGGGCCAGGTCGGCAAGCACATTCCTGTCAGAAAACAAAATCAATAGTTGGTATTTCTGAAATAACTGATAAGATTGACATGATTCAGTTTCTTTTTTCTCAATGCTTTTTTCCAATAATGCGTGTCAGCATGTTAAACAAAAGTTAAAAATAGTAAGTCGAGAGTTTTTGTGTAAGTTAAAACACACTCATCAAATGCATTTCACGGTACAAAGTTTTTTGTTCAGTGAATGCAGACCGCATGCTGGAAGCTTGTGAAGCAAGTTACCACAACAAATATACAAAGAGATGTTACCATATTTTCTAAGTCCTCGTCGGCTATGAAGTGTGCAAGGCTTTGGTTGAAGTCATTATTAAGGGATGGAAGATAATCCTGTAATCTAATATTGGGTTTAGTTGAAAATGAACAGTGGATTGAAGTATAAAGAAGTTTCAGGCGGCCAATTTACCATAGTGCTGCTGGCGGCACTTGGCACTTCAGGCTTTGTCTTTTTTTCAGTTTTGTTTTCAGCAGGCAGTGTCTTTTTTCAGCTATCGTTTCAGCAGTTTGTTTGCGCAGTCCATTCTGAAATGCATTAAGTGTTGACATCATTATGTGGCTTATGTACAGAGAGACCACATCTAAGGTGAATAAGTCACGTCTAATGCCCTGCATAGGCACAATAATAATTTTAGGAGTATTGTATCAGACATCAAATTCTGTGAGGAGGTCTTCACCTAAGATTGGATGATGCTATACCCAAAGTGGATAGGCTCTGTGTTATGCAGTGCATTAACTCGCTCTGGCTGACCGTGCAGCACGTAGACGAAGTCTTGCCTGCGACATGTCTTAATCGAGAATCTTTATTTTTATCATAGCATGTTGTTTTCGGCAGGTTTACGCTTGGTACGGCATTTTTATTAAGTCGTCTTCGCAGGCATGGCACATCTGAAAAATAAATTGTTTAAACTTCATGAGTCAGTGTGTCCTGAATTCAGTTTTTTACACCAGAAACAAGGCCACATTGCCTAAAAAAGAAGGTAAGTGGGAGAAGGGGGGTTCATTGTCATAAAACATTGCGTACTAAATGCAGCATCTGCAAGACGTAGTTGAATGATGGTTGTAACACAATCAAATTTTGAATGAGAATAAACGAAATCTAGATAATACTACATTAGGTACTAAAACTGCACTCGTGACATACTACACGCCAGCGAAAGGTGAATGCTGTCGGTTTCTTCAAGACTTGTGAGGGCGAGTAAAATTCACGCGAGGCTGGCGCGTTTGTCGCTGATTACTGCAATGAAAATGTCTGAGTGAAATACCAGCATCATATGAAAGACATTCGCGCGTAATACGAAAAATATTCCTTACTTGTGCGCTGGGAAGCGCCTGCGTACACTGCAATTTCATCCGTGCCATGCAAGCCATTGACCGCGCTTCCAAATAGTGCCAAGTTTACAACGATCGCTTCCCGAACTAGGCTGACACAATACTAGTAAACGCTAGAACTGCCGATACCCGTTTAAGTTGCATGATCGATGTGCTGGACCAAAACGTTTTATGCCTCTAGGGTGGCCGCAACGTGTAAAGACAAACGTCGCAGAAACCGCTGAATGGCGGCATAATACACGCAGTACATAATATTCGCAAGTGTGCCCAATGAATCAAGTCCCTTTAGTCCGGTGAGCATACGCAGAAAATAAAGCGCAGCTCAATTGCATGTGTAATGCACATGGCGCACTGCGTCTCTGCGAAATTAGTTTTCATACTTCGGGCGCCACAGCGTTGTTCAGTCAGTGGATACAATATTCATTTAATAGGTTTGAGTCAAGAAGTTAACACTGGTGCCTCACCTGGAAAGAAGAAATCGTCCCGTCGAAGTGCCTCGAGCAAACGGTTGTCATCGGTTTCACGTCCTTCCACAAACTCGCTCAAGTTTGTGGAAAAGGGCGGGCCGCATTACCGTCGATTTCTTCGGCGCTAGCTCCAAACCAGCTCAACGCTGTTCGTGGCGGCGGCGAAGCGTACGTTCGCTTTCCTGTTCGAAGTTCACTGGTGGCAGACACGCCGCGTGCAACGCCGTGCTCGGTCTCACGTTCGCTTGCTCGAGCTGAACGACGTCGCTCGCTTAGGACTCGCCGACTTGTTAGCGGCATGGAGGTTCGCGGAATTTATGGCTGCTGCCGCAGCTCCCAAGCTGTTGCGCTACGGGGATCAAAATGAGTCTTTGACGATGCGTGACATAACGGTAAAATTATTAGCTTGTCATATCTCACGTATGTTTTCATTTCACATTGCACGTATTTCTCTTGGGCATTTGTATTCATCCTCTGTCACGCGTGACTCACAATTTTACATACGTATTGTGCAGCCGTGGGCACACAGCGTGCTGAAGACTGTGTGCGCAGGCGTCTGCGATGCCCGTCATCCATCTCTTTTGTCAGAGCAGCTTCATAAGAACTGTGCGAGATGTGAAGGTAAAGTTATTTGTGTGTCATATTTTAACGCTTGTTTTATAATAACGTTACACAGCACACACATAGGTGGCTAACTACTTTTTCGCGTGTTCTTTTCTGCGGAGTTTGTTGCTCACTGCGCAGAAAAACAGGCGAAAAAAGTATTAGGCCTGGCAGAAAATAAACAAAAAATAATGTTTGAATTGGGGACAAAAAGTTCATCTGATTGAAGTATTTAAGTGGATCAACCGTTCGTCCGGCAAGGTGCAACTGTGAGGACTAACGCTTACCCGGTAAGGTGTAAATGTGAGGATTAACCGTTGCTAGATAAGGTGCAAATGTGAGGACTATATGTTAGCCCTTGGGGTGAACTGTGGGACTAACATTTACTCACTAAGGTGTAAATGTGAGGACTAAATGTTAGTTCCTTGAGGGAAATAACTTTTAGACCCAATGCCGTAAGTTTTTAAAGGGATTAATGGTTGTGGCAGCCCCATTAGTCTCAAAAAGGACGAACCACACACCTTTTTAACACCCTTTTGCCTTAAAGTGTGGTGTTCATACCAAGTGAATGAGGCGTAAATATATTTGCGCAAGAGCATGAAAAACTTGTAGAGCACTGAACATATTAGGTGCAGCTAATGAAGTACACGCAGATGGGCAGTCTGTAAGAATGATTGCTTCTGTTATAGAAAGAGGCAATTTCCGTATTGCTAAGAGAATTGCAAGCAATTCTGTTTGATAAATAGGCGTAAAAGTAGGTGAACGAATTGAAAAAGACCAATCCAACACTGAAGATGCAGTTTCAACTCGTGCCTTTTTTTCACAAACTGAAGCATCAGTTGCTATTACAATTTATATTAGTAATCTTGCGTGGTCTTCTTTCAAAATGGCATTCAGGTACCTATTGGGAAGATTTTTGCAATTTTTAGGAAATATAAAGTCAAAGTCTAATTTATTGGTTTGAATACATCTTAGTACTAACACTTCACGAGGGTTTACTTGTAATGTTTCTAAAAGGTTATTACGACTATGACTTGTGGGCACTTTAATCTAGGACAATGTTGTTTTAAAAGGAGGTCGGTGCATTAATGAAAACGTAATGCAGCCTCCTATGTGGAGATACATATATTTTTAGGAGGGTACGAACTGCTAGTATTTATAACCTTGCAAGAAGTGAAGGCAGGCCCGCTTCCGCATATAAATTATAATTGCGACAAATGTTGAGCCCAAGAAATAGTCTTAACGCTTCGCGTTATAGAGGTACCAGGAGCCAAAGTTCATGGGTGGGTGGCCCAGAAACCAAGACACAGTCTAACTCTAATATCAAATTAATATACATACAATATATCGTTACGAGCACATCGCGACGTAAACCACATCGTTTACTGCTGTGTCTACGAAGCATCCCAACGACCCGTGCTCCTTCAGCTACGATATTTTCTACATGCGGACTTCAATTATGTTTTTGGTATAAATAACTTCTAAATACCTAATAAATTTCATCTACGGAATAACGCCCTGTCTGTTAAGTACAAAAGTCTGCACTAGAACACTTAGCGGAAAAATTATAGTTTTACTTTTCTTGATGTTTATTGAAAGAATAATGTCGTGCAATCACGTGTTCAGAGCACTCATATAAAATTGTAGCACCTAATATAGTGCATGTATAACTGCAGCTGTAGCAAAGTTTTTGAGGTCGTCATCGTATATATACGCACGTGCGTACATATGTACGTCATGCTGTACTGAAATTGTGCAGAATAAAACAATAAATAATAATGGTGATAATACCGAATTTTGCACTGGAATTAGGCTGAATAAAACATTAAATATAATGGTGACAAGACCGAACCTTGGGGAAGACCTCTGATTTGTTTATACTTTGAAGAAAACACGCCAGATTGAAAGCGATTAAACTCTCTATCTTTTAAAAAGAATTAAACTAATGCAACCATGTAATTTGGTAAACCCACGTGTGTTAGCGAATTTATTACTTTAACGTGTTCTACACTGTCATAAGCTTTAGAAATAACTACAGTTACTAAAGCGGCAACATGTTTCCAGAACGAGCTAGTTGTATCCTGCTTTCCAAATCAACATGGGCCCACCAAATGGAGCAGCCGCGCCTGAATCCGAGTTGGCATGGGCTTAAAATCATGTGTTCATCTAAGCAGGTAACCACTGCAACCGCCCGCTACCAGCGACTGCCGCGTGCTACGAGCGCACCCGCGACCATCATCATCCTCTTCTCTCTGATGTCCGTGCGCTCGCGGCCACCGCTACCTTATGGAAAATGCATGTGTTCTTCACTATTGAAGAATTTATCAATCAGCCTAAAAGAAATTTATTCAGTTTCACAATGCCTAAAACTTATCCTCAATTATAATTCGTATTTAAATTCGCCATATTAGTTAGCTCTAGCTTACATTAGTTGTATACTAAGAAAAATAGTGCGAAAATTCATCCCCTACTCAGCCAATCCTCTATATTTTGTATGAACTATCAGAGAAGAAGAAGAAGAAGAAGAAGAAGAAGAAGAAAAAGAAGAAGAAGAAGAAGAAGAAGAAGAAGAAGAAGAAGAAGAAGAAGAAGAAGAAGAAGAAGAAGAAGAAGAAGAAGAAGAAGAAGAAGAAGAAGAAGAAGAAGAAGAAGAAGAAGAAGAAGAAGAAGGAAGAGAATATGCTTTTAGAGAGGAAGGGATTTCTAATGCTTTAAGGATGGTGCGCATCGTCAAAGTGCAAACAAACACGTGGTGTCCCCCAAGGCGCTGTATTATCGCCAGTTCTATTTAACATCTTAATGAGCACTATACCGCATTGCCAGGACGTGAAGGTGTTTGTATATGCTGACGATATTGCATTTTTCACGGCACATAGTGGCATATATTCTTTATATCAAACGCTACAGAGATATGTCAATATGCTGGAGACATGGCTAGATGCAGTCTGCATGACCTTAAATGTAAATAAGAGTGCAGTATTGATATTCCCGTTATCCGATTCCATCTCAATTTCAATAAGTTATAAACAAGAGCCCATTCCACAGGTGGAATCTCTTAAATATTTGGGAGTAACTTATAATGCCAACCTAAACTGGACTCCTCACATAGAAAGCATGGCATCTAAAGCACAACGCGCCTTAGGAATTCTTTGTAGACTGAGCAGCCGCCGATATGGTCTACGCAGAAGCACAATGGTGATGATCTATAAAATGTATATGCGACCAATCCTAGAATTCGGGTGCGTATTGTTCTCAGGTGGCCCTGCCTATAAAATAAAGCCTCTGGTTATGCTGGAACGACAAGCCTTGAGATTGTGTCTAGGACGACCGAGGTTTGTAAGAAACAATGTTTTGTATCAGGAAGCACGATTACCTACATTGCCTTGCCGTTTTCGTATCCTAACGGTTCAGACGTTTCTGAAATTTTATAGCTATGCGCCAAGACGATCTGAGTATGATTTTATAAATGACCCAGACAGCTTTTTTCTTGCCCATTGGCCACGCTTTCGAACACCTCAAATTGCTTTTGTCGAGAAACAACTGGATAGGTTAAATGTAAAAATTTGAGATGTGATTGCTGCGCAGGATACAAATCAAATTCTTAAGATTGAATTCGATGAGATTTTTCCCTCTAAGCCCAAATTACAATCCTATAGGGTCTTAAATAGCCGACTGCAGGATTATCTTGCACACGCAGAAACGAATAACATTATAGCCACAGATGCTTCAGTATTGGATGAAAAGACAGGTGTAGGTATATACTCACATTCGCTTGACTGGTCTTTTTCATTAAGATTACCGGATTTCACCCCAGTTTTTGAAGCTCAGCTGTTGGCAATAGTTCTAGCGCTGCGAAAGCTACCTTTGAATGCCGCTAATGCGATCATAATAACGGATTCCCTATCAGTATGTACGTCGATTACGGCGTCAACAAAATCGATGGCCTTAAAGACGCTCCTTATGCTAGTTCCTCCTCAGCTGCAGCTACTGAAATTAGTATGGGTACCCGGTCATTGCGGCTTAGAAGTAAATGAAATCGCCGACTCTCTAGCACGAGAAGCTTTGGAAGGGCCAGTACTATCAGTCCTTCCCGAAGTGGCCACTATAACGGCGACAAGATACAGAAAGCTTGCGCTCAGTGCAGACGCTATGGAAGCAATATTGTCAACACCAGAATTTACTCACTTAAGATTTCCATGGAAAAGTCATTGGTGTCCTACAAAACAGTTGGAAACCATAACAACCAGATTTCGATGTCGTGTCCCCCCGTTAAATTTCTATTCACATAGGGCTGGTCTGGCGATATCACCACTATGCAACTTTTGTTCAGAATTGGAAACAATAGAGCACTATTTTTTATCATGTCGCCGATACAAATTGCTTAGGAAAACATTCTTAGCCCTCCCATTCGCTAGCCTGGGGTTGAATTTCACTATAGAAAACATACTTTCCTTCGGTGCTTACGATCTGGGCTTCAGCCACGAGAACGTTTTCTACGCAGTTTGCATGTACCTGAATGAAAGTAAAAGAATTAAGCTTTTAATTGCGTGATTATTAATCATGCAAAAAAAATAAAAAAAATAATAATTCCAACGAACACAAGAGCATTGTTTAACTATCCTGATTCTTATTCAAGGTAATGAATAGTTGTCTTAGCTGCACGAGTGACAAGCAACTATTGCACTCAATTCATACTGACTAGGGTGTCTTTATTTTTTTCATTCTTTTTTCTGGTCGGTGGTTTTGATATTAAAAAAAAACTTACTTAATTAAGTCATCGATTCTTGGCCAATCCCCCTGAGTGGGTTGGAGCCATGTCTGTGGATTCATCATCATCATCATATGCTTTTATCGCAAACCCAGACGCCTTCTTTCTTGCTCATTGGCCACGGTTTCACACACCTCAAATAATGTTTGTACAAAAAATCTACAAAGTATAAATGTGAACATTAGAAATGTAATTGAGACTAATGACTCGAATTGTCATGTTATTATTGAGTATGATGATATATTCCCCCAAAACGCCAAATTACAATCTAGCAAATTTTTAAATAACATATTATTGGATTACTTGGAGCATGCAGAAACTAAAAATATAATAGCCACAGATGCTTCCGCAAATAATCAAAAGGCAGGTGTAGGCATTGCCTCTGATTCGCTTGATTGGTCCTTTTCAGTGAAACTGCCTGATTTTATTCCAGTTTTTGAAGCGGAGCTCTTGGCGGTTATTTTAGCTCTTCGAAAACTTCCATCAAATCAAAACAACGCAGTCATAATGACGGATTCTCTTTCAGTTTGTGCCGCTCTGACAGCTTCAGAGAACTCTCGAATTCTAAGCACATTCAAAACATTAGTACCCCCGCAGTTGAGACTCCTGAGATTACTATGGGTTCCGGGACACTGTGGATTAAGATTAAATGAATTGGCCGATTCCTTAGCACGAGCCGCACTTGAAGGGCCAGTTTTGTCCATACTGCCAGATGTGGATTATATCACGTCAATAAGATATAGAAAATCAGCAATCTCAACTGATACGATAGAAAAAGTAACTACATGGACAGACTATAACCACCTCATGTTTCCATAGCAACCCCACTGGAGTCACTGGAGTAGCAATTTTTTGTATTGTCGCCGCTACGATATACTTAGAAAAAGGTTACTAGTTATGCCATCTCGGAAAATAGGCCTTAGATTGATGGCGGAAACGGCGCTAAGCTTTGGTGCCTCAGTTTTGGGACATTGCCACAGGGATGCTTTCAATGCCGTTTGCGATTATATTCAGGCAACCAAGCGTATACCTTTGTGATCTTTAATAAAAAAATTATTTATTACTCCCCAGGGCAGAGTGAAGTAAACGCAGCTGAGTAGTAATCATAACACCTCAAATCTCAAAATTGCTCAACTTGATTTTTTTTTCGTTTGCTCTTTTTCTGTTGTTTTTATTTTTACATTAGCCTTATTATAATACCAATTCATTAAACACGGCTAAAACGATCACAGAAAACTGCACTACACTTTCTTGGCCAATCCACCTGAGTGGGTATGAGCAAACATCCCAGGGAAACGAAACAAAAAACAAAAAAGACGCGGCACGTCATGGCGTTGAAGAGCATCGTGGCGTGGGCAAGAAGCGTTCAAGAGCGTTATCCGTCATCACCCCGAACATCTCCACCACGCCAGGCGGCAGCTCACTGTTGGGAGGCATCTTCGTGGGAGGCCTCGACGGCACCATGGCCCACGACGACCTGGAGCGCGAGTTCGGCAAGTACGGACAACGCAAGGAAGTGCGGATGGCGCAAAACTCCCCGCGCTTCACGTTCGTCGAGTTCAAAAACATGTCGTACGTAGACGAAGCAATGTGCGCGATGAACGGTGCTATCGTCAATGACGTGCTGCTTCGGGTCAAGCGAGCTCGACAAAAGTCGAGGTGGGCGTGCGGTGTCGCAGCCAACGGTGGCGCGGTCGGACCCTTCCTACCGCGATTGCGCCATGGTGGCGGCGACGCGGCCGTGACAGGATCGTACCAGCAGGCTGGCCTCGAACGCAGAATAATTCGCCATGCCTCAGAGTTGATGGTCGCGTTTAGTTCTCAAGAAACTATGCCGCTGATGCAGCGCCCGGTGCCTCAGGATACGACTACGACTACGCGTCGACGGCAGTGATGGCCAACCAATAAGCCGCGCCACCAGCCTACGCACCGGCTCTGCCAGCGGCTGAGTTCTGGCAATCGCCCTATGAGACCACATACTCCGTGGCACCAGCATCGAGATATGCGGCACCAGCACAAGGATACACGGCTCCAGCACTAGGATATACGGCACCTCCACAATAAATACTCTCGAAAAATACAGGAAAGTATGTCCTCTGTCCACGGTAGAGCACTAGACATCAAGCCGAGCCATTCAAAATAAACACGAGCTCATGGACTTCTCTTCTTCGTCCTATATCCTGTCTCCCAATAGCACACACCTACTGGGGTATATAGCTCAATCTCTTTCAATGGCCGTGGCAATATTGTTAGCGTCATTTCGTAACGTTTCACTCAACAAAACAGTCAACTTCCCACTGCATGCTTCGCATAACATTAGTTTGCGAAGCACGTGGCATCTGCCAAATTTCATTTGCTTAACACAGAAAAAATCTCCAGCCCTGTGCGAAACGCGCAGTTCAGTCACAGAGAAAGCAGGAAGAGCGGCCTTTCAGAGCCTTTGTTAAGCAATTCTTGAATGACTTATAAAAGCACACTTGCAGAGTACCCACCATGCCGTAAGTCATGATATATGTTTTGTGTAGTAGGGAGGCATTTACTTTTTCCTTTTTACTCAATCTTCGGAAAAGCGTGGTACCCGCTATATATTGTCGTGGGTTATAAATACAAAGGGTTTATTTAGGAATTTGGACAGTGAAACTCGTAGAGACGCTCTTAAATGAAGGCCGCTATGATTGTCTTCTTCACTCGCCTGCGCTGCGCCTCTCGAGCGAATCCGCGATCTTCGTTGTCATCGCTCTCTCGCAGCCAGACGCAGCTATGCATGGCATTACCCTCCCACCAGAGTGAGCGTCGTCCCGGTGCTCACCAGGTAGAGATGCAGCCAGCGGGTGTTTACATCACTCAGAGTGGTAAAGTTTCATGCAGACCACGTCCATTGTCTCAGGCAGATGCTGGCGACTTTTAGAACAGGAGAAGGCATCGGGCGAAACTTCGCACGTCACGGACGGCCAAAGCCTTGTAGGGTCCAATGTATCGGCGTATAGGAGCTTCTCCGAGAGGCCTTGCCGTCGTACGGAAAACGAAACCCAGACTATCGCCTGGTTCATAAGCGACGAATCGATGGCGAAGGCTGTACCATTGGTCGTTAAGTTGCTGCTGGCAGATAATTCTGACGCGGGCAAGCTGCCTTGCTTCCTCGGTGTGCTCAGTGAAGTCTGAGCCGTCTGTCTCTGAATCATTGCAATCATAAGGCAGCATGGCGTGAAGCATTGTAGTAACTTTTCTCTCATGAATTAGTGTTAATGGCGTCATTTTCTTTCTTTCCTGGCACGCCGTCTTATACAAGAATTTGATGTACGGCAAGATTTGGTCTCAATTCTTGTGTTTCACGTCGACGTACATGCAAATCATGTCAGCGATTGTCTTGTTCAGTCGTTCTGTAAGCCCATTTTTAGTGGGTGGTAAGCTGCCATCTTCCTATACGCTGTGCCACTGAGCATGAGCACACTGCGTAAAAGCTCGGCTGTAAACGCGGTACATTTGTCTGGTATGAAGACAGCTGGAGCCCCATGTCTCAGGACAATGTTCTCAATGAAGAACTGGGCCGCTTCAGCTGCAGTGCCACTCGCAATTGCCTTGGTCTCCGCGTATCGGGTGAGGTAGTCTGTTGCCACTATAACCCATTTGTTGCCGCTTTACGATGTTGGGAATGGGCCAAGCAGATCCATTCCGATCTGACAAAATGAAGTTTCTTGCACTGGCACAGGATGTAGTAGCCCAACGGGCTTGACAGGCAGTACCTTGCGCCGCTGACAATCAAAGCATGTTCGGGCGTAATGTTTCACCTCCGCTGCAATCCTTGGCTAGTATTATTTTTCTTTGACGCGTGTCAGTGTTTTTGTGAAACCGAGGTGGCCCACAGTGGCTTCGTCATGGCAGGCTTGTAAAATTTTGCCGCGTAGAGCTTCAAAAACTACCAGCAAATAGGTTCTATTTGTTGATAAAAATTCTTTTTGTATATAATTCGGACCTGTAAACAGAATAAGAATAAGTTCTTCGACAACACTCTTGTAGCGTTGGCGACTCGTCCGTTCAAGCATTCTATAAGCAAGTTTAGCTTCCGCTCATCTTGTTGCCGAGAAATGATAGCCGCATCAGCAGCTCCTAAAAAACCTATGATCTCATCATCCTTTGTAGCCGGTGATTCAATCAGTGACCTCGACAAACAGTCGGCGTCTAAGTGTTGCTTTCCGAACTTGTAAACTACGGCAATGTCGAACTCTTGTAGCCGTATACTCCATCGTGCTAAACGTCCAGATGGGTCTTTCATGTTGGTAAACCAACAAAAAAGTGATGGTTGCTTATGACTTGGAAAGCGCGGCCATATAAGTAAGGTTGTAACTTCGCAATCGCCCAAACGACAGCCAGACAGGCCTTCTTTGTTGTTCAGCAGTTGGACTCGGCGCGTGGCAACGTTCTGCTAGCGTAGGCAACTACTCTCTCCAGACCATCTTGGCGGTGAACAAGAACAGCACCTAGGCCCACATTTCTGGTGTCTGTACAGTTGGCTATTGGTGCATCCTCGTCGAAGTGAGTGAAGACGGGTGGAGTTTGTAGACGCTGCCCCAGCTCGTTGATCGAAGCTTCTTGCTCTTCCTCCCATACAAACGCAACGTCTTCCCTTGTAAGGCAGTTGAGTGGAGAGGCGTTGTGTGCAAAGCCTGGTATAAATGGCCGGTAGTAGGCGAAGAGACCCAGGAAACGCCTGACTGCTTTCTTATCAAGAGGATTTGCGAACTTTGCGACGGTGTCAGTTTTATCTGCGTCAGGCCTCATACCTTCGCGACTGACCACGTGTCCCAGGAGCTGGAGTTTTTCGAAGTCGAAGTGGCATTTTTCCAGTTTGAGTGCCAGTCCAGCGGTCTGTATATGGCTTGATGGACTGACAGTTGCAGCTTTAGATGTTCTTCAAACGTGGCCGAAGAAACAATTACGTCGTCGAAATACACCAGGCATGTTTTCCATTTCAGGCCGGACAGAATAATACCCGTTAGTCTGTATTACGTAGACTAAAAGCGACGACTTTGAATTCATAAAGCCCGCCTGGCGTCACGATCGAAGGCGGTCTTTTCTCGGTCGCGCTCATTTGCTTCTATTTGCCAGTATCAAAGTTTAAGGTCCTTTGACGAGAAGCAGCGAGTATGCTGTGGAAAACATCTTTTTTCGTAACGTTGTTCAGCTTACGATAATCGACCCACAAACACTAGCTGCCATCTTTCTTTTTGACGAGTACCACTGGCGATGCCCAAGGACACATTGATGGTTTAATTACATGATCCTCTAGCATCTTCTTGACTTGCTGCTGGATTATCTGACGTTCTTTCTGAGCGACCCGATATGGCTTCTGTCGGATCAGTCTTGGTGTGTCTGCCGCAATGGTGCGATGCTTAGTCCCAATCATTCGACCCACTCGTGATATCGATGAGAAGGCGTCCTTGAAGTGGTTGAGCAGCTTCATAAGACGGCATCTTTCAGTCAGTGATAGTCTCAGACAAATTACGACTGGTGGTGTATGCGGAGCAGATTGGGCTGTGGCTTCCCTTTGCGTAAGACAGTCGTGAAAGTAGTCGAGGTCCTCGAGGTATACCACAGCCGTGCCTTTACCGATGTACCGGCACTCATTATTGAAGTTGGTCAGAAGAACGTCTGCGCGCCCATCCACTAAGCTGACGATGCCGTTAGCGATGACAATGACATGTTGAAAAAGAAGGGCAGTGATGCGTTCGACTATGACATCTTCATTACAGTGCACACCGCGACACTCAGAAACAAGACTACTCGACAGTAGTGGCACGCAGACGTCGTCGTCAACCACACGTAACACCCTGGGTTTTTGGTCTGGATGTTGGTTCACAGGCTTGTCAGCGGCGAATGTAATCACACTACCACGTACGTTGCCTATAGCACCGTACTCTCCTAAGAAGTCTATTTCCAGTATAAGAGGTTTGCAGCGCACTGGTAGGATCAGGAATGTGGCTACAAAAGCAACACTCTCAATCGTGAGTCTTGCTGTATATTTTCCCGTCGGTGTCATTATCTGGCCTCCAGCATTTCGGATATAAGGTCCCTTCCATTCCGTCCTGACTTTTATCACTTTGTCTGCCAATCGTTCACTCATTATGGAAAAGTCTGCACCCGTGTCGACTAAGGCCGTCACTTCAACGCCATCAATCGTCCCTTAGTGGCGACTGATGGATTAGTGGCGATGCCATTTCAGGCTGAAAAGAAGGCTACAAATTCACACGAGGCTGACGAGTTTGTCGCCGATTACTGCAATCAAACTGTCTGAGTGAAATACCAGCATCATATGCAACACATTCGCGCGTGAAACGAAAACAAGTCCCTACTTGTGCGCTGAGAAGCGCCAGCATGCACTGCAATTTTGTCCGTGCCATGCAAGCGATTAACCACGCTTCCAGAAAGTGCCAAGAAAGCTTCCCGAACTGGCTGGCACAATACTAGTGAACACCAGAACTACCAATACCCGTTTAAGTTGAACGACCGATGTTTTGGACCAAAACGTTAAATGCCTCCAGGGTGGTCACCATGTGTAAAGACAAACGTCGCAAAAACCGCTGAATTGTGGTGTAATACACGCAGTAAATAATATTCGCAAGTGTGCCCAATGAATCAAGTCACTTTATTTCGGTGAGCATGCGCAGAAAATAAAGCGCAGCTCAATCGCAAGTGTAATGCACTTGGCGAACCGCGTCTCTGCGAAATTTGTTTACATGCTTCGCGAGCCTCAACGTTACGCAGTCACTGGATACAATAGTCATTTAATAGGTTTGAGTCAAAAAGGTAACACTGGTGCCTCACCTGGAAAGAAGAAATCGTCCCGTGCGAAATGCCGTGAGCAAACGGTCATCGTCTGCTTCACGTCCTTGCCGATGTGGAGATTTGCGATCCACCGCACTCGGCGGCCTCGGTCTTTGGCCTCGGAAGGAAATGCGTGAAAAGAAATGGCGCTGTCCTTCCATCTCGCTGACACGCACTGAAGAACACAGCAGAACTGCTTGGCCGTTTGTTTTTTCTTTACGGGTG
This sequence comes from Rhipicephalus annulatus, assembly GCA_013436015.1. Classification (NCBI taxonomy): domain Eukaryota; kingdom Metazoa; phylum Arthropoda; class Arachnida; order Ixodida; family Ixodidae; genus Rhipicephalus; species Rhipicephalus annulatus. The sequence continues at coordinate 361,592 of WOVY01014312.1, forward strand.
GCGCCATCCTACCGTGCTTTTATACCGTATGCGACTGGCGCTTGGCTGTTTGGACCCCAGTACGCATCTTCTCTATATTGCCGCTAGGTGCCGCATGAATTGCTGGAGTTCCGAATAGTTACGGCGCGAAAACAGAACGACGACACAGAGACAAGAAGGACACGAGCGCTAACTTCCGACTGAGTTTATTGCGCAGAGCGCGAACACTCGTTCAGGAGAGAGTAAACCATGTGACGAAAACCATGTGGCAGAAAGAGCAATGCATGAGTAAAAAAAAAACAAAAGCGCAGAAAAAGGCAAAGAAAAGTCTATAAGAAAACGAAACAGAAAAGTAAAAGTAATATAATTTGAAGTGTGGCACTTTTGACTTCTTGGTATGACATGACGATAGTTATAGCGTGAGAACAGAACGCCGGCAAAGAGACAAGAAGGACAGGAAAGCTACTTCGTGTCCTCCTTATCTCTTTGTCGTCGTTCTGTTTTCGCGCTATAACTATCGTAATATAACTACTTGCGCGCACCACCTTCGAGGAACCTTAGTTCTTTCTCGGACAAAGACACGAAGGGCTTGCTAATGCATGACACCTGTTCGCGTGCCGTCTGCGCAGCCTCGACGACGACTTGAGTGCGTTCATCCCTGTGCTTGTACAGCGTCACTGTGTCCTTGAAAAGAGGCACACACTTGCACTCAGTGCAGTGCTGGGCGAGAAAATTATCTTTCCTATTTCTACCATTCTTAGCATGTTCTCTGAGTTGATCGTTCAGACACCGTTCGGTCGTTCCGAAATAACAAGCACCGCAGGAAAGGGGGCTACTAAAGACAACCTCCCAGGCTCATGCCACATACCTGTTTCTATGCTTAACTCTACATTCCGTGGATGACTGCGTTTCCAGGGGCTTTGTAGATTTTTGCGACTGATAAACTCGAACGGTGCAGAGAACATCACACGAACTGCCGCATGTTTTTCAATTTTCTGGAGCCTGTGTGATATCTGGGCTTTCTACGGAACAACGGCTATATATCTTTTCACACTCTGTATCCGTGTTACTCGGATCCTGTCCCTGCCTCTGCTCTGCCCTTTTGGTCCACAGGATAGTCTGAGAACAGAAGCGATAAACGCCTCAGGAAAACCCGAAGCTATAAGCCAAGACACCTGAGCTTTGAAGCTCGCAGAGATGTGAACACACGACCTATTCAAGGCGTTCTAAAGGCAGGTCCTTGCTATGCCTCGTTGTACTAACTTTCTGTGAGCGGAAAAAAAAGGAACTAAAGGTTTCTGCGAACGTGGTTCGTAACATATATGCCGTGCACTAAAAACAGTCTATTTAGTTTATTTCACTTTTCTGTTTCGTTTCCTTATAAACTTTTCTTTCCCTTTTTCTGTGCTTTTGTTTTTTTTCCTTTACTCATGCATTGCTCTTTGTGCCACATGGTTTTTGTCACATGGTTTACTGTCTCCTCTATATGTTTTCGCGCGATGCGCGATAAACTCCGTTGGAAGTTAGCGCTCGTGTCCTTCTTGTCTCTTAGTCGTCGTTCTGTTCTCGCGCTATAGTCATGCCATACTCAAGTCCATCGGTAGGGTTAGCAGGCCTCAGTGTATTGGCTGAATACGTGGGCTCAAACATGTACGGATACCAAGCGTAGGGGCTGTATATTGCGAGTTTCTGGTTCTTCCTATCCTCAACATCTGGCGCTGGTAGTAAAAACATGTCATCAACATCGTCTATAGGGCTGCAAGGTTCAATTTTCGTGAAACACTTTGTTAATCTTAACAGCGTTTCTCCAACCATGGAACCCTCACACCCTGCTTCGACCGCGAGCTCTTTTTTTTTCGGAACGGGTTTGAATCTGAACCATGTCCTTACAGGTACTAGCCTTCTGTTCGGCATCAAAGGGCATCACCACTACATCGCACCGTTCGTGCACTACATCTGCAAATGTCCGGCCTCTAGCCTTCTCTTCAGCCTTAAATGCCCCCGCCGCTACATCGCACCGTTCGTGCGCTACATCTGTGAATGTCCGGCCTGTACACTTAAAGTCAGGTTCCCAATAACGAACGGTACATAGGCGGCGCGCTCCTGCGTACTGACTGAAATCCAGTCTATAGAGAGCCCAGCAATAGAAAAATACCCATGACATCTGCGCGGCATGGAAGTCACGCATACAGCCGGTAAAAGCAGGCGCAAGAAGGATAAAAAGAAAAAAAAAGGGGAGAGCCGCCTTCACTCTCTCGCCAGCCTGGCACCAGAAGCTGGCTTCAACTTACGCAGAACCGTTCAGCCACAGGCGTGAGCACGAAAAAAATAAGACAAAGAAACACCGTTCCTTCCCCCCCCTGCCATCGCCACGCCAGCTGGGCGCCCGCCGTCGCCTGCATGCCGTGGCTTTTGTGTGTCGCCATTTCATCCTGCTGTCTTGTGATGGTTGTTTTTCTACAAGATGATCTGAGCCGGAAACATTTTTCAGTGCTATATGGTGCACATTATTCAAGATATCATACATCTCTCTGCATTTGGGCATACACTGGTATGTGCAGTCCCATTGTTACTTTTTTGACTTCAATAAAAGAGTACAAGCAACTTTCTGTTCATCAGTTGTCTAGGTATGACGCTGGGTCATGCACTAAATAAAAGAATACTAGTGGATGCGTGAGAGCTTTCTGAAACACTGGCCTATGTATGTAAATGCTAATTTTCTGTCAAACAAGTTTAACTGATGATTTCAGGAAAGCATGGCAAAACATAAACAAACCGAAGACCGCGAGACAGAAAAAGACCAAAATTGAAAATCTATTGGTCGATCTTTGATTAGTGGTTTCGTAATTTGATGAAGAACATCAAGTACAGAAATCAGAAGTCAGCAGGAGAGCCCCGCCGTGGTGGTCTAGTGACTACGGTACTCTGCTGCTGACCCGCAGGTGGCGAGTTCGAATCCCGGCTGCGGCGGTTGCATTTCCGATGAAGGCGGAAATGTTGTAGGCCCGTGTGCTCAGATACCTCTAGATGTTCGTATCTTGGCGAGAAACGCTGTCCTGTAACTAATGTAAATAAACCTGCGTAAATACCTTTCGAAGAAGGCGCCTTCTTTCCTGCAAGATGGGCTAAACGGGTCCGGTTGCGGCAGCCAGCTATCCAGGATGAGACCCGCTAAACCCGTGCCGCAACGACTGGCAGCAGCGGTGGGATGCCGTCGAGCCCCAGTCATAACAACTGATGGCAGTGGTGGGATGCCATCGAGCCCCGGTCGTAACACCGCATGTCTGTCCTCACGTTTCTTCTTGGCCATGTATAGTGTATGACGATGGTGCAGGTTCAGGCACTTGATCCGCTCGTCGGGCAGAGGCGATGGGGCATGGAGGGCGCCGTGCTAATGTTGAGGTCCGTGGCCTAAAGCGAGCTTTATACATTGTGCTTGAAACAAAAAGCGGCACACCCACTCTGAAATTCTTCTGGCGGGTGGAGGCTACGATGACAATAAACAGCACACTGGAAAGTTGCACTCACCGATCATATTACATGGAGTGGCAGCCGAGCAAACCAAATCCTTTCGTACGTCAGGCTTACGTAGGAAATGTTACACTCGCACTGTTATGACTGGACAAACCACACTTAGAGAAGGTGATTGACGTACGCGCATATAGAAACACGACATGGCTATTATAGCAGACGACGGAAGGAGCAATCCCAACTTCACCGTGTCGGCCAGTTGCTGTCAGGCGGTGACTCTGCTTGATCTCGCGGCCAATTGCACCATCCATCGAGCCTAACCATTTAGAATAAACACGAGCTCATCGACTTGCTTTTTTCGTCCTCTCTTCTTTCACCTTTGAAACATACCCATAGTAGCATAGCTCAATCTCGTTTAATACATGTAGAAATATTTTTAGCATCATTTGGATGTCGAGCATTACATCTTGGAGCACCGTCCTGATAATTGGCCTAGATATCCCTAGTCCAGCGACTGGGAGCCTTCTGTTGGGCACCCATTGAGGGGGTTTCAAGGCTGATTAACCCAGAGCCCTGCAGGAAGACGTGGAATCAGACCAGGAACCTTGTTTTTTCCACTAAGTGTCGGTCGCAACTGATTGGTTGGTTGGTTGGTTGTTCCTCAGAATCTGGTGTGATCCCCCATGGGATATCGGCCATGAAACGCATGGTACTTCATCTTTGAGATAAAATAGTTTCACCAGACGAGATGTTTAGATGAGGATGTTTCAACAAAAACAGGTTAGTAAACCATTGATTAGAAATAGAAAGAGTTGAGTGAAGAAAAAAGAAAAGTAAACAAGCTAATATAATTGAAAATAAAGTGAATTTTTGTCAAAGCCTAACATTCTATCTGTTATGTGTTTTTTTAAATCACACATCATGGCCTCACAAACGTTCCTGTGGCTCAATCCTTCTTCAGTTGCTTCAAAAGGAAGAACCAGTGGAAGGGATAAATTTAAAGCCAACCAACGAAAAGGTTCTAACAGTCTTTTTATTTGATTTGTAAATAACCAGCGTGTCAAGAGATAATGATTCGGAGACTCATTCTTCTTGAGGTAGAGGCATAAGGTAGACTGTGCCAGACCTGACCTTTGAAATAATAGTTTAGTGGGGGGATTTGGCATCGTAGTCCTGTAATTGATATCTCCGCTAATACTTCTAGGAGAGCACCATCGGTTTTTTCAAAGGTACTTAAGAAAACTCAGGTGTTGCCAAGCAAGACTTTTCGAAATTATTTGATGTGACGTATTTTTCAAATTGTGCCACGGCGATTATTAATAGCGTCGAAATATAGAAATTGCGGGATCATTATGTGAGGCCACTGGAAGTGCATATGCATATTCATTGAAGGTTATTCCTTTATGCCCTGGGGTTCATAGCAAGTGAATGAGGCGTAAATATTTTCGGGCAAGAGAGTGAAAAACTTGTAGAGCATTGAACATATTAGTTGCAGGTAATGAAGTACACAGACACGGGCAGTCTGTATGAAATATATCATCTGGTATAGAAAGAGGCGATTTTGGTAATGCTAAGAGAATCAAGTAATTCTGTTTGATAAATAGGTGTAAAAGTAGGTGAACGAATTGAAAAAGACCAATTCAACAATGAAGATGCAGTTCCAAATTGTGCATTTTCTTCACAAACTGAAGCATCAGTTGCTATTACAATTTTTAATACTAATCTTGCGAAGTGGTCTTTCAGAAGGGCATTTAGTACCTGCAAAAGAAAAAAAAGATTTTTGCAATTTTTAAGAAATGCAATGTCAAAGTCTATTTTAATGGTTTGAATACATCTTAGTAGCAATACTTCACGAAGGTTTACTTTTGATGTAAGCGCTAGCACATGGCAGCAGTTGCAGTGGCCACAGTATTTGCATAGCCTATGATGCTCAAATCAGTCAATGGCTGTGGACTCGGGTATGACTCAGTAATCCAGGTATAAGGCATCACCTGTAGAGAGACGAGGGAGCAATTGCTGGCTGACTTTGAGATATATTTGTGAATTTTAGACTGCATGCTGCGCTCTAATGTTTGGCTTAGGTGCTTTTGGGAGCTGCGACTACCGATCAGCAGTGTTTTCTGGCAATGCTAAAAAAAGTGTTGCAGGGTCCCTTCAAGGACTTACCTGCCTACCTTTCATCCTAGATTTAGTTACATGACAACAAGTCTATCACCTATTGCAGTATTAATTTACGGGCTAGTTTTTATGGGCTAGGCAGATTCACCTACAATAAAACAAGACATTGACATGACACCATAGAGTTTCCTAAATATACACTAGAGGTAACTCTGGCGATAGAGTCAATGTCATGCATGGCGGATCAGCGAGCAAACAATAATGCGTAGTGCACGGATTCGTCTAATCTTCATACTTCTGGATTCGTGTGTATTCGTGTGGCTTGGGGCTGTCTTCTCACAAAACAAAAATCAGCAAATATTCAGTGATGGCACTTCACCACCTTATTCTTCTAGGCTTACCATTTCAAATCAGGTCATGAAGCTCAAAAAAGTTTGTTCTTTTCTTTGAAACAAAACCTAAACCAACAATAAATGAAGCCACAAGTGGGGTTCGCCACCCGCAAGTACGAACAGTAGGCAAATTTGTGTACTACCCATCATTCCCAGGGTCGCTGAATAATCACAGTGCCAGATTCCCCTCTAGTTAATCTTAGTAAACTATGCATGACATGGCCCAGCCACATCACTGCTCTTATATGTCTCTTTCACTGGTGGAGTATTGTGATGAATTTGAGTGCTGCTTTATCCTCCTGTGTACACATCTTGGTACATTCACAGCACACTTAGTTTCATGTGCACTCCTGGTTACATGCAGGCATTTCAGCCGTCATTACAACCTAGGCGATTGCATATTCAAATCACAGTCTTTTGAATCGCATTGCATCTAACTGTAATTGTAAAACTTTAGTAGACTTTCAGTGATAATCTGATTTCATTACATGTTAGTATTGTGTAACATTGTTGCCCCTTGCCATTTGTAGTCTTTGTTTTACTGTTATTTTCTTGTATTTTTTATCCGTCTTTCAGTTACTGATGTCCTCCTATCGGCGTGTAAGGTATTTTGAATGAATAAATAAACTGGCTCTTGGTCTTCTCACATTGAGGGCTACCCTCACCAGCCTATGATAATTACATTCTACCTTGCCCCTAACTTCTCTCATGTGCATTGCCTGGGTCCCAGGATTATACAAAATCTACGACTCCGTTTCTCTGTGAGGACTTTCCATATTCTCTTCCTATTTATATATATTTCATAAAAAGGTGTTCATTATGCAGAGTTCATTTCGATCTTCTAGCATGTGTATTATTTCAGGGTGTGTGAATATTCATGTTTACAATTAAAATTGAGTGCTTCGATTCAACTTTCAAATACAGGAAAATAACTAAAATGTCTAAACACAGGCTAATTTCGCAGCTCTGGTAGAGTGGTGTCCCTAAAACTAATGCGAAAGTCATTACAGTAGGCTTTAAAACTTTTACTGATACCCTGGATTGAAAGCCAGCACAGGTTTCCCTTCAATGAGATTATGCCATTCCTGCATGTCGTGGCTCCAGCAATAAAAGGCAGGGAACATACTGGAAGACTGTTGTATTGCAAGAAAAAAAGTCAGATCTTCTAGTCAAGAAAGTGAAAATTACTTCACTGAGCTTGTGAACAAATGAAAGGTTTGAAATGCTAGAAAGAGTTTTGAACTGCACTTTATACAGGTATTACAAAAATTGCTTTCTGATGCGTTCGCATCTACTGAGGTGGCCAGCGATCGCAGGTTTTTGGCTGCTGGAAACACCATGAGATCAGGACGAGAGCCTGAAGACTTGTAATGAGGCATGACTTTTGTTTCTTCGTGACAATGTGTTCGACTGCAGTTTCTTACCGTGCTGTGTGCTTAAGGGCATGAGCGAATTTGATTTTCTTTCAATTGTCAACAAAACCTTTTAGTATTCGTTTTGATATTTTTGGCCACTATATGGCACTACTTGATCCAAGATGAAGTCCTAGTATCAGCCCTAATGTTAATATTGTAGCTCATCAGCTCACCTTTCTGTTTTCTATCTTCACACTAAGTCTTTCATGACTATGGTGTACTGAGTATAGTTCTCTTGCATTGCATATTCAAAATACTTGCCTATTACTGCTTCTTCATAGTAAAGGCCAAACAGAGGAGCAAACGTCTGCACCAATTTAAGTTTATATCCTATTTAGCTAGATGACTAGGGTTGCTGGCCCTTCACAGACAATATGCAATTCTTTAATGTTTCCGGCAATGTTTTTGTGAACTAGAAACCCCATGCCGAACTGTTTTATCGGAAAGCCCTCTGTAGCAGTTTGACCATTAGTGCTGTATGCGCTTTTCAAGTTCTAATATCTCTAACGTCAATTATATTCCACTCGAAGTTTTCCAAATCTTGAAATAAATCTGCTAATCTAACTGCACTTGAGAAGGTCCTTGTTTTCAACATTGTGCAGGACAGATAACCACAGGTCAGTTAGAGCTATAGTATAGATACCAAGGGATGAGTGCCATAAGTCACAAAATTTGAAAGTTCACTCACATAAAGTGAAACCAGATCCCACAGAATAGGGTTAGTTGCATATTACTGGCAGAAGCCTTTGACCTAGAGTGCACATAAAATAATAACTCAAAATGATGAATGGAGATGATTCGCTGGTGTGATGGTGATGAATGGTGATGAATGGTGATGATTCGCATGCTAATATGGAGGGATACAACAGTACGTATGAATTGTGTTAAAAAAAATGCCAGGCCTGCGCAGAATACGTAGCACAGTCACAGCAAAAACTAGAAGAGCGGCCTTTCAGAGCCTTCAAAACGCTCATTCAGTAACTACTGCAAGCGAAGACGCATGATACCCACAAGGGTACTAATAATAAAATTTCTTTGGTAGTAGGCCGACATTCACTATACTATTTTTCATCATTTTTCTGAGAAGCGTGTATCCGCTAAACACTTGCAGAATATTTTGAGCCAATTGTTCACGCCGTGGCTGAAGATTATGAGGAATAATGGCTGAAGTTTGTATGTGCCACAGTTATAAGGGGAACAAGAACAAACTTTTGTAATTGGTTGGAGTATTGGATTACCCACTCGTTACACTACTCACATGGTGCGGCGACTGCTTGTTTTTTTTTGCTGTTTTAAAACGCTTTGTAAGTCATATTAACGCGATTGCTTTTCCGAGATTAAGCCTGCCTAAGGCAAGTTTGCCAATAAGTCCCAAGCACCGGTGTGGCTCAGTGGTGGAATACTGGACTGGCACCCAGCGAACGCGGGTTCGAGCCCCACTGTGTCTTGGGTGCTAGGTTTAATTTCGAGCGATGTGGTTAATAACACGGACGGCGATGGCGGACAACTGCACGTGACCCGAGTTGTGATGACATAACAGTTTTCGCTCTAAAAAGTATTGAACTTTCCTGATAGCTCGCCAACTACCAGAGGGAGTGGGCTGCAGCTACTAATTCCACATAGTAGCTGGTTGAACTGTCATTAGCCCTGTTTCACTCTGACCTTTAGTTTGCACGCTACAGCCGCTAAAGTGAGCACATAAACTAGCTTTTCTTTGAATTAGTGCCCAAATGGCAAAGAGCTGGAAGAACAATGTGTGTGTGTGTGTGTGTGTGTGTGTGTGTGTGTGTGTGTGTGTGTGTGTGTGTGTGTGTGTGTGTGTGTGTGTGTGTGAAGTACAGCTAGAATTTGGGAAAACTTTCACATAAAGATTTGGTTGCTTCATCAAGCATACGGGGGAGCATCATAGGAGTTGTACTCTGTGCTACGAGTGGTTGAAGCATTCTGATAATGACCTAACGTAGATCGATAACGATGCCAAGCCTGGACGACCTTGTACATAAACAGATAATGACCACGTTGAGAGTTCGTGCAGTGATTTGAGGATATCTCTATTGACTGTTGGAGAAATTGCTGACGAAGTGGGTGATAGAATAGGCCAAAGTCATGAAATTTCATTTCATTTATTCCAAACATGAAGTACACTAACAGATGCCATTTCCAAACCATACAGAAGGTCCTGGACAATACAAGAAGATACTTTCAGGCCATTAGTGCGTTCCAGGAAGCTTTCCAAAAATGGAAGAAAAGACTGAAACACTGTATTGCCAGTAGAGGGGAATAGTTTGAGGGAAGCAATGCTTAAAATGTTGTACCACAATCACTGAAGGTGTTAGTGAAAAACAATATTTTTTAACACATTCCGTGTATGCATGCAACTTGTGGGAGTCGTTTCAAGTTTCATGAGTTCTCGTACACATGTGGGGATAAACAAAATGGCAGCTACTTGGGTCAGAAAAACGAGTTGAAATTTCCCAATTTTCTGACGCACTTGTTTCAGAAAAATGTGACTGTGGCAAGGAGTTAGAAGTGTGTAGCAAAATATGTGGTACTTAAAATAATACATATGTTAATCTTGATAATTATGCCCCTTAGATGATTGGAACCAAGCCACCCAAGGGAATTGGCCAAGGCTAGGGCAGATGATTTGATCTTGAGTACCTGGATTCATACTAGAAATTATGGCATCTGGTAGAATGAACAGTTATTCCTAGTTATTAAATTGTTCACTTTCATTAGTCTTCAAGAAACAGAAAAACGCATGCAACAAATCTGCGTTTTGCAACGTAAGAAATACGTTCTACGTAATGATTTCAAAGGAGAAGCGAGGTACAATACAAACTGAAGAGGCATTATATGCACTATGTTGATGCTCTAGCTGATGACGAAATTATGGCTGAGCCATTTGTAATGGTTGGACAGCTTTAATCACC